>CM031234.1:902273020-902873020 GCA_018340775.1 Taxus wallichiana var. yunnanensis | reverse complement strand
CAAAGGGTCCCATAGATGGGGTTATAGCTCATATTTATAATGAGCACATGGACTTATTATAAACATCATTTTTGAGAACATTTTCTTAAAAGTAAAGAGTGGGGCGAGCTTTCTCAAGAAAAGTTGGAAGGGAAAAAAAGAGGAGGTTGGATGTTTTTCATACTCGTAATTTTGTAGGAAGACAATTTTTTTACCAAGCACACTTAAGTTTTTTAATTTCATAGGATCACATTTTTACAAATACTCCTAAAATTCTGAACTACAACCATTTCTAAGAAAGTTAAAGAGCTCTTTTCCCATGGGACCACTTCTTTAATAGTAATTTAAATAATATATAGTCCACGTAAGTAGCCTAATGGAATGAAAGATTTGACTTTGATTTTAGGGTACAAGGGACATTTACTAACAAAGCAATGCCTTAGTCTTGCTAGAGTGTTCCACCGTTTTCAAAAGGCAAAAGGTAGGAAGTCATGATTTGTTAGGGAGTTTTGATGTTTTATTTCTCTTCACTAAAGTCTCAAAAGATGATGATGTAATAGAGTTAAAGTATGCACGCATGATGGGACTATAAGATTGGTTGCTTTCTGTTTTAGGTTCACATTCTTCACACCTAAGGATGTTTTTGAGCAAACGAAAGTGATGGCAATGGGGTACTCCTCTATCACCAATGGTCGCTAACCTCTACACGACATAGTTTGAAGAGAGGGCTCTCAATTCTATTCCATTGAAAACCAAATTGTGAAAGAGGTATGTTGATGACAACAGCTTTATGCTAACAACATGGTAGATACAAAATAGAGGGCTTCCACTCACACCTTAACATTTTGGTTGACAATATCAAATACACCAAAAAGATTGAAACAAAAAGTAGTTTACCCTTCTTGACGCCCTCGTTTCCTATAATTAAGATTGTTCTCTATTTTGGGTGGTGTACAAAAAGCACCCATAAAGATCTCTATCTGTATGCTTTGTGATGTGACTACTCTTCATAAAAAGTAGGAGAATTGAAGACATTAGCCAAACCTTTAAATATTGACATGAACACTTGTAGCAATAAATAAAACATCTAAAAAATGGTGTTAAAAAGAATTGTTACAGGGGTAAATAGAGCATGAGAGTTTTCAAACATGTGAGACATGAGAAAAATAAGGTATGAGAGGGAAGAGTCTTCATTTAGGGCCCCATGGATTTTTGGCCTTATATCAAAGGAATTCAAATAAGATCTCTATAATCATGAGATGCCAAAAAATTAAGGCCACCTTCATTTCAAGAAACAAGTTAAGGGAAGTGCTAACGATGAACAAAGATCCCATGGAGCCGAGTTTAAGGAGTGGTGTTTATAGAGTGTTTGTGTGGACTCCCTTACATAGGTGAAACAAGTAGATTCGTCCATATAAGGATCGAGGAGTGTGATGTGCACATCCAACTAAAGAAATAGAGAAATCGACATTGCGTAATGCTATTGCAAAATAAAATAATGTATTCACATCAAGGATGTCGGTTTGATCTGCGTAGAAACTCATTATCGAAAACGTCAAAAAGAAGTTATTGAGATTGGACATACATCCATAATTTGAATAGGGATGATGGCTTAGGCTTGGCTATGTGCAAAGCCCAATTATTAATAGGTTGAAAAGGATTAGACAACTTAGGAGTTAGGAATGTAATTGCTTTAAAAGGTAATCGTGTAACAACACTCTCTACTAGATACCGAAAAATGGACCATTTTTTTCTATCTCCGAATAAAGAGTATTAACTAAACTATTTCACAACTTAACATAATACAACTTAGGTTGTAGACAGCTTCAATTTAGTTGTTGATCATTAGTTAGCAACCTATGGGTTACGGTCCCATTTCAAGTTCTTCCCACAACACAACATCCACTTAACTTCTACAACTTCTAGTCTACTTAAGAGTATAACTCGCTCATCTCAACCTAGCCTAATTAGTTTCATGTTGAAGGACTTCTAGTTAAAGTGAGATTCAATCATGTTTTGCATGATCTCACTAGTCATAATGCGTAACCTATTAGTGAGATCTAATACCTCGGCTTTGTACATACATCTAATATTAAGCTAGGTTTATCTTATTATCTATAAACCTATTTGCCAAGTCCGATGCTAAATAATCCATTGTCTCTCTGGAAAGTCAACGATTCCCTTGCTTGGGTTGTACTTTATATGCAAATCAAAAACATTCACTCAAGAAACACCTATTACTCTCTATAGATATTGTATAACATAATTAATGGGGCTATAGCCATGTACTTTTATCATGCTTAGAAGTTATAATGCTTAGACAAAGTTCATTTTCTTCTATCATGGTAGAGTTATAAAATAGATTCCTATTTTATTATTAGGGTTTTACTAATATAAGTGCATACAAACCTATTACTCATAAGATGAGACCACTTGATTACACTCGTGTACATAAAAGATTACTATGATGTTGTTCACTATACTATAAATTCATTCAAGAGTCTAATACCCTCTTGTCACACTATCATGAGTAGTAATTATTTTTCAAAATGAGCCCCTAGCCCATTTCATTAACCTTGTGCCCTCATTTCCCTCTTAGTCACCTTTTCCTTAAGATTTTGTGTTGTGTTTTCTCTTCTTTTTTGGTCTCTTTGCCCCTTTATCTCTTCAATCGAGTTTCAATGCATTCCTCTAACACCTTGACGTAGTCTTAAAGAGTTAATGACAAAACCAACAATGTTTACATGCTTAAAAAGTCCAAAATCGGTCACATTCGGCCGCACAAACCTTCATAGGCTTGTACACAATTGTCTTACAACCTCATAATTAAAGTTGATTCGAAAAAATTCAAACAAAATTTTAATGATGATGCCCTAGTTTTCACAAGATACTCAGAGTCCAAGAACAATCACTCATAACCTTCAAAATGAGCCTTCATGACCGATGGGATAGCTTTTTCACACTTTAAAAAGTATGGAGAGAGAATTCTGAGATCATAAGAAGCTTTAATGGTGGCGAGCATTTTACTTTAATGAATTATAGAGCTCTAATGACGAGTAAATGTTGAGCCCTTTGAAAATTGCAAGGGGAATAATCCAACATTGGTAAGGAATAGATCAAAGGAACATTTTTTTATTAAAAGATGATATATTATAAAGTGAAGCGAAGAGAAGAAAAGGCTTATGGTTCCAAGTTGAGCAAATTACATATTTGGTAGAGAGAGCACTTAGTTAAAGTTCTAAGTTGAGAACATGTGGTAAAAGTACATGGTCTCACATTCATGGAGTCTAAGGCCTATGAAGGGAATAAACTCGTGACTTTGAGTGCATCTCGAAAGCGTGTTGGCAGAGGTCCCCGCCATCTCTCATTAGGACTCGCTAAGGGAATTTAATCTACTTTCATTACATATGCATTAAGGGAGAGCATGAAAATTAGAAAACAATATAAGACATGCACATAAATGGAGGCAACTCAAAATGAGACTTTTATTAAATGATGATCAACAATACAATTGTAAGTCTGAGAGGCCATATAGACGAATAATAAAACAATACAAAACAACACATGCTTTCCATCTTGGCTTCCTTGCATATTTATCTTGCAATGGTGACCATACATATTCCCATGTGGCTCTTCATCTCCTATTCCCTTTGTGTCTTATTGCATTCTTCATAATACAAGAAAACTTAAATTAAATAAGTGTCTTGTCTTGAGACACAAATAATGTATTTGGTACCTTCATTTTGGCTATCGTAAAAAAGACAATGTCATACATTAATACGTTTCCCACATGATTTATGATGTCGTCGTCTTATTCAACAAAGGATTTCATGTCGAGTAAACATGTTCAACTCCAATGTACCATACTGGAAGAGGTAAGTCTAACTATCCATTATAACTAGCAATAGAACTCGAGAGGGTGCAATGGAGACTATAATTCCATAAAATTGCTGACTAACATTCTCTTTGGAAAGCATAACTGAGAACCTGACCACCAAAAAGCAGGGGGTAAAATTTGTAGGTGATGGTGAAGGAGGCTCTACAAAACCTCTGAAGGAAGTGAGAATGTGGATTGATAGTTTTAGTTTGCAAGGCATGTCATGTCCACATCTAGTACTGCTAGGTCACGTCACATATCCTCAATGTTGTTTCACCAAATGAGGCCAACATGTGTCCAATATGTTCAATTCACATTTACTAGAATGCTAACAACTAATGCCGAAAAAGGTGTGTTGAAATAGGGTGTGGACATCCACATAAGCATTATGAGGAAGGGACTTTCAATAGATGCTTAAGTTGTACGTGCACTAACATATATGTTTGCAAATGAGGAAGCATGTGAATTGTTCGATAAAATTCCTAAAATATATGTCTACAAATGGGGAAGCATGTGAATTATTTGAGAAAATGACTAGAAGATATGTCGTCTTATAGGCTACACAATTTTAGTATGCGAGGCATGTCATATCCATGTTTGGTGCTTCTTAGGTCACCACAATGATCCTCAACGTTGTTTGACTAAACGAATCCAATGGGTGTCTAATATGTTCATTTCACATTTGCTAGCATGCTACCAACATGTGCTAAAAAAGGTTTGCTGAAACAAGGTGCTGACATCCACAAGCATTATGGGGAATGGACTTTCGGTAGATGCTTAAGTTGCAGGTACGTTGGCATATATGTCTACAAATGAGGAATTATGTGAATTGTTTGATAAAATTCTTGAAAGATATGTCTATAAATGAGGAAGCATGTGAATTGTTTGAGAAAATTCCTATAAGATTTGTCGTTTATGGATTGCAATGATTTGAGGGTATAAAAAATGCATTTGTTATAAACACCTTGGAATTTTTCACAAATGCAATTGGTAGGTGTTAAGCCAAATTCCAAAACCTTTGCCAACATCATCTTAACCTCTATCAAAATGCAATATTTGGAACAAGGCACTTTCCTCCTCCTCAAGAGCCAACATCTACTTGTGTTGTGAAATGCATGACAACACTGGATATGGTGGCAATGAAGTGTTTTCTTCTGCTCCTTCAAATTGTATTTTTGATGTTTCTTTTGGTTTTAGTGGCATCCCATATTGTCTTCTCAAAAGCCAAAAATTTGAAAACAAAAAATACACAAGAAACTGCTTTTCACACCATGACCAAGGAGATTTAACATATTGTAAAGGCAAATAAAAGTGAAGGCTTAAAATCTTATATAATGTTTTACAACCTTGATATTTATTCTCGCATAGTAGCCCCACACGACCTCTTGCATGTTTTCCTCTTTACCCAAACCATGTTATGCATGTCAATGGAGTGTTATGGAAATTTGCAATCAAATGGGAAATTAATCCACGTTAACATTAATGTTTGTGTTTTTTCTAAAAATTTGTGCTCTTGTTTTTTAATTAATCAACCCTAATTGGATTACGGGCACATTAGGTGATTTGACATTCAATGATGCATTCAAGAGAGTGTAAAATGTGAATGAAGAAAATAACCAATATTAAACATAAAACATCCTCGTTATGCAAACATTAGACTAGAAATCTTGTCAATCGAAATGAACAATCCTCAAGTTTATCAACCTACAATAATATGTAGATCCAAGCAAGCAACATATTATGGCTATTTAAGTCAATTTGTATTCATTGCAAAATTGTAGGTATTTTGTAATAAAAACATCGTACAAAGCCTTTCCTAATGGATAAAGAAATGTTGCAGATAGAACCATCGCTCTGGTTCTATGCGAGAACATGGTTTACTTGTTATTGTGGCCCCTTAAAGCATATGCGATCACTTTTAATAAGGCCTTGCATAAATTTGACGGTGTTGGGCCCATCAAAGTGCAAAACTCCACATCTTTTGAGGCGGGAAGCAAAGGGTTGGTGTTCACTCAAAACACACACCGGAAGATGTTTGAGGCTTTTATGAGAAACTCCACTACGTTGTCTGCTGTGAAAATGGGGGTGAAATGAAGGAAAATATAACAAGTTTGTAGCTGCAAGCCATAATGTAATCCTTTGCTTTGGCAAAATTGATGCTCATAGTGAAGCTAACCTCCATAGAAGCATTATAAGACGGGGTATCTAGAAAATATTACAATGTCATTTTTAAAATGTTTGTAAGTGGGTAATTGTTCCTCTGTTTGGTATTCAAAATACAAGGTGATTTAGCAGGGGTTGTAAGATTGGTAGGAGTGATAGTGTTAAAGGTGTTTCCGAATCAAGGTGACAATGGCTGATTCTAACACCCATCGACAATTGAATGATTACAATTTAGCATAGGTGGTCGATGACAACCGCTATAATCCCAACCGTTCGCATTGTAGATATGGACGACACATCCACCAAATATTTTTACTTGTAGAATCCACAATCGACACTCTACATTAGCCCATTTGCCATCAACCTCTCCTTGACATAATGTTACCATATTTTTCTGCACCATAAACTTTTACCACAATGTTCAAACCTTTACACTAAAATTCCTAGCAACAACGAAGTCAAGAAAAAAGTGGTGGTCGTGAAAGCCTTGCATGATATAGATACACATGACAATGATTCAAAAACATGAGTGATATAAACTCGAATGTTCAGAGGCGGTGTCAAACCACATACACACAAGAATTTTTTTTTGCGCCTAATATTTGTTGTTCCTTAGCCAAACATGGAGAATGGCCTCATATAATGTCTATATAGATGGAGTGAACCCTCTTAAATGACCATTCTTTGTGGTTCTCAAATTCAACTATTGCAATGGCTCGACTTGGTATGCCGAGACCCCTCCACATGTCCATATCTCAAAAATGTCCTAGGACGCGTGCAAGTGAAATCCCCTTAAATTGACGTGTTATGTAACTACTTGCAAATCACAAGTGTTGACATTGTAAACAACTACTTCTAGCGCACCCCCTTTTTCTTTTTAACGATCGATAAAAATGCCACTTGGACCATATGCTCCTCGTCGTAACGAAAAAGATTTTCACGTAGGTTCCCCTCAACTTTTTTCCCACACTTGTACTTCTCTTCCCTCAATTCCCTTCTCCATCGCTCTGCTTCCTCCTATAATATTTCTCTCCATCAAATTTAACTTCTTCGATGGGTCCTCCTTCAACATCTCCATTACATCGCTTATGTGTGATTGCTAATTTTAATGCTATAACAACGTTGTACATTTGTAATGGATGCGAGGCAAAGTATTGAATAAACTTTTAATAATGGAAAATAAAGTTTTTGTTGAATAAAAACATCATAAACGAGTATAAAGAAATACATAATGTTGAAGGTTTGTTGGGAAAAGAAACAAGCATGGAATTAGGGATAGCGAATAAGGAGTTGAGGGGCGGAGGCCACAAGAGTAAAGTGAATGACAGTTAATGGGAAACATAAAAAGTTAAAAAGGAAAAGGAAAAGAGGCCTTTTATAAAGAGGGTGGAGCCTTGAGCCTTGAGCCCCGGGGACGCCTTGAAAAAGATATTTGTTCTTATAAAGTTGGAAATCTATACTTACATTACCTAGCGTGTGCGGATGAAAAGTGGTGTGTAACCTATTTCACGGAAATCACCAACATTCTCTTCAAATTCGTTCCATTCGGGCAAAGTAATCAAATGCTTTACATTTTTCATCAATAATTATTATCGAATAATATTTATTTTTATAGTTTAAAATATTTATTAATAAAACAATTATAAATGTAATCTATTGATTTAAATATTTTGGACACTTAAAAGAGATACAAATATAAAACTTTAAGATAAAATATAAAATTCATATATAAAATAATTAAAAAATATATAATTGAGGAAGATGGACTTCACCTACTTTTACTATCAATAAACATTAATTTTCTTAAATTTTAAATGAGATAAAGGTCCCCAAATATGACATACAAGGTATAGTGTGAAGGCCAATGAGATAATAAATGATGAAGGAACATATATTAAGAAAGAACCAAATGGAAAAATACAAGACATGTATATCTTCAAAAATGTTAGTATAGAATGTACCGGATACATAGAACAAACTATGAAGCATGTAGGTCATTCAATAATCTAAGAAATCTTAACATAAGAATCAATTAATAGTAATATAAATCAATTTCCTATCAATTTTCTTTTTTATGCGCTTCAATTGATATGGTCTTTCTTCTTTATGAGTGTCATAATTGATGTAGTTTGACGAATGGGTAAGTGCATGGAATACTTTTTTCGAAAAATAAAAAACTTCAACTTGTATGATTTATTTGAGATAATTACACTCAAAATTTGAAGATGTTATAAGAACATGAATTGTAGCATTTTGAGTCTACTTTCTAAACTAATATATATATATATATATATATATATATATATATATATATATATATATATATATATATGTATATAAATATCTAAAAGTCAATATATATGGTTAAGTGTAAGTGGGTTAAATATCTAAAAAGTCAATAGGTATATATATATTATATATATATATATATATATATATATATATATATATATATATATATATATGGTTAAGTGTAAGTGGGTTAAATATCTAAAATGTCAATAGGTGCTCCTATTTTTGCAAAAAAACATAGTAGATAGTTGGTCGTGCCCCACCATTTTTTGAGCACTATTTAGTATTTTTAAAAACCCTTTGGTAGAAAGATAGGTAGGAGCATCTAGTTTGGGATAGATTTTTAGTGAGTTTTTTTAATGATTTTTCAAGTACAAAGATTTTGAAAATAAAAAAATAATGGAAAGTGACCATGCCCCCCCTAACTACCTCAAAAAATATTGAAAATTAGTTTTTTTTTTTAATGTGTATAGAATTAGTCCTAGTTTGGGACTGTATAATTTTTTTTTCAATTTGGAGAAGTGAAAAAAAAGATACATGACAAAATATAAACATTTACAATCACTAAAAATAGAGGTATAAAAGACATAGTTTGAAATAAATATAAATGGAAACCTTAGAATAGTCAAAAAAATATAAAAAAGTATATATTTAGAAAGAGGATAGTTTTCTTGATGTTGTAGGATTTTTTTAAAGAAAGATAACAATCGCTTTTGTAAGATTTATCATGGTGAAAGGTGAGCTTTTGCATATTGTGTCAAGAACATGCGAGTTGTTGTCATTCGTCCAAAGCGCAGGTTTGGTAAACCAAAGCAATACCAAGCTTGTTAAATCTTGGTTTGGGTGCATAATTAAGGGAATGCGTGCGCGTTATAGTGCGTATGTGTTATGTATAGTATAGACATTATATGTGTTTGTGGGGGGCTTATAGGTACTTTATTAAGTGTCATTGATGGAAAAAGGTGTCAAGGTGGAAAAGGAGTCAATATGAGGTGTAATTCATAATCAAGCTTGAAGGTTGATTGGTAGTGTCCAATTTTATTGTCATGATATGTTGTTTTGGTGTCATGTCATGGTGTCTTAGTTTGCATGCATGGTTGAGTGCATGGGTCTAGCATGAAGGTGATTGTAGGTGTGCTCCAAAGGTTGTTTGATGTCTCTAAGGTGTCAAACATGTTTAGTAAGGTATGTAAATGTGTTAGAGTGTCTGCATGGTGAAGGCAAGATTAGTTTGTGTGAAGCATGGGTTGAAACTAGCCATTCTAGGCCTAGTCTTAGACCTAGTTCATAGCAGGTGATATGGTGGCATGAAGTATGATGCAGAGAAGGCTTATGTGAGTATGTGATATGTTTTTTGAGATTACAGGGCATGTGTAGAAGTTGTTAAGGAAATTTTACAGGATTTTAGTGCATGTTCTAGGTCCTTTGGAGGCATGTTCTTAAGGACAAGTCAAGAATGCATGGGAAAATGAGATGGCATGGTAAGTTACAAAAGTATCCAAGCATGTATGAGCATTGGAGATCATTGAGGAGGTCATTGGAGTGTTGTGTGCCAAGTTTTAGGACATGAGGATGAAGAAAAACTAAGATAAGTCAGTTTTAGCTCTACCGAGCTCTCGAATGCTCATTCCCAGCTTGAAGGCCATGTTTGGAGTGCTCACTTGCACGTGAATTATTTGCATGGAGACCTGAGCCATTCACCATAGTTGAGGCATGCAAACTAAGAAAGTTTTTCAGTTGGAATGATTTATATGGTCTCTAAATGGCATGAGAAATAAAATGTGAAGCTTCAGGGTTGTAGATAATTTTTCTGAGCTCCTTTTGGTGGTGGTTTCATGCTCAAGGTGTTTTGGTAAGTTGAAGAAAACCTCTGTTTTGAAGAGATTTATTGGTACAACTGTGTGTTGTAAGTGTCATGATTAAATAACTTATGTGGGGTCTTTCTTGGGATGTTTTCCAAGAGATCATGAAGAGATAGGAAGATTATATGGATAAAATGGGTGTAACATGTCCTCTAATGTGCCCTACCGCTAATGGGCTTGTGAGTGCAAAACTAGTCATGATGATATGAGAGAGTGTGTGTGTCATTTTGCATGATATAGCAGGTTGTTTGGACATGAATAGATTGGTATGGTCTGACATGATGTGTTTGAAGTCTTGGTTTGATCTGAAGAGGTGATTTCTTGCTTAATCCCTAATGGCCTAATAAGCCCTATTAGGATTATCAAGAAGCTAGTTAGAAAAAGTATGCTTATGAGGTTTTCTCCATGTGACTTATGGTTGTGAGTAATTGAGCATGTTGGTAGGGATGCCCTTGAAGTGTTCCAGGTGGTGGAAGAACTTAGAAGTGAAGATTAAGGGTTTATCTCATGTTGGTCTCAAATTCCACCGAGGGTGATTTTAGAGACAATTGAAGATGCTTAAGTAAATTTATGAAATTTTAGGAAATAAAATCTCATTCAAGAGTAATTTGTTTAAGACTGGTATTCTCGATGTAGGGAATGAAAGCTAAAACAAGAAAAATGAATTATTTGGATGATTCCAAGAGTTCTAGAAAGAGTTGTGATAAAAAGAATTGGAAAGCTATTAGCATTTCACTTGATTCTAGATCGTTTCTTTGAAGTATTGATGAAACAAATAGGGTAATGGGCTTAGGAGGAATACCTATTCAAATGTTGGTTAATGGGTTGTTGTGCTCGTATGACTTCTAAATCCACAACTGATTGTGAGATATTCCTTTTGGCTAGGAGGAATTGCACATGTAATGCAAAACAAGACCACCAGAAAAAGTTAAACAATATATGCAGTGAACTACCTAGCGTGTGCTAGATCCGGGAAGTGTGATACTTCCTAGATGGTTGTCAGTCCATTGTTTTAAACAAATTAATGCAGTAAATAAGGTAAATCCTATTGTAATTCAAAATGATTTAGGTATCTCACTTAAAACACAATAAGAAATAGATCTAATCTAACAAGCTAGGTTAGAATAGGGTTCGAAGGTCAAATAACTAATTTTGGGTCTCTGCAAGTCTAACAGAGGTCTTAGGTAGATCACAGGTGAATGAGGGTGAAAGGGAATTAGGTGGATAGGTCACTATTCTAGGTTGTATGGGAAAATATAGTAACCGATGTCGGTTAAGGGTGACCAGCGGTGGTTGGGTGTAACCGGTGCCGTTACTGTGGAGTTCTGGGAATGCCATAAAACGAGATTTAGGTCTCCTTTGTGATTACACAATGGACTTTGGTTGGTCAGGATGAGGTATTGGGTGATTTGGGAGGGATTTCAATGGGTATATTGAGAGGTGAGTGTTGGAGGAGGTCAATGGGTGGCTAGGTAAACAAAAGATGATAATATAATGATGAAATGGAATAAACCAGAGAAGTATAACGTTTACTTACTTGGATTTTGGTCTTGGATGCCTATGAGTGAGGGAAGGAGGTTGCATGATGAGAGGTTTCAAGGCTGCAAGTGGTCACCAATGAAGGAAAGCTTTTGCATGGGCCACATGTACATTCCTCTTTGTTTGGTTAGCTTAGATCACATGTGGGATGGCTATGCAGACAAAATGCTTGATCTCCTTCCTTGCATGCATGTTCTCGTTGGAATTCACTCTTAGAAGATGTGATATCTCTCTAGATGTGCTAATGTTTGCCAACTTGTCCAATATTTTTCCAACCTTCTGCCAACCTTGAGAATAAGGTTGTTTTAGGGTTAAAAGGGTAACCGACGATGGTTTCAGCCTGACTTAACCGGCGACGGTTAGGGGTAACCGACGTCGGTCAAGGTGGGATTTCCTAGGTTTACTAAACTAGGGAGATCCTCTTGATTTCCTTAGATCTCATGCCGTTAACCCACAAATTAAACTAGGAGCTTCTTGTAAGCATGCAGAATGTGGTTAGAGGGAATGTAGGCATTGATTTTTAGGGTTTAGGTAAGTCTTAGTTAGTTATGGCAACTTACTAAGAATAGGTTTTAGGTTGAGTTAGCTTGATGAGGTGTCTAAGTGAAGTGTATGTGTGGATATTATTTAAATTAAGATATTTAAATAATAAATATATTGAGGATAATGAATTAATTTAATTAAATTAATTAAATTAATATTAGTGGGGTGAAGGGGGCCATGGCTAGGTTAATGTGATGAAGGGTGTTTATTTGTCGAGGGACCAAAGGGGAGTGTGACCTAATTTTAGTGTCTACATTTTGCCCCTTTTTATTGCGTAGCTTGTATTGGTAAGTGATGCTAACAAAAATAAGATGTGGTTGCCCCATGTGTGGGTGAAGGTGATCCCCCTCAAACCAGGAATTGACAAGGCCGAAGGTAGAATCGGTGAGTGGTTTGATAAAAAGGTGAATGTGAGAAAGGGGAAGGTGGGGAATGGGGAAAAAGGAGCAAGGTCTACTCGGGTAAGCTAGGTAATGGGTCTGGGTCAAAGGTAGCAACAGTCAAACGCACACACACATATAAACTGCAACATGCTACTAGGTTGAAGAGCAGGCAAACTCTACATTGTCTAAGGTCGATAGGTTTATCCAAACAAGGTTGAAGTGATTCCGGTATCCAAGGTATAGGATATGGTCAAGAAACACAATGTAGGTTAGGCGTAGGAATGTTTAGGTATGTTCCGGTACACCAAAGGTAGGGTCAGGATAAACGGTCACGACAATAATAGGCTAGGTAAGGTCATTAGGTCAACAACATAGGTAACATTACCACAAGGTATAGCGAACACATGAGGTCAAAGGTCACTAGCGATGGTCCAGTCCAAATATCTAGGTCACGACATGGGTAAGGCCAAGGTAGGGGTAAAATAATGAGTCCCCAAAGGAGGACAAAGGGAGGTAGTAAATGATGAGGTTAGGAAAGGTGAGGTAAATGGGTAGGGTAAAGGTGGGGTGGGGTAAATGATCAGGGTGAAGGTTGGGTGGGGCAAAAAAGGGAGGTAGGGGTAGGGTAAAGGTTAAAATGTAGGGCAATGTGTAGGTGATGGTGACCGATGTCGGTCATGGATAACCGACGCCAGAGAGGAAATCGGCGACGGTTATGTATGGCACGCGACCGATGCCGGTTAAGGGTAACCGACGTCGGTTAGGTTGGGTTTGTTATAAAAAAATCCATGTTTTTTGTTATTCATTTATTATTGTTCAAAGTGAGAAAACAACAAAAAAGAGAGAAAAGAGAGAAAAGTGTCCAGACGAAATGGAATAGTGAGCTAGTAGTGTGATCGACGAGTGATTGGTTGGTGAGCAGCGGGTCCACAGGATCATTGCGAGGGATTCGATTGGTGAGAGGTTATGGGTAGCTATTTGGTGATGGTAGAGGCCGAGAGAGGGATCGGGTGGGCCACCGATATAGCGGCCAGACGTGCCACCAAGACAAATGACAACGTGATGAGGTAAGCGCCCTACTCTATGTTGTTGATTTGTTAGATTAGAGGTTATTTTAGGGGTATGTTAGGGTTTTGTTTGTTTTGCGGTTTGGTGGGTGGGCACAAATTAAATTTGGGAATGGGGGAAATATTGGGTAAAAGGAGGAATGGGGAGGGTAATAAAGGGGATAGGGGAGGTGGGTGGAGGTCCAAGGGTAGGTTAGGTCATTGTAGGTGGGGTAAAAGGGGTAGGGGAGGTTTTTTTAGAAAAGGAGGGGGGTTGGAAAAGTCGTGGGTTTTTCAAATGGCGAAGCGTGACCGACGTTGGTTAGGTGGAAACGATATTGGTCACCAAACAGGTGACCGATGCCGGTTAAGGGGTAACCGAGGTCGGTAAGGGTGAACCAATATCGGTCACCAAATAGGTGATCAATGCCGGTTAAAGGGTGACTGGGGTCGGTTAGGATGAATCGGTACCAGTCAGAGTAGTGGGCACAAAGGTCCAAAAGTGGTGTGGGCTAGGTAGTTGAGATGGGTAGGGTGAAAATAAGGTATAGGGAAATGATAATGGTTGAAGATGGATTGATATATGTAAATTAATGTCATGCTTGTATTGGATACGGGGAGAGCTCGATTACATATGCGGGACAGAGTTCCACCTCTATCGGTGACAAGATGCGTGGCACAACGATCCCGAGGAGCCGCAACATGTGGAGCCGCTTGGATTGAGTGGGGTTTGACGCTATAGGCATGTAGTCCGACAACCTAGTTTGATGGTCGTGCTCATCGATAGATGGGACTCCACGACCAACATGTTCCACATGGCGATGGGTGAGATGATTATTAGCCCGGATGACGTGTTCCAGATTCTTTGGTTACCCATATTGGGTGACCAGTTTATTCTATCTCCTCTGAGGCCTCAGAGGAGCTGATTGTGACTATTTTTGGAGAGGGGATGGCCGATATGAGATTCCATAGTGCCAGCTTGAGCTATGGAGAGATGTACCTAGCCCATCCAGAGGAGACGAGGCTAGTGGTTCTATTGATGGAGGCAGTGTGCTGCTATGCACTGCCAAATGTAGAGGGTGGATGATTTCCCGATCACTGATGGGGGTACTCCATGACATGATGGTGGATGAGACCCACTTTGCCTGGGCACCAACATACTTGGTGCAGTTGTACAAGGAGTTGTGGGCATATGCGCGGCTACACGGAGTTCAAAGATGTGTTGTATGTTTTACTTTACTTGCTTTGGGCGTATGAGCACATAGTTTGTGTGTGGCCTATAGGGATGCCCCGAGTAGATGCATTCCCAACACGATTTGTGTAGGTGGGGTATAGGAGATGGGTGTTGGTGATAGGAGAGCAGAGATCTGATAGGCTGACACATGATGTGGCCCATTTTCGGTAGTTACTGGAGGGGTTGTCTGGAGTGGACATTATATGGAGGCCATATGTGGGATTCCCCTCATATAGGCATATGCATGAGGAGCTAGCTGAGCTCCAGCTAGAGAGATGGATACAGGGTCACCATGCCGGGGAGGACGAGATGATCCCGGTAGATAGAGTTTGATAGTAGTTTGGGCTAGTATAGGACATACCTCCGCCCTTCCCATAGTATCAGAGAGATGACGTGGAGAGGCCCTTACCTCTACCACAGCCTACAGTGCCCACAGGGTAGGAGGAGTAGCCAGTGGACCGGCAGATAGATGATGCCGGGTGTACAAACAGGTATAGATAGTGGTGGGTGGCTTAGTTACAAGCCATACCACCCAGATCAGGGGCAGCTGGATCTAACTACCATTACAATGCAGAGAGACACCCTACAGGGGTAAGTAGCTACGCTCATTACCCAACTGGGTTACCTGAGACATGGCCGGAGGGCTTGGAGGTGGAGGTAGTAGAGCTACACATACAGGTGGCCAGTCTGAAGGCCCAGATGGTTGGTGGAGGAGATGGAGATGGAGAGGAGGGGATGGTTAGGTGGCAGCCTTACAAGCTCAGGTGGTAGGTTTACAAGGCCAGTTGGCCACAACCCAAGCACAAATTGGGGTCTTACAGGCCTAGATATAGGCACAAGGGTAGGGGAACCACCACAGGCACCGGGACCAGGTCCCAATTCATAGGCAGGAGTGGGCAGGGGCACCACCATAGTCACCGAGACCAGTCCCAATTCACGGGAAGGACCGGGCGGGGTCCCACAGGCGGTGCACAGGGGCCAAGACCTATGGGACCACCATAGACCGTGCATATATCTAGGTTACGGGATGCCCTAGGTGAGTCGAGATACTATCAGACCAGCTGATGGCGGCCGGGATAGACTTCATATCCTATGTTGAGTACAAGGCACAACAGGCATCCAGTGAGAGGACAAGATCCCACACTCACAGTGTGGAGAGCACAGGGGGTCAGTGAGCTCCGAGGCTCGATCAAGTAGAGGCTACCAGCGCACGGAGACCAGCTCTAGTTGAGGCGCCAACAGGGACCCAGGAGGCTGAGGGTACAGGTGATACCGAGATGGAGGACATCCACCGAGATGCTTGATATGGCACCTGGTTTTTGATGTATGATAGTTTTTGTGTGATATATACTAGCCTGCGTGCCGAGAGATATTTATAGTTTTGATCACATACGCCTACGTGCCGATGACAGTGAGGATGTATGAGATATTTTTGTATATTTCGAGCATATACCAGCCTTTGTGTGCTGAAGAGATTTTGTATTATTCATTATTTTATTGTATATATGAGACCGGCCTCATGTGTCTGATGACATTTTGTATTGTATATTGGCCTATGTGCCATGACGATTTTGAGATGATGGACATGATGAGATAACCATGTATATTTGAGATACACATTGATTTATATGATGAGATACATGCTATGATTTGATTTGTTGATGTGTTGATGAGATACATGGTATTATTTGATTTGTTGATGTGTTTATGAGATATGAATTTGTTGTGTTGATATGGATGGAAATTAGGTGAGTTAGGCATGATGGAGTTAGGTTGGTATAGGCATGGATCGAGTCAGGTTGGTTTAGGCATGGTTGAGTCAGTTTGTTAGGCATGGTTGAGTTAGGTTTTTAGGCATGGTTGAGTTGAAAGTAGGTGAAGTGGTGATTCATTATTTTATGCAATGAATGATAATATGGGTCATATGTGAGATATGGTATAATCTATGCATAGTGATGATAGAGAAATGGTAGGTGTAATAAATGTATAAATATGAAACAACTTGTTATGTATGTGGTTTAATTTCCAATTGTGGGTATAAAAGGGAAACAAAGTTAGGTGTGATGTAATGTGAGGCACATGGAAGATGAATTATTTAGGGTAGAGGATGGCTGAGCTAACCTCCAAGGGCCCCATGCCCTCGAGTGTTACCTACATAGTCTTGGTGAAAAGGGACCTCAGGTGATGTAGTTCTCCCATAAGCTAGGGAAGAATATGAGGAGGTATGAAAATGGGTTGGCAGGTTTTTGGGCATGTTGTGGGTTTAGATTTGTTAGGTGTGGGTAGATTATAGGTAAAATGATGTAGGTGAGGGCGATTGTGGTGAAAGAAGAAGATTACCCCAAAAGTAAGCGTCGAGGACCAAGTCCTGTATAAGGAAATCAAAACGTTAACAAAGACGGTTCAAAATATAAGAGGGAGCAATAAAGCCACCTGGTTGGGTAGGATCATACCGAGTAGATCATACCTTGGTGGAGGTGAGGAACGTAAGACCCTAAAGACATTACAGGATGGACTGTTCTACAGTAAAAAGTAGTCACATGATCACCAAATGTTTAAGTTCCAAGAAGTCCCTTGAGGCAATAGGAAATGAGAGTGGGCTTGGTTTGAAGGGTGAAAAGTAGGTAATCTTTATATGGTATAGGTAGCATGTGCTTTGAGAAAGAGAACCTAAATCACAATGGGAAAGTCCATGACAAAAAGGTTGACTTATAGTTTGAGATAGACTGATCGATGCGGGAAGTCTATATGGGATGAAGAAAATTTAACTCCTTGAGGTCTTTATGATGCTGATCGATGTGGGAAGCTTTAGTTGCTCTCATTTTTAAAGAACTTTACATTGTTGTCCTTTTAGGAGCAGTCTATTTATAGCAGCAATTTGTCGAGAGGAAGATGTCCTTTTGAGGGAGTCATCTTTTTATTAGAAGTTTGACTCAAGGAGTTTGGTCCCATGTGAGGTATTTGAAGTCATGGACAAGACCAAGGTGGAGAATAAGACTCTTGTTCAAAAGGAAAGGTGAAATGACCATGGGATCTCATCTAAAGGTAGACAAAAAGTATCCATGAGAATCATGCTATGTGCAACGCTGTGGTACACATATTCAAGAGAAGATAACAAGTGATAGGTACTCACATGATTCTTGTTTAATTGTTGGTGAGGTGTATGGAGTGAATAGCGCTCAAGGGACAAGCATGGAAATAGAAAAAGGTGAGGGAGGACTACAAGTCAACAATAAAATGGTCAAAGATGCAAGGCGTTAAGGGGCTCAGGTTCGGGTTTACCATCAAGTGATGATAAATGGTAAGCACCTGATCCATAGGTATGAGTCACGATGTATGGTCCAAGCCAATTAGGAGAAAATTTGCCCCATTTAATTTTTTTCAGCTTTGGTGACATGTTGATAGCATCTCGTGACCAGCGAAGGGGTCAACTAACTAGTCAATATCGGGTAAGGGAAAGTCATCTTTTGGACATGCTAGATTAAGGTCACAGAAGTCTGTGTAAATGCAGAGTCCCCTTGTCGCCTTAGTGACAGGGACAATGTTAGAAATCCAATGAGGATAATCAATGGGTAAGATGAAGGAAACAAAAAGAAGGCACTGAAGTTCTTCTTTGACAAGAAGGGCAATGTGAGGGTGCATTTTCCTCAACTTTTTTTTGATGGGTTTGGCATCGGAACAATGACGATATTGTGGACCACTATGGTGGGGTTAATACCGTGCATGTCTACATAAGACCAAGCGAAAGCGTGGTTATGATCCTAGAGAAAAGAAGTGATGGCTTCCTGTTCAGCAGCATCTAAAGATTGTCCGATCTTTAGGATGTGCGGGTCATCCTGAGTATGAATGTTGATCTCGATAGTCGATTCATTCAACATGGTTTGCGTCTTAGAAGGTAACGACCAATGAATATATGAGTCTTCTGCACCAAGGTAGGTGAGTATAGATTCATCATCCTAACATTGAACGATGTTAATTGAAGGTGTATCGTCATCGATCATTTCAGGATATAGGAAGGGAAGAGTGGAAGGGGCCTTGCCCTTGCGTTGATAAGTCAGAGGCCCCAAGGAAATGGTGTTTATGAATTTTTTTAGGAGGGATAGATTCAGGATCCATCGACTCTGTCGGTGAGGGTGGTGATGAAGGTGGAGTGGGTGAAGAAGGTGGAGAAGGGTTAGTGTCCTTAATGAGTTCAATGCGGGCCTATTTGGTAGGTGGTTCAGAAAGCCAATACCACTACGGTCATTATGTTTGTGGGTGGTACATGGAATAACGGTATGGCAGCCTTTCTTGTAAAATCCAAAACCAAAACCCTTCCACGCACGCGTTGGTGCGAGAAGGTGTGGGTGAAACAACGATTGGTAAGTGATTGGAAGTCAGCGAGAAAAGGGGCAAGTTTGTGGTAGTGGTTCGGGTGTGTAAGTGGTGGTATCAAGTCCCCCATAGGTGAGACTAGTGAGAAGGTGAGGAGGACCATATAGGAGGTGTTATCCTATGTGGTGATCATAGTGAGGGTGTTGGTGAAGGCTTCCATACTCTTATGGAGTAAGGAATGTGTTAACACTATATAGGCGGTACTCCCCTAGAGTGAGGTGTTGAAAAACTCCTTCCAAGGGATCAGTGGTTGGTATGTAGGTAGCTGGAATGGATGATGTGTCGAGGTTGATGCGAGAGGTCAAGTTAACAGACAGGAAGCTGATGGGTCAGCCGTGGAGGTTATGGCAGTAGTAGGAATGGAGGAGGTATGTGCGGTAGAAGTAGCAGCTGGACTTGGTAAGTGGAAGTATAGGTGAAGAAGTAATGGTTGTGGAGGTAGTCGACTTAATAGGTATGAGCACATCATTGGGTCGGTAAAGCATGTTGCATGTTTTAAAAGGTGATGGGTTAGATGGAATGGTATAGGTGTGTCCTTTGTGTTCAAACTTTACACAACGATGTAAAGTGGAAGGAACACAACCCATGACATGGATCCAGGGTCTACCAAGCAACAGGTTATATTGGAATTCCCCTTCCAAAACATAAAACAATTCTGGAATAGTGCGGGGGCCACATGAATGTGGAGGATGATGGTGCCTAGTGTAGAGGTGATAGCATCATTGAATGAACGCAACATGATTGGATGTTTATACATGTAATTTTCAGGTATGCGCATTTGAGCGAATGCATGGGATGAAATGATGTTAATGCTAGCACCTCCATCAATCATCACATGGCGTACCTGTATGTCATCGATGTGTATAGAGATGAAGAGGGCTAGGTATGGGTCATCTTTTTGGTGTGGCGTGATCTCTTCCTCTGAGAAGCTAAGGGAGGCAACTTGGTAAATAAGGTGGGGTGAAGATGAAGGTGGTAATTGTTAATGGTGAATCACAACACCCTTGAGTGTCTGCAACTCGATGGGTTGAGACTCTCATTGCGATTTCATAACATGGAGCTTTTCCCAAGTGTGGGACCTTACGAAATGGGAAAGCTCTCCGGATGAAGGCCGGTTCCTATTCCTCTGTTTAGATGCACACATAAAAATTCGAGGGTTTACTCAAAAACCTAATCTAACTTGCCAAGGAGACAGGGTAAGAAGATGCATAAAATATAAACCTAAACTAACCAAGGTGATGCACCGAGGAATGAAGAAACATTTGTCTTGCCAATAAACACAAACCATTAAAATGCAATGCAAGATCATGCACATATAACCAGATCTATAGTGAAAGATTAGGAGGATGAAAATAAACACAGAGAGGGTTGAGAATCATCCACAGAAATGCATTATTTACTCCAAAGATCGACACAATACACTACAAAGTTCCAAGAGGCAAAGTTGCATTACAGCTTTTAGATGGGAGGTTTGAACTCCACAAATTCACCTGCCAAAGAGAAGAAGGGAGGGGTAAAAAAAAGAATGTCCAACCTTTAGAAAGAAGACCCTCCTTACAATTTATAGGGAGAAAAAGAGAGGGACAAAGAGGAATTTGAAATCTACCCCACCACCCCAGACTGCACTTAATTCATCTCATTATGGCGGTAGGTGGGAACCCTAACAAACCCAAAATATGGTGAACTATATTTTACATTTTTAAGAACTTTTTCTCACCTAATTAAAGATATCCAATTTTAGTTTGACAGAGGACCTTGTAAGCTTTCCAAAAAGTCCAACCTTGTGTGAATCCGAGCTCCCTGTGAAAAGTTATGGCCATCTGAATATTTCCCATAGGTCATGTTCGATCGGTTTGGGGTTCTCCTTTGCATTTGCATCGGGTTTGGAGGATGCCTCAACATGTGTTTGATGCTTGTGTTTTCCCAAACCCACTTCGCTACTATTGCCAAGATTTCCTTTGTTTCGGGTTTAGAAATTGGACTTGCATATGCATCGGGTTTGGAAGGTGGCTCGACATGTTTTCGCCCCATGCTTTCCCGACTCCAAAACCCGATTTTCCTAGGTAGTGTTTCGGGTTCTCAGAACTCCCAAGCATTGGGACATGCCTTGTGATTTTCATGCTTCATGTCTCATGTTTCCTGAAACCCGAAACCCGAAATCCTTTGTGTCGGGTTTTTGACCTCTCCGACATATTTTCCTTGTGTCGGGTTTTGGACCTCTCCGACATATTTTCCTTGTGTCGGGTTTTTGACCTCTCTAACATATTTTCCTTGTGTCGTTGTCTATATTTACTCAAGGGGTATATATATACAAAAATTTGGCGACTCAATGGGATTACCTGCCTGCTAGGTAGAAGATCAGTGGCTTTTAGCGATCCATTGGGCATGGAGTCATAAGCAATAACCTGAAACCAACCTGATATCTGATCCCGAGCTTGATACCACAACTCCTTCTCCGAGAGCATGTTGAATTGTAGAAATCCAACCTAGGAGCAAAAAAACCTATGCCAAAGCACTTAGGGAAACTAAAACCTAACTACAACAAGACAATGTGCATACGCACTTAGAGGAATTGAAATCTAGGCTAATATTTACAAGGGTGAACCTTTTCTTTTCAGTAGCAATGTTTAAGATAGATTCCATTAACCAGAATCGGGAGTTCTTCTCCGTCCAATGTAGATAATTGGAAGGCATTACTATTCTTACATTCCTTGACCATGTAGGGGCCACTCCGAATGGCATCAAACTTGGAATGCCTTCCGGTTTTTCCCGATCTCGCATCCCATTTCGTAACTAGGTCCCCTTTACGGAAGGTCCTTGCTCTTGCTTTCTTGTCAAACCATCTTTTTACTAAGGCCTGATCTTTCTCAATTGTTTGAATTGCATGTTCTCTAATTTCTTCCAATTCCATCAACTCGCATACCGCCTCCATTGGTTCAAACTCACCCAACTCCAATCTGCTTCATGAACTCCGATGTAGCGCTTCTAATGATATAGGCACATCGCTCTTTCCCATAGACCAACTTGTAAGGGGAATTACCTATAGACCTCTTTGGTGTTATTCTGTCAGCCCATAATGCTGATTTTAGCTTGGTATGCCATGTTCTTTGATTTTCATCTAGAGTCCTTCTGATGATTCTTAGCAAATTTTTGTTTGTGGACTCTGCCTGTCCATTACCCTGTGGGTAATAGTTGGAAGAGGTGCTCAAGTAGATTCCATTCTTGACAGCCCATTATGTAATCTTGGAACCTATGAATGCTAATGCATTGTCTGATATGATAGTGGTCGGCACACCAAACCTGGTCACTATTCCTTCATAAAATTCTAGTATATTAGACTCGTTTGCTTCTTTAAGCGCTACTGCTTCAGTCCACTTGGTGAAATAGTCCGTTGCCGTGAGAATCCACTGTATCCTTGGCTTGAGTTTGGATTGATGACCCCGATGAAGTCCAATACCCATTGCATAAATGGTTGGTCAACCAAAATTGGGTGCAATGGAAGTGTTTGTTAGTCTTTCTTTACTCCGTGAAGAGTGCACATTTTTGCACTTTTTATCCATATATAACGATCCATCAACACCGTGGGCCAATAATACCCTGCCTTCATTACCTTGAGAGTCATGTTACTCGTGGGGAAAAATGTCCTCCGAATCTCCATCGTGAAAATATCATAACACCCTCTCAATTTGATCTGTCCCAATGCACCTCAATAAAACTCCATTGATGTCTTTCTTGAACAAAACACCATCAACAAGCACATATGGAATAGCTTGTAATCTAAAGTATCTCCTCTTTGCTTTGCTCATTTCTGGAGGGCATAAGCCTGTCTGTAGGAAGTGTATCATATTCTGAGTCCAACAAGGAGTGGGCACATCATCATTTTCCTGTTCTTGACCATTATGTAATACCAAGACAGTCTCTTTTTTATCACCTGCTTCAACTTGTTGACTCAAGGCTAGCTGTTCACATAGTCCCTTTCCATGTACTAGTTTGGTGACCTTGATCTCGATGTCATATTCCATGACACGAGTGATCCATCTTGCATGCTTCTCATTTAGATCCTTGTTTAGAAGGAAGTCCTTTACTCCCACATGAGAGACCAACAATTGGATCTTGTTGTTTGAGACTAGGTGCTTGAATTTCTTTAAGCTCCTGATCACTTTGTGAAGGACATGCTTTTTGATGAAAGAGTACCTAGTTTCATATTCCTTCAAGCCTTGACTGAAGAAAGCAACTGGTTGTTCCGATCCCTCTTTGTTTTGTTGTATTAGGATTGCAGAAATTGTGTCCCCACCACCAAAGGCATATAACATGAAATCCTTGGAGAAGTCTAGATTGATGAGAGTCGGAGCTTGAGATATAGCCTCTTTTATTGCCTCAAAACTTTCCTTGCCTTCAAATGTCCACTTAAATTCCATGCTCTTCTTTAACATCAATGTTATTGGCTTTATGAGAGCTGCAAAGTTTGGAACAAACCTGTGGAAAAAATTGATCCTTCCTAAGAAGCTTTGAAGAGCCTTCTTGTGACTTGGCAATGGCAATGCTCTAATTGCTTCAACTCTCTCTGGGTCAATCATCAACCCCTCCTTTGAAACAATATGGCCTAGAAGTTTTCCTTCGTGAGCCAAGAATATGCATTTTTGGGATTCAATGATATCCCAAATCTCCTACATCTCTGAAATACCTGTCTCAGATGAAAAGGTGATCCGCTGCATTTTTGGAGAACACAGTGATGTCATCAAGATATATCAGAACTATTTTATTGATCAACCCCTTGAATGCCATATCCATTGCCCTTTGGAAAGTGGCTCCAAAGATTTGATAGCCAAATGGAATCTTCTTGTAGGCATAGGTGCCCCATTTGGTGGTGAAAGCCATCTTAAACTGGTCATCTTCTTTCACCATTATCTGATTATACCCTGAGTAGTCATCTAGGAGAGAGAATCTCTCCAAACCAGATACCACTTGCAATATTTGTTCCATTGAAGGAAGTGGGTAATGGTCTTTGAGAGATGCCCTGTTGAGGTCTCGGAAGTCCACGCATAGCCCGATCTCTCCATTCTACTTCCCCGATCGGTACCAGTTTACAACCCAACTTGAGTGCTTGATCGGTAATATAATGCTTGCCTCTATTAGCTTGTTTAGCTCTTTCTTCATTAGAGGCTCGATGTGAGGGTTGACTGGTCTTTGTTTCTACTTGATGGGCTTAGCATCTGGATCTAGTTCTATTATATGTTGTGCCAACTTCGGGTTGAATCCTCGCAGTTCTTATAGCTCCAAGCGAAGACATCTGGAAATTCTTGGCAAAGTTGTATGAAATCTGATTTCTCCTGTTCAGTGGCCACTTTACCAATTTGAAGTGTTTTGCCTTCCCCAACCGGAATTGGCTTTGAATCTTCTCCTTTGACTTGTATGTTAGCCTTTTCTTTATGGAACTGGTCATTAGGATTGAATATGGATTCCAATGTTACTAAACCCTTGGGAAGTTTGTTTGTTCACAGACTGCACTACTTCATCCCCGTATCTGCTCTAGTCTCACCCCGATTCCTAGCCAAGAATTCAGCCTCTTCTTACAAGAAATTGACGATTTGTTGATTGTTCTCAAACACCTACCAGCTCGTGTTATTATCTGGCAATGCTAGCCTCACAATCACATGGATATGTGGCTGTGTTTTTTCCCTTTTGATGTTTTCAACCACATCGAACGTTGCTCCAACTATTGTGAGCCTATCCACGACTTCATTTTTCTTCCTGGGTATGGACACAATGTTGAAAGCTTCGAAATCCTTAATGAGGTCCCATACCCTATTCTTGTAGCTCCTTCACAGGTCGTTCTTTGTAGCATGTTGTCCCCTGACTTGGTTGACGATTAGCTCACTATCTCCAAAATCTTGCAAGTTCTTTATGCCCTTTTTCCTGGCCCAATGAAGTCCATGAATAAATGCCTCATATTCAGCCGTGTTGTTTGAACATGAAAATTGGAAATGAAAAGCTGAAAAATATTTGATGTCTTGTGGTGAAATCAACATTGTACCACCTCTAGCACCTTGTCTGCTTCTCGAACCATCAAAAAATAGTTGCCAAACTTTGTTTTCATCCTTTTGTTCAAATTTGAATGATGTCGAATGGGTGAATTTTCTTCGTGTACACAATACACGCCCAATTCGATGCTTCAATTTCCTTGTATGGGTCAAATTCATGACTCTTGTTTTCCCATTCATCCAAAGTCAAATCAGAATTCCTCGACCTTAGTACTGCTTTCTAGATCATTTGAACACTCCTCCCGATCAAAAGCCGAGCAATTTGCATTGATAGGTCTTGGTACATGAGGCTCAATATGGAAATTGGTTCTTCTGATTTGATTGCTGCTTTGCCCCATACCTTGTCCCGAAAATCATGTGACCAATCTGCAGATAAATATCCACCAATTTTTATAGTGAAGTCTATTGATAGACACAACGCAAAGAGTGGCGAAGGTCAATCACGATACACATCTTGCAGAACTCGTAACATTAGGACAAGAATGTAGTGTTAGGCTTAACCCTTGATGACTCCAACTGCTCCTACTACCGCCATTCCATCTAGCCGCACTACTTTCTTTTTCAAGATCGGCTCATACTTCGACCCAGCTTGATCCGCTATTTGCTTTGGCATCACTGAACTACTTGCTCTTGAATCTATCATGCAATTATGTACAAGTGGTTTCCAACAACCAATGACACATAGAATGGTGGGGGCTTCAAATTCTTGCTTGTCTAGCCCTCATCATGTTGACTGCATTAGTGAAAACTTTCTCATGTCCCCGGTTTGATACATTTGAGGCATACCAATTAGCCTTCAGCAGCTTTGCAATAAATCTCGTTGCCCTAGGATCACAAGTGATTCCCACATGGAAATGTTCACATGTGTCTTCTTCATTTGATCGATGATGTTGAAAGGGGATGAATTGTCATTTTGTTGTCCCTTACTTGGCACAACCTTTTCTGGAGCTTGAACAGGTGCATGTGTTGCTACAAAAGGTACTTACCTTAGGCTGATTTTTCGCATTTGGAGCTGCGTTTGGTCTCTCGACCCTTGTTATGTAGGAGTGGGTTGAGAAACAATTGGATTAGATGGTTTTTGCTCTTTTATGCCTCTCTTCTTTGACCATGTGTTGGCAGCCATGCCTTGGAAAGGCTATTGGTTAACTCCACAGAAGTCTTCCATTTGCCAATTAGCCAATGTGGTTTCTGTTGGAGGTCCTTCTTGTTGCATTTCTTGCTACTGATTCTCTTCTTGGATTGGTTCTTGAGGCACACCAATGGTTTGCACCATCAAGGCCTGATTTAGTGCACCATTGAAACACGCTGACTGATTGTGAGGTAGACTGCAAGGGTAACACCAGTCATACTCTTGTGCCATGTTATTTTGTGTATGGACCAAGGGTCTTGAGGATGTCATTGTATTTGGATCATACGGTCAAAATGGCCTAGCAGCTTGAGGTTGTCCTTGGTTTTGGTTTTGATTTGCAGCCCGAGGTGGTGGTCTATTTTGTTGGTATGAGGGCCTAGCGCTTGGCTTGCGCTGCTTGAGGTGATATGGTCTAGCACTTTTAGCTTGTTGTCTTTTGATAGTCACCAGCTCATTTCCAAGGTTCTGCAGCTATTTCATAACCTCCTAAATTCCTTTGAATTATTTAAAGAAGTCGATGCCTCATTATTGCTTTGATTTCTAGGGGTTGGAATGGAATTCGATTCGTGCTTGACTGTCAGGATTTCCCATATCTAGATAGAGAGGGATTGGTGGCCTTGGTGTAAGCTTTCCATCTTGGATCAAATAGTTCTCTGCTTTGATAGCTGTGTCATAGGCCCCTGGCATCGTTGTTCCTCCCATTGATTGGATCATCATGGCTATGTCTGAATTATAGCCTTTAAGAAATAAAGGAATGCACCTTCAGTGGTTGGTCTAATAGCTATTGGAATCCTGTCCCATGTCCGTTAGAATCTAAAGTTAAAATCTGTCATTTTTTCGTTAGGAGCCCTTTTGATTGTTGTCAGTTGTTCCAATAAAGACAAATTGTCCGCCCTCTCCCCAAATTGGTTACAAAGAGCTAAACAAAGTTGGTTCCAATTCGTAATAGACCCTACTGCTAGGCTCCTAAACCATTGTAAGGCCTTACCTTTGAAAGATGAAGCCAATAACTTGACTGCAACATCCATTTCATTTATTTCATGGATTACACATGTATTAGCAATATCCTAGATGTGATCAATAGGATTAGTATGATTTTCTCCTGTGAAATA
Organism: Taxus wallichiana var. yunnanensis; assembly: GCA_018340775.1. Classification (NCBI taxonomy): domain Eukaryota; kingdom Viridiplantae; phylum Streptophyta; class Pinopsida; order Cupressales; family Taxaceae; genus Taxus; species Taxus wallichiana. The sequence continues at coordinate 902,845,446 of CM031234.1, read as the reverse complement.
GGTGACATTCTTTAGCGTTGCAACTGGAACTTGATTTTGAGCATTTAGGGCAAGTGGACTACTGCCCGTGAAATTGACAAAGGGATTCGGTGGTAGATGTGCCATTATGATTTACCTAAGAACCCTTGTTGATGTGAGAAAAGGTCTACCAGGTGGAGGTGTAGAAAAAGTCCTGCTAGGTGGAGATTGTGATCTTTGTGGTCTTCTTCCTCTCCTCCCTCTACCTGGTGATAGTTGCAAGTGGAAAAATAGCCCCTCTTCTCGAGTATCAGACCTAGGTTCGAATTCTTCTCATGTACCTGGGAAACTTGTGCTACTACACCGCTGAATTCTATCCCTTCGAGTCACCAGATGTGTTAGAGAATGAGCCTCAAAAGGCTAGATTTTGCCAAGTTACACACCAAACTTGACAATATTGAAAATAGAATTTAAAACTTCGAAGGACCCAGAGGATACAGTCTTCAATTTGGAATTCAGGTCTTGTTGTGTAGCTACTAATCCCCGAAAGGTACAGGCAGAAACTTAGGTCATGCAATGTAACTTACAAAACCTGAATTTCCATGTGTCAGAACTTGGGACATGCTTAACACCTGGGAAAACTGAAACACTAAAAACCATGAAATTTTGAAAGTCAAAATCTCAAAAATCTAAGGATACCCTTTTGAATATTTTTCCTTGATCTACCAACTGGTGAAATTTTTACTTGTCTTGAGCAAGTTAAGCCCTTGAAAATCGATTTCGGAGTTCATCCTGGAAGGTGAAAAATCCAAAAATTGTAAAACTTGCAATTTCTAAGTCCAAATTTCTTGAAAATTCCTTCAAATATTATGGAATGACCTCTTGGTCCCACCGGCATGCCAAAAAGTTGATGGCAAATCAAAACACCCCAATGTCTCAACTCAATGGGTTGAGACTCTTAGTGCGATTGCATAACATGGAGCTTTTCCCAAGTGTGGGACCTTGCGAAATGGGAAAGCTCTCCGGATGAAGGCCGGTTCCTATTCCTCTGTTTAGATGCACACATAAAAATGTAGAGGGTTTACTCAAAACCTAATCTAACTTTCCAAGGAGACAGGGTAAGAAGATGCATAAAAATAAACCTAAACTAACAAAGGTGATGCACCGAGGAATGAAGAAACATCTGTCTTGCCAATAAACACAAACCATTAAAATGCAATGCAAGATCATGCACAGATAACTAGATTTGCAGTGAAAGATCAGGAGGATGTAAATGAACATAGAGAGGGTTGAGAATCATCCACAGACATGCATTATTTTCTCTAAAGATTGACACAATACACTACAAAATTCCAAGAGGCAAAGTTGCATTACAGTTTTTAGATGGGAGGTTTGAACTCCACAAATTCACCTACCAAAGAGAAGAAGGGAGGGGAAAAACAAAATGTCCAACCTTTAGAAAGAAGCCCCTCCTTACAATTTATAGGGAGAAAAAGAGAGGGAGAAGAGAGGAATTCGAAATCTACCCCAACCACCTCCAGACTGCACTTAATTCATCTCATTATGGTGGTAGGTGAGAACCCTGGCAAAAACCCAAAATATGGTGAACTGTATTTTACATTTTTGAAGAAATTGTTCTCACCCAATTAAAGATATCCAATTGTAGTTGGACAGAGGACCTTGTAAGCTTTCCAAAAATTCCAACCTTGCATGAATCTGAGCTCCCTGTGAAAAGTTATGGCCATCTGAATATTTCCCGCGTTAGGGTTTGTTTCCAGTCGGGTTTGGGGTTCTCCTTTACATTTGCATCGGGTTTGGAGGATGCCTTGACATGTGTTTGATGCTTGTGTTTTCCTAAACCCACTTCCGCCACTATTGCCAAGATTTCCTTTGTTTCGGGTTCGAAATTGGACTTGCATATGCATCGGGTTTGGAAGGTGGCTCGACATGTTTTCGCCCCATGCTTTCCCGACTCCAAAACCTGATTTTCCTAGGTAGTGTTTTGGGTTCTTGAACTCCCAAGCATCGGGACATGCCTTGCGATTTTCATGCTTCATGTCTCATGTTTCCCGAAACCCAAAACTTGATTTCCTTTGTGTCGGTTTTTGACCTCTCCGACATATTTTCCTTGTGTCGGGTTTTGGACCTCTCCGACATATTTTCCTTTGTGTTGGGTTTTTGGACCTCTCTGACATATTTTCCTTGTGTCGTTGTCTATATTTACCTAGGGGGTAGATATATACAAAATTAATTTGGTGAGAGAGGCTACATGATGGGGTGTGATAATGGAGGCTACGGGTGTAGGGTCATTGGGTAAAACCTCAATAGATTGAAGAACCTCCATGAGATCTTGACGATGGCATTCCGAGGTTTAGATGAGGTCATATAGGGAAATTTTTAGGGAGACTGGTGTAATTATTTGAGCATGGTGTGATGTGTGACGCCATTAGAAATGGGGTACGTGGGGCCACAAAGAGTGATTTTAGGGATGGGTGCAGATGGTATGCTGGGTATAGGATTGGTTTTGGGTTAGTCACCTTTTCTTTGCCCTTATCCTTCTGAGCACGTGTAGTGATGTGTATCATGTTTATATGAGGGAGTTGGTAAACAGAGAAGGTGTAGGGTAAGTGGTATAATGACATGATGGGAAAAAACCTATTGGAGGAGAAAACCCTGTGAGGTGAATTGGGTGCAACGATATTTGGGTGGTGGCGTGGTAAGTTCTCTTATGCAAACCATGTTAATTTCAAATCTTGGGGGTGGCTCTAGGAGCTATGAGGGTGGAGGTTGTGGTTGTTGGGTAGGATGTGTGGGAATGGTTGTTGGTGATGCACGATCCTCGTCGAGAAGGTCATCATCGTCAAAGTTGGCTTTCAAGGACATAATTGGATAAGGATGGTTTTCAAGGCCTTACGCTTTTTCACATCGTGCCCTGACACATGATGGTAGGCACAAATTTTAGTATTGTTAAACCCTTTTGGCTTGATTTTGAGGGGGTCATAAGGCCTGAGTGGTGGTAATGTGATGATAGAAGTCTTAAGGAGGTTGGTTAAAATTTTGGCATAGGACCCTGCTAGTGGATCACAATGAGAAGTGAACATGGGTTTGGGTGTAGGTGTAGTTGATTGTTGAGGAATGGTATTTGGAGGAGGAGCGGGTTGAGCTATGGGTTTGGGTGTTGGCATGGTTTTGGGTGTCGGTCGTGCTTGTTTAGGTAGGGGTATAGTAGATGGACAGGGTAGAAGGGTGTGTGGTTTTTTTGACTACCTTATTGTGGGGTAGTGGAGGTTTGTTTTTGGATTGCACCTTCTTGGGTAAAGGCGATGTGGGTGTACAAGGTCTAGAAGGAAAGGAAGATGGGGGAAGAGGATGAGTTACCCACGGGGATAACAGAGGTGCTGTGAAGGTTGATGACGCATGTCGTGCTTGGGGTGTGAGAGACAACGACTGAAGTGTAATGGGTAGTGAAGAAATAATTTAGGGTATTGGAGGTATGGGTGGTAAAGATGTTGTAGGTTCTAGTGCAAGTCATGTTGGGCATCTGGGTAGGTTAGAGGTTTGTGAGGAAGTAATGGGTTGTTGTGCTTTTGGTTTATTTGTGGGTGGAGGTTTCTTGGCCATGTTGGGAAGTTGAGATTCTAAGACGGACGGCATAGGTGCATGTGTGATTGGCAAGCAACTGGGGTATGAGTTCTATTGTTTGGTGCTTTTGCTTGGGTGTCGGAGTAGGTGTGGTGTTGAATTTGGAGGATGTATCTAAATCTAGTTTAATAGGTGGATGAGTAAGGGTGGTGGGGTGACCCTAAAGTGGTAATAGGTTTAGTCGAGGATGATGTCATAAGTGTGGTTTTGGGTTTAGCTATAGATTGGGCCATGGGTAAGAATGTGGTTTGAGCTATGATAGGTGTCATGGAAGGAGTTGTGATAGAGGTGGTTGTGTTTGGTTCGATTGGTTGAAATATTTTTGGGTAGATAGTGGAGGTATCAGCAAGTGACCTCTACATCTACGTTGAGATAGGAAGCAAAAGGCGTCCCCATAGTAAGGCTCTATCCACATAATCTAAGTGATTAGAAAAATGTGAGAATGACATGTCTGTAGGTGGAGTTGATGAGGACCTAATGGAAATTCCTGTAAAATGTGTCTTAGAGACGGGAAATTGGCTAGCTTCAGCTTCCGTGGGTAAGAGAGCCGAAAGTAGGTCTGCAGGATTTTGGGTAGCGAATGGAGAATGCTCACCTAGAGGCAAAGGTATCTCAATTGGGTCTATGATAGGTGAAGATGATGATGGGTGCTCCTCTATGGGTAGAGGAGATAAATAAGTATCTTTTGTGGACTAAAGAATTATCAGGTTATCGGTTCTCTAAGTGGAGAAGCCAAAGGTGAAATGGTCTCAATGTTAGCAGTGAAGACTCCTCCATAGGTGATGAAGGAGATGAAAGATGTTCCTTTGTGGGTGAAGGAACAGGGGAGGTTGGTTCTGATGCGGAAGGAGGATTTCAGGCTAGGATTTCCTCTATGGAAGGAATATGGGTTAATTAGGAGCTGACAGGTACATCATTAAAGATAGCATGGACCTCGCGGGTATGGGTATCATGAGTTGAGGTCTCACCGGTTTGATCAGACGAAGGGGCATGGTTGGGAAATGGTTTCTTGAAGATGTGTAGGTTTTGGTTGGCAGGTGCATTAGGATTATCCATGGTTAACTCACCTTTCTTGAGCATTTCTTGGACAATATTTTTGAAAGTGATGCAATTGTTATCACTATGACCCTTTACTCAATGATAGTTATAGAAGTCATGTTATTTATACCATGCGGGCATGGGCAGGCGGGTCAAAACCAAAGGTGTGGTTTTATGGATGGAAGAGTGATGGCTCCAGATTTGATAAGATTTTCTAAGAAAAAGAGTAAGGTTCCGCAATTGGGGTGTATTTCCGCTACTCTCGTCTGAATTCAAAAGTCTAGATGGGTAAGAGATTAGATGAGGGGGTAGCCTTGATTTGACGGATGAGATGGGCTAGCCTTGAGTACCACTATATTAGCGGTGCCCTTAGCTTTTGAATAATTGGTTTGTGGTTTAGAAGAAGAAGAGGTATCATTCGACTTGAATGCTGAATTCTTATTGCGTAATTGGATTTTCTTCTCTTCAATGGCCCAAATCTCTAACTTTCATGCCATAGTGAATGCTTCATCGAATGTTCGGAAGGTTTGGACTTGCAAGGTCAGTGAGATATGTATAGCACAAGCCCATGTGAAGAGATCGATGAGTTTTGTTTGTGGCAGTTGGAAGGTGAGTTGGTTGATCAAGCTACGCCAACGAGTGACAAAATCTGTGATAGATTCATCCTCATACTTGACACATGGAGTATAGGTCAGTCATAGTAACCTTCTTGATGATATTGATAGAGAAATTATTTGAGAAGGCTTGGGCTACCTGATTGAATGAGAATATGGAGTGTCTAGGTAACCCACTATACCAATCTAATGTAGGTCCAATAAGAGACATGGGAAAGGTTATCAAGAGCAAGGCATCATCTTGAGCGATAAGATAACACCCGTGTTTAAACGACCAAAAATGCTATTGTGGGTCTTCTTTGCTATTAAAACAATTGAATTTAGAGATTTCCCAATGCATAGGGGGTATGGCAGATAGGAATGGATGGGTGGATGGGCTCATTGTAATTCTCATTGTAGGTGAGAGTGTTGCATGGAGTCAAAACCGATACCTCTAATGTCTGCATCTTATCCAACATCAATTTGATTAGGTCGTTGGTAGGTTACGATGATTGGGTGCCTCCTGTAGTGTGAGAGGGTTGGTTTTGGGCATATAATGGGGGTGGCACTCCAATGTATGGTGTTTCCATGTAGGTTGATTGGGAAGAAGGTAGTGAAACAGGGGGTACGTACCCTAAGTGAATAATGGAGGAAACGGAGGTGGTGATAGTATGTATATGGAGGTGGAAGGGTTGTGGTAACCCTAGTGGAAATGGGGGCTAACGATTGTGGAATGGAAAGGACCACATTCTGAAAAGGGGTAGGGGTCACTAACATGGGAGGTGGTAGTGTAGCTATGGGTATGTGTGAGACATTAGGGGCAGATGAGGTTGCGTTTTGGGTAGTTGTCGAGGGTATGGTGGATGTGGCGGAGTCTTTATGGAGGTGGCAGACGTGGAATTCATAGTGGGTATAGGACCTAGTTGTGAAATGACTGGGGGTAAGGTAGATGTGGGAAACATAGAGCTAGATGGGGCTGATGTAGGAGTGGGAGCAAGAGTGGGGGATAGATACGGGCATGGTGTATATCAACCCGACCCCAAGGCATCTCGAGTGGATTACTGGGAAAGGTAAAACTGCAAGGCGGTAGGGTTTTGGTCAATGAGTCATGTGAACTCCTCATCTCCGGTAGTGATAGTGATAGGTTGGATGGGATCCATGGCTAGTGATAAAATGGAAGGTGGTGAAGGACTAGGTGGGAGTGGTTGACAACTGGCGTGAAACACAAGTGCACTTGCTTATCTTCGGGTCAGTACCATGTGAACCAATACTAATCGAGATAGGGATGCTTCTCTGTAGATGACATCGAAAATAACAGAACAAGTGAATCTAATGGTAAAAAGTTGATTAGGTACTAAACGGTGGTTGGAAAGTGAAACAGTTAACCGATCTTGGTTAAGGAAAATCGATGCCGGTCAAGGTAATCACACTATAGAAAATGGTCAATGAGTGAAAAGCTAAGGCGAAGGTCAAATCTGATAGGTATGCCAAATTTGATGGTGTTTTACAATGTCAATGGGAATGATGGCGCGTGGCATGGGGGACCGTGAAAAGTGAAAGAAAATGAATAAAATGTCCTTTTGGGTAGGTTAACAAAAGGACCTGGAACTGACGTCGGTTGGGTATAACCGATGATGGTTAGTGGTAACCGATGATGGTTACTATGAAATTGAAATAGTGATGAAAGAAAAGTGGTTGTGAATTAAAATATGATGTAGAATCAGACCTAGAATTCTGAGAATGATGATGATATGGCCTAGGCACACTTAGGTGAAGCTGAAATACACTAGCTGTGATGAGGAGCATGTAAGGATGAACAAGAAAAATGAAGAACATGATCTCTCACCTCAAAACGCAAGCCAAGCAGAAACACTAAGAAAAATGTGATCCTAGGAGTGCCTTTTCTATTATGTTTGTTTAGCTTATGCTATTTAAGGACTGACACATGAATTGTGAAATATAATTTTTGGTGAGGATGGCTTCCTATGAAGAAGGAGATCTAAAAGGTGAGGTTTTAGGTATGTTATGGTGGGGGCGGGCTTCGCTCTGAAGTATGACTCGACAGAGCAACGAGCTGGGTGCCCACTATGCCGTGATTGTGTGATCACCTACAACTTCTTCCAGTAAGATGTTGTTTAAGAATGTGTGTATTTTCAATTTTTGTGAGGTTTGGTAAGACTCGAGAGAGAGAGAGAAAGAGAAATAAATTGCTTTCTATGGTTCGTTTGTCAACCATTAGCTGGTCATGACTTCCAACATATAGGTTGCCCACAATTAATGTGAGCTAATGTGATAAATTAGAATGTAATGCACTTATTTTTAAGCCCAAATCAAAGTGTGAAGTTGAATGACACAAAAAGATGAAGAGGAAGAGGGATGCTCTTTCACTACAATGTAGAAAACATGAAGAAATGGTTCTTTTTAATTACACCAAAAGAAAAGTTTCCTTTAGAGCAAATAGAAAGAAAAGGTGGGTTACCAAGGAAGAAAATTAATGTGTATGCTTTTCAGAAGGGAAACAAACACACAAATTTTCCTAGGAATGAATGAAATGCAAGGAACCCCGAATGGGTCCCACCAGGCGTGCCAAAATGTTTCACCTGATTCTAGATCGTTTCTTTGAAGTATTGATGAAACAAATAGGGTAATGTAGGAGGAATACCTGTTCAAATGTTGGTTAATGGGTTGTTGCGCGCGTATGACTTCTGAATCCATAGCTGATTGTGAGAGCTTCCTTTTGGCTAGGAGGAACTACCTGTAATGCAAAGCAAGACCACCAGAAAAAGTTAAACAATATATGCAGTGAACTACCTAGCGTGTGCTAGATCCGAGAAGTGTGATACTTCCTAGATGGTTGTCACCCACCGTTTTTTAAAAAAATTAATGCAGTAAATAAGGTAAATCCTATTGTAATTCAAAATGATTTAGGTATCTCACTTAAAACACAATAATAAATAGATCTAATCTAACAGGATAGGTTAGAATAGGGTCTAAAGGTCAAATAACTGGTTCTAGGTCTCTGCAAGTCTGACAGAGGTCTCAAGTAGATCACAGGTGAATGAGGGTGAAAGGGAATTAGGTGGATAGGTCATTGTTTTGGGTTGTATGGGAAAATATAGTAACCGATTTCGGTTAAGGGTGACTGACGACAGTTGGGTGTAACCGGTTCCAGTTATTGTGGAGTTATGGGAATGCCACAGAATGATATTTAGGTCTCCTTTGTGATTGCACAATGGACTTTGGGTGGCTGGTATGAGGTATTGGGTGATTTGGGAGGGATTTGGTGAGGTTTTAATGGGTATATGGAAAGGTGAGTGTTGGAGGAGGTCAATGGGTGGCTAGATAAACAAAAGATGATAATATAATGATGAAATGGAATAAACTAGAGAATTATAACGCTGACTTACTTGGATTCTGGTCCTAGATGCCTGTGAGTGAGGGATGGAGGTTCAGCGATGAGAGGTTTTGAAGGGTGCAGGTGGGTTAGCAACTAAAGGAAAGATTTTGCATGAAATGGGTGTATGTACATTCTTCTTTGATTAGTTAGCTCAGTTATTGTTGGGATGTGTTATGTTTGTGGAGCCTGTTTCATGTTAGAGTGTGGTACACCTTCTATGTACCCATTGTTTTGATACCCACGGTTTTTTTCCCATGGTTTTGATACCCACGGTTTTGTATCAAACTGCTTAAGAAATTTTTGATTTATATGGTCTTATGCATATGATAGATAGACAAGCAAATGTATTGCGGATGTGCTTTGAATTCAGTGTGAATTCGTAGAGAGTTTTTTGAGCATAGCTCCAAATGGATCTATGTATTGTATTGATAGAGTGGAGGATTGTAATAAAATCCGAGCAAGTGGTTCTTGGTGGACGTAGCCCAAATTGGGTGAACCACGTTAAATCTTGTCTCTATGTGTTGTGTTATTTATTCTACACTTTTATTTAAGATCTGTAATATTTTCTACATATTAGTTTCTATTGTTGTGATTCTGTAAGGGATTATTCTGCATATTTTATCTCTTATTCCCTAACAGGATGGTTGTGTAGGAAAAGATGCTTGATCTCCTTCCTTGCATGCATGTTCTTGCTGAATTCAATTTCGAAGATACGATATCTCTCGGGATGTGCTAATGTTCACCAACTTGTCCAATCTTTTCTCCAACCTTCTACCAACCTTGAAAATAAGGTTGTTTTGGGGTTAAAAGGGTAACCGATGCCAGTTTCGGCTTAACCGGTGATTTAGGGGCAACCGATGTCGGTCAAGGTGGGATTTCCTAGGTTTACTAAACTAGGGAGATCCTCTTGATTTCCTTAGATCTCGTGCCGTTAACCCATGGATTAGACTGGGATATTCTTGTAAGCATGTGGGAATGTGGTTAGAGGGAATGTAGGCATTGATTTTTAGGGTTTAGGTAAGTCTTAGTTAGTTATGACAACTTACTAAGAATAGGTTTTAGGTTGAGTTAGCTTGATGAGGTGTCTAAGTGAAGTGTATGTGTGGATATTATTTAAATTAAGATATTTAAATAATAAATATAGTGAGGATAATGAATTAATTTAATTTAATTAATTAAATTAATATTAGTGGGGTGAAGGGGGCCATGGCTAGGTTAATGTGATGAAGGGTGTTTATTTGTTGAGGGACCAAAGGGGAGTGTGACCTAATTTTAGTGTCTACAATTAGAATAATCTACAAGGTAGAATAATCAATATTGATTTAAGGCTCAAATACTTCTTAAGGTACATCAAAACTCTGCAGCTGCCCCTCCCAGTTTAAAATGAAATAGGACCCAAATTTTGAGTTGCAAGTAGAATTAGATTTTTAGAATAGTTTCATTTATCGTAAAATTTGATTTGCATAAGTGTTTCAATGAAGTATGGAGGTCAAGAAAATGTAACTCATCCTCAAATTTCATTCAAGGATTCATCCCCTATTTGGAGGAGGAAACCCATTTCCATGAGGAAAAACTTGAGAAAAAAGGTGTCCAGGTACCTTGAGCATGCTTCCACCCAGGTGTCATCTTGGTCAAGAAATTGAATTGTGAAGGAGTCATCATGTTCAAAGGTGAAATGTGGAGCTCAAGAAGTGACTTGATGATCATCATATCCTGACACTGTCATTGTACCCAAATCTCTCCAAAGAATAAGCTAAAATGAGCTAGTCATGCCACTGAGGTATCCAGGACCATCATGTGTGAAGTATTAAGGCATCATCTATCTCCATGAGAGACATATGAGAAAATATGTGTATGAGAATCATGAATTTGATTCCATCAAAGGATGATTTTAGAGCCATGAAAGGTGAGGGGATGATCTTCATATAGAGCACCCTATTTCCAAGAATGACCAATCATCTCAGTTCACTTGATGCAATTCACTTGGTGTACTATTCTTAAAAACTCATTCAAAACCTAGTAGTGTGATCACACCTTAAGGAGGAGGCACATTATAATCACCTCATTTTGGTCATAGGACAGGAATACCATTCAAGGAGTAATACTCTATTGACAAAGTGAGGATCTTGTTTCAGTAAGAAGTAGACAAACATCATAGAGTTGATTCGTGGTCACTAAAGTGAATTGTGGACCAAATTTCAAAATTGGTACCAATTCGAGTAGTGGTAGGGCCAAAATCCAATCCAGAAGGTCAAAAACCTACAAAATTACTATATGTTTTCCCAAAACAAATACCAACTACAATATATATGCCCTGAAAGCTTTAGGTCCTTGCTGAAATCTGAAAAATGAGTAAGTCTTTGTCAGATTGGATTTTGAAAAACTATCTTCTAGATTATAAGCTCATTGGAGCTATGAGACCACTTCCATCAAGTGTAAAGTGACCCTAATTTTTTATATTTACTAAAATAGATTAAAAGAAAGAAATAATAATAAAATTCTTATACTTAACATTTATTTTAGTAAATATGCCCCTTCCCCTTCTAAAAATCACAAAACTAGAAACGCGTACACATTTTGAATAAACTAAAATAAGTGCACATTATAACACATGTGTTTTAGGATTGGTAATTTCCAAACCTAACGAAACATAATGCGTGCATGTTAGTTCAAAATGTGTACACATTTTGGCTAATTCTGGGAATTTTTCCACTTTTTGGCCCCCCATTTTGGTGCACTTACTTGAATGACATCTCAAGCTCAAGTCACACAACTGCTTTGACACCATATATGAATGAATAATGTATAAGTGTTCCATAATTTCACTGGTAATATATGGCCCAACTCAATTTTGTTTGAAATTTCATTCCTTTTTGCATTTAGCATTGATATACTTATATCATTCTTTCAATAATAGGTCACCTAGAAAGAATTATTTTTGATGTGTCATCTTTTTGTAAGATTTATCATGTTTATCCTGGTATACTATCAAATATTAAACTTAATGAATTTTTATTTCATCAATATTTTTTAGATTCAAATAAAATATTTCTTCTTCATACTTTTCATCATCAATGGTATCTCTTAATGATAATATTAAGGATGGGATCATAGGCTTAAATGGCATAATTTCTTTGTGAAAAATAAGAGTGAATAAAGAGTTGCCCATGTCGGTTTTCTAACACCCATTCTATATTATGGAAATTTTAGATATAATTAATTATTATTAGAGATGTAAGTTAGTGCGTATATATATATGTATAATATTATGCGGTTTGTGGGTGAGCACACATGTTATGATCTCGTGAATAAATCCCATCCTTACGAATGAGGATTGTGTAAGTGTCAAAGTGATAATCCCAACACCTCTATTAAAAGATAATAATGTTTGTATGTAAGCTCTCTCTATCATTGAATAAAATAAAATAAATATTTAAAAGTGTAGTCGATCTTTCATTTGGTATCAAAATTATATACTCATCTTAATGGTAAAAATATTGTGAAGGGGAAAACTATGGGATCTATTTCTAGGGCATTGATGGGATATATTATTTGAAATATTAGATTATTTTAGCATCCTTTAAGATTTCTTTAAAACCATTAATGAGGACTTAGTGTAGAAGATAAGATTTGTATGAGTATGTGCATGTGTGGTCTTCTTTTACATGCACATATGATTTACATTGCTGCTATATGGTGCGATCTCTGTGGATAATCAATATCATTGACCATTGGTATCTCCACAAAGTGACATCCTACATGAAGTCATTCTTTATTGATGTATTTATTTTCCATGGTTCTGATTAAACTAAAATAAAGTATTCTAGTGTAATCTAATGCTATGTAAAGTAGTGAATAACAACTAAATTATTGAGAAAATAAGTGATAACACTTAGCAAAAGGCATACAAAATATTCACGCAAAAGAATAGATCGTGTTCAAAGGCACGGAAGGGTTAGGAAAGAATCTCGTGCAAGAAGAGAGACATATTTGAGACTTAGCCATTTTCGGATGTACAAGCTATTTTGGAGATAGCATGCCGAACACACAAACCAGTTAAAGACTTGCACAACACACATTGGCTATTTTTGGAGGATCAGCTATGAAGTGCTTTGCATGGGTATAGGCTGAGAATAGATTTACTACTGACAGTTAACTAGAAGAAGTCTATTGTTAGCACACTTGCATGTGTGGATATTATTGTAATGCAACGCGTGGCTAATAATAGCATGTAACCTATTTTGGGATTAGATAAGTAGTGAAGGGAAATTCCCCACCCTTATAAATATGTAATAAACCATGTAGTAGAGGAAGGGGATATGTGAGAACTAACTTATTGTGAAGTTATCTTTGTCAAGTTTTTTTACACACATAAACGTATACTATCATTATTGTAAGGAAGCTTCTATGTATTACTGCATCTAATATCATGGAGGTTATCAACTGAATAAAGGTGTTAATCATGGTTATAATTTATTATTTCATAAATGATTTCACTATGCTATCATGTGATTCATTGTTCTTTAAGATCTAGATTTGAATATACATTGTAGAATGATATATTAGTCATGAATCTGAATGCTTTAAGTCTTCATCATGCTAACATCCTCTAACAATAAACCTAAAGAGGGGCTTGGTACCTTTGCGTGCTTTGGGTGAGTGCTCAGTCTAGGTTGAGTGATGTGCCAGGACGCACCTAGGATTTTACTGGTGAATTCTAGGTTGCATCATTGGTTCCATTGTCGGGACCTATTTTTCAGTTGTTTTCAAGATGGTTCACAATGAAGACATACCGGTTGACCCTAACAAGTGTTGAGGAGTGGATACATGACCTAGAAGAAGAATATGCATGAAGGTTCAACATTGGATCTGAGTTTAACACATGCACGTGGGTGGAGCAAAATCTGTATGACTATTTGTATGAGAGCTTCTTCGCTATCTTTCCAATAGAATTGTATGAGTGGCTGGTTGCTTATGCATCTAAACAAAATTAGAGGTATCACACACTTGTTTGGATGCAAGAAGAATTTTAGACCCTTTATGATGTTGATATGATTTGGACTCACACTATGGATATGTGGTTCCATGGTGTTTTGAATAGCTATATCTTGGAGTACTCAATTTCCACTTATTCATGCCTAGAGGTAGCTGAATTCCAATTTTTACAATATCCCAGGGGAACTTACCTGCAAGGCATTCCACTGGTGATCAAAATTCTGATGGTAACCTTAAACTTGGAGAACAAACTGATGGCAAACTAAACCCCACCATGCGTGGGGGAAGGAGTAGGTTTGGTGAAAGATGGTAGACCTAGTGATAGAAAGGAAAAGAGAGGAAATGTGACTTAAGTATAATGAGGCATGCGAGAGGAAGATAGAGCAGTAGCGAGATGTTGCAGAGCAAATGGAATTGTGAAGAGAGATAGTTTGAGAAGGGTTTGAAGTTCACACAGAAGACATGGAACCCGAGCATCAGAAACTCCCCCATTTGGAAAAGCATGATAGGGAACCCCCTTAGCCTCACATAGAAGCACACCAGTAGAGATGACCTGGGCCATGGGCACACATCTGAATCCACTTGATGACCTTTCCCTTGTGCTTGGTTTTTCAGTATCTAGTACAAAAAATAGTCAACAAACTAATTTAGGTAGTGGGAGAGCAGGAGTGAGTCATATAAAAAGCACAATGATGGTAGCACAAACGGATTCGTTGTTATATGGGAGTACCTTTTTGGGTGTATCATCCACACAAATTTAGGCACGCAGATTTTTGGACTCTCTTTTAGGAGTAGTAACACTTCACACGTCTATCTAGGTATACTTCGATTATTATTGTTGGGACACAGGAAGTACATCTTTTGGTCTAACCCCAGCTACAGGTTTGGGATCAGGAGGTATAGGTGGCTCTAGCTCCGGTGGATCTGGTGGTTCTAGAGGTAGAGGAAACATAGGAGGTTCTGATCAGGTGGGCAAGGTCCACACCAACCCTAGAATATTTACATGGAGATGTCTCTTCATCTTTGAGTATAGGGGCATAAAAGATGCTGCTAAACATGTACACATGTGTGAAATACTATGGCACACAAAAGGAATCATGGTTTTTGAGCATAGCAAAAACCAATTTGCTACTATGTTACAAGGGTGCGCACACAACTGGTACAAATTTTTGACCCTGATCAGACTTGCGTAGACTATACAACTTTAAAAGATGCTTTCCTTAAAGAGTTTCATATCCTGAGTTTGAATAAAAGAGTATAAGTGCACTCAAGGATATTAAGCAACTACTAAGAGTGTCAAAGAGTATGATGCTCACTTCAAAACAATTTTATCTAAGCTTTCTTATGATATTCATGTAAGCCAACATGCACAATGGTTCATTGGAGGCCTGATTACACCTTTTAGAGGGGATTATCACATAAGACATACACTGATCCATGCAAAGCACTTGAAGCAACCTTACACGCTAAGGAAGTTGGAAGTATAGACACTAGGGTGAGCCCATTTTTAGAAGCACAGATCATAGCTATGGCAAAGCAGTTGGAGAAACTATCAAAAATTCAGCACATGAGACACACACAGGGATTTGGTGCATAGATTACGAAGTAAAGGTCACATAAAGGATAGTTTTCCCCATAGATCAGTGCACTCATTGCTTGTTGGACTATGAGATATGCCATTTAAACCATGATGCTAGCCATTTCCCATTATTACAACACACGATAAGGAAGAACGTCTCTTGTTACTATAAAATTTATAGGTCCATGACTCATGACATGGAAGACTTCCAACTAATTGGTCAGATCTAGGATGCTATAGATATTGGTGTATGATAGATGGGAGTTTCAAATAACTCTAAAGGAAAGAATGAGCATCAGGATCGGGATCAAATCAGCGCACTATGATTACAATGAAGGGAATTTTAAAGGAGGTCATGGTAGAGGTTGAGGGTTTTGAGGAGGATATGGAGGCCGAGGCCATGGTGGTGGAAGAAGTGAGTTCCCTCACGAACATGTTATACATGTGGATCTCCTAACCACTACAGGCGTGAATGTCCTCATAATATTACATGTTCTTTATGTGGAAAGAATCATAGTTATGAGGAGTTCCCAGACTTGTATTAACATCTTAGCAAAGCAACATAAACAAGAAAACAAAGGTGTAGGGATGGTTAGGATAAAGTGTGTTGTGGAAAATCAGTGGATGCCTAAGTTAGAATAAGACTATGAGGCATTGTAGGTAAAGATCACGACCCACATTGAAGCAATGCATGCCAAAGAAGCATTGTAGCAGAATCCTACCATCACTAAGGAGGAGGTTATTCATGCATGGTACCCCAGATCCTTCCCATCACAAGGAGGTTCACCAGGAAACCATGGAGGTACTCATGAATCTTCAAGGTGAAATATAATATTTAAAGGAGAAATCGCGGAAGATGGACCAAGAGAAAGCATCAGAGGTGGCCCAATATGATATGGATGATTTGAAAGAAGTGTGCAAGATGTTTCCAAGAGAATATCATTCTACTATTGGGGAATTGGTTAAAAGGAAACAATCCACGTGCAAGTACTGAGATTGGATGATAGATCTGCGCATGTAAATCTTCCCCCTCATATCCTAGATTATGAAAAGGAAATCACTCTAAATGTTGTTGTGGATGGGTGGATATTGAGTAATATATTGATTGATACAGTGTGGAAGTCAATGTTCTTACTTTAGATGCATGGGTAAAAATGGGGAGACCTCCATTGCAGCCATCCTCTAATGTATTGTTCATGGTTAACTGGACTAAGGCCACTCCCATCGGAGTTTTAAAAGATGCATCCATTACCATACAAGGAGCAAAGTTCACTAGAGATTTTGAGGTTTTAGCATTGACAGAGTCAGATAGCTTCCTAGCTCTATTGGGGCATCCTTGGTGCTATGCAAATAATGTTGATATTTGGTTCAACAAGGGTTATATCAGCTTTTAAAACAAGGAGGAAAGAGTTATTATCCCTTTAACAAATGGAAAATATGTGCCCTATGTTAAGCCCTTGAGTGAAGAAGACCTGAATAGGATTTATGTATGCACCATCCGGGATCCAAAGAGTGCTTGAACCATGTAAAGAAGGAATCCTTTAGTGGGAGGATGCATAGTCTATTAGTGATAATACAAGTGTTGCTTGTGATAATTGGGCTCATAACACTTATGAGTTAGTAGGGCACAAAGTAAAAAACATATTTCCTCGGGTCAGAAAAACCATGTTATATTAGAAGAATAGGTCAAAACTCGATACCTTGTTACACCATATAAGGAGACCCTATAGTGTTCCTGCGTGCCATGGAAGAATAGTGGATAGACCCATTGGAGAGAAGGAATATGCTAGGATATAACCTACGCGGACAACAACGCACTTTGGTGGGTGGTCCATGAGGATAATCTTGTAGGATGAAATGAAATTAGGATTTCTCTTGCTACTAGGTTCTTCAGGAGTAATGAACCTACTCAAATATGCACTTATCATGGTAATCAACCTTGTTCAAAGACCATGTTCAACAATGTGAGAGACTCTAGAAGAGAGGGCGGGGAAGGTTTTCCACCATTCTCTATGGGTGCATAAGTTTTATTCCACGTTACAAGGTTGCATGCATGTGTCTTGGTATGTATATTCGAAACTCCATAGAGATTGGAAATTGGCAAGATTTACTTGCAGGAATGACCTAGACATTTAAATTCTTCTCTACCAAGCCTCCGGTGGAAGAAGCATTAAAATTCATAAAGCATTTAACTATGGGAGATAATGCCAAGGCTGAAGAACTCATTCAGATTTATTCGATAAAGGAAACTTAGGAGCATGT
The DNA here is from genome assembly GCA_018340775.1 of Taxus wallichiana var. yunnanensis. Classification (NCBI taxonomy): domain Eukaryota; kingdom Viridiplantae; phylum Streptophyta; class Pinopsida; order Cupressales; family Taxaceae; genus Taxus; species Taxus wallichiana. The sequence continues at coordinate 902,827,982 of CM031234.1, read as the reverse complement.
TTTTTGAAGAGAAAGAGGCGATGCCACACTACTTTAGTGCACTTGCATTGAGAGAGAGAAAAAAAATGGTATACTTAGTGGATGATGAAGAATTAGAAAATATGGATGTAAACCATTCAACAGGTAGGCATGAGGTGTTGGATAGTGTAGATAAGACCACACACACCTATCATGAACCTATGAAGACAAAGAAAGTGAATATTGGATTAGATGTTGAGCCTAAAGAGGCCATAATTAGGGACTATTGGTCAGACTCTGAAGTGGAAAAAATCATATAGTTACTATGGGATTATTAGGATTTATTTCCTCGGGGTACCATGAACTTAAAGGCATGCATGAATCATTAGGGGATATGAGGATAAATCTTAAAGAGGGTGCACACCCAGTTAGAAAGAGACCCTACAGGATGAACCCCAACTTGCGCAAAAAGGTCAAGGAAGAGATTGACAAAATGTTGAAGTCTAGAATCATCAAGCCCCTGGATGAGTCAGAATGGGTTAGTCCAATGGTGATCAATATCAAGAAGGATGGCCAGATTAGGATCTATGTGGACTATAGGGAGCTGAATGTTGCATGTGTGACAAATCCCTTTCCTACGCCATTCACTGAGGAAATACTAGAAGGCGTTGCAGGGTGTAAAATCTATTCATTTATAGATGGGTTCTCTGGTATCATCAGGTTAGGATTGCCCAGGAGGATTAGGAAAAGACTACTTTTACTACTTGAATGGGGTAGCTTCACCTATACTGTGATGCCTTTTGGTCTGAAAAATGCGTCTATTATATTTTCATGCTTAGTTGTTCAGGAATTTAAAGATTTTATTCACAACCTCTTACATGTTTATTTAGATGATTGGGTGGTGTATGGATTAGTTAAAGACCATTGTGACAATTTGCGCTAAATGTTTGAAAGATGTAGATAGTTGAGTATATATTTGAACATCAAGAAGTACATATTTGCTACACCATTTGGAATACTTTGTTAGGACACATCATCTGCTGAGGAAGGTTTGTTGATTGATCCAACTAAGGTTGCAGTCATTATCGGCCTAAAAGAGCCTACCAATCAGAGTGAGGTGTGTAGATTTTTGGGTCATATAGGATATTACAAGAATTTTATTAAAGGATATGCTAATGTTACTTTGCACCTTTGGAGGAGCTACTGAAAGGAAAATGTACATTTTACTAGGGATAACCGCAACACTGCACATTCGAGACATTAAAGGAGAAACTTACTACCGCACATATTCTACATTTTCCTTCATGGGACCAACCATTTCATGTACATGTGGACACCTCTGGCACAGTCATTGGTGTGGTGTTAGATCAGCCAAGATAGCTATTATAGATCATCTTATCTGTTTTGCTAGTAGAAAGTTGAATCCTGCAGAGTAGAATTACACAACTACAAAGCGCAAAGATTTGTCAATGATTTATGCACTATATAAATTAAGACAGTACCTGCTATCTACACCATTTTTATTTTATACAGATCACATGGAATTGAAGTATTTGGTAAAAAATCCCATTTTACAGGGGCACATATGTAGATGGGTACTCTTATTTCAAGAATTTGATTTTACAGTTGTGGTAAAACCAGGGAAAAGTAATTCTGGACTAGACCATTTATCCAGAATATAGTCAGGAGAAGAAGCACAGCCATTGAAGATACCATGCCCGATGCACAGTTATATAGGTTACAATGCACACCATCAGAATTAGAGGACATTGTTGTCTTTCTACGAATAGGTATGGCACTAGAAGGAATGAAATCCTTGGAGAAGAAACAACTTGCTATACGTGTGACACCATATATGTTGATTAACGGTGACTTGTACAAGTTAGGCCGGGATGAAGTATTGCACCATTGTGTACTAGAACATGAGCACACAAATATAATGGAGGAAGCTCATGGTGGTATTGTAGGTGGCCACTATGTAGGTGACACCACTGCTTGCAAGATTCTACTCGCTGGATTATGGTAGGAAACCCTGTATAAATATTATAAGGCATATTGCAAGGCTTGTGACCACTGTTAGTGTCTTAGGAAACTAGGTCAATGAGATGAAATGCCTCTAAGACCTATTACTAGTGCAAAACCATTTGAGAAATGGGCTATCAATTTTGTGGGTCCTATTTCACCAAATTACACGCAATAATGGATCATGCTATATCATTACTTACACATGATATCGACAAGGTGGGTAGAAGTAGAACCTACAAAAGATTGTACATCGGCTACAACAACTAGGTTTCTATGGGAAAATATTATTACAAGGTATGGATGTCTATTGAGTTTGACTAGTGATAGGGGCACACATTTTCTTAATGAGACAATCATAATTTTATTGGATGAATTCATGATTGCACACCATAAGACTACACCATATCATCCTTAGGCTAATGGAACTATTGAGGCTTTCAACAAAATTTTGAGCCAGACATTGACAAAAATATGTGATGTTGGAAGAAAGGATTGGGATGATAAAGTGTTTGCGTTATGCTTTAGGTATATCAAACAACATATAAAAGGTTAAACACAGCCACACCATTTTAGTTAGTGTTTGAGACAAAAGTAGTTCAAGGATAAAAAGTTCAAGATAAGACAAATGGTGCTCCTTTATGATTCTAATTTTTTTCGCCATCCGGTAAACTCAAGGTACATTGGTTGGGGCTGTATGTTGTTACTCACATACTTGTAACACATGCGCTTATCAATTAGAGGCACTTGATGGAATACAATCACCCGGTACTTCAATCGGAGTAGTTGAATCCCTATTATAAATAAGTCTTCTTGGTGTTTGTAGTAAGGAAGTGTTTCCATTTAGATTAGGTTTTCAATTATGTATTTCCTTAATGTATTTCCTTCTTCGTTGCTATGCTTTGTCAATTTATTTGATGTTTTTGTGTAATAAGTGCGGTTATGCGCTAGAAGCTAATTATTATTTGAATAATTTATATGCGCAAAGGACTACACATACCATTAGTGTGGGGTGGTTATTTATGTCCAAGTACATGACTCATGAAGATAAGTACACATGAAAGGAACAAAATTCTATGGGTGCTTATTAAAGTTGGAGAATTGTTAGAAAAGATATTTCTTTTAGAAAAATGACCATGGATGGAAATAAATGATGGAACAATATTATGCGAGGTAAGCGGAGGCCATGAAGACTACTAGTGGAAGGCATAATGATGAGGTACTTGGGTGCATAAAAGCACGCTGAAGAAAATTCTATAGCCAAAAGGTAGGAGGGCGTGCTTTAGAAGGTTATAGCTTAGGCGCAAAGATGCACCACACAAAAAGAATGAAAATGGTAGATTAATGAAAGGATTGTTGGTAGGTGAAGGACAAATAAATGCACTAACTTTTTGAAAATATATATAAGGATGGGATGTGAGTTCATTATTACCGTTGAAATTGAGAAAAATTCAAAAGAGACAAGTGCAAGCCGAGCTACGAGAAGAATATTCAGGTGTGAAGAGTGTGAATCAAGATGTGACAAGTAGATTTGTGCATAGAGGAAGCTTACATCCCTAGTTACGAAGCGTTTTAGCAAAGCAAGACATTACAAAAGATCTAGGGCACATAATTTCAACTTAGGCATGCTGAATCGAGCTAGGGTTTGTGTTTACATGTTGCAGGAGATAGAAGGTGAGTATTTGAAGTTAGAAGATTGTAGGTTATAGATGACACCAAAGAAAGCAACTACTACGGGAGCTAATAATTTCTTAGAAATGTAGTATCCGGAGGGTGTGATTGTGGGTTAGGAATGGGATTCCCACTTCCAGAAGAGCAAGATCAAGAGTTGGGGTATACCAAGGGTCCACATGACATGGACATTGATAAACTAAAGAAGTACCCAATCATACAAGCAGCTGCACACTTAGTGAAAAAGTTGAATGACCAAGAAAGATGGTCACAAGTAAACACAATGTGGCTACACATTGTGAAGAAGATGTCACAGGGAGTGACTTACAACATCTCTAGTTACATCACGAAACTATCATTGAAGAAGTGTGCACAAGAGAGAAAATCAGTTTTGGGGCTGTTCTATTGTCTCTGGTGTTTATGGAAATTGGGGTGCCCGATGGGCCAAAGGAGAAAATCTGGGAATACCCTATGGAGAACAAGTCACTTGTAGAAAGATTTGGCAAGTACTTGTGTGAAGGATCAATGAGTGGACCAGTCAAGTAGAGGGCGGAGAAGTGGTATGATAGACTCTACGCAATGTTTGAAGAAGAATGATGCATACCCAAGGAGTTACCTTTGGTAGTAGGGAAGGCAGTGCAGTTTGTGGTATACCAACACTTTTGCATCACGTGGTTCACCATGAAAGATGGGGCTTGGAGCCCATGGTGAAAATTACCATATGCCTTCACAACATGATATTTCTAGGCATCAGTTCACCGGTTTTCGATGTGTACCACCTAAGCTTCAATGTAGACAAGGTAGATTGTGACTACCACACACTTTGAGAAAGACATATGTATATCCAGGATGGATTGCCTACATTGAGAGGCTTATCTCAGATGTATTAAACATGAATCCTGTAAGCTTGGTAGTTGGGGACACTAGAGCAATGCTTATGTACCTTTAACTCAAGCCCAAGCTAGAGAACAATAAGTATGTGGAGAATGAGTTCACACTCCCAGGGCCACCAAAAGGTAAGCATACAATGGAAAATGTTCCAACACCTAAGCCCATAGAGACAATAGAAGTAGATGATGAAGAAGAGGAGCATGAAGATAGTGGTGGTTTGGAGCATAGAGGCAAGAGGCGTTTATAGATAAGGTAGAATTTGAGTGTGTAACTACGCCACCTCAGGAGTAGGAAGGAGAAGAGGAGGATCTAGATGCAGTACAAGGAGAGCACCACTTCAAAAGGGTATTCAAGAGAACAAGAACCCAAGGTGCTACTCCAAAATCAGTATGTAGATCACCATGACTCTCTCCACAGAAGGAGCCAACTGAGAAGAGAAGAAGGAAGTTGAAGCTAAATGAGGAGGTAGAAGAGTCGAGGAAAGCGTGCTGAATCCCCTACACCACTAGAGGATGTGGAAGAACTAAAGGATGAAGAAATGAAGGATGGGGAAGGAGTAAAGGAGGTAGATGGGACAATGTGTGAGACTACTCAGGGCATAGCAAAACAAGCTCCAAATCTTGATGCTCAAGTTCCTAAGGTGACAAGATCAAAAACAACAAGTGGAGTATATGTTACACTAGTCATGGGCTACGTTGAAGACATAGGTAAAATTGTCTATGCTCATTTTCAAAGCATAGTGACACTATAAGAATGAAAATGAACACATGACCTTCAACCACACTTGACCCCTTGAGGTTGTGCCAGAGTAGCTGATGTTTGAATGTGTGTGGCTAACTATAGGAGGATCAGTGACTAAGATTTGGTAGTGTGATCTCCTGGTAGTTGAGTTGACAAAGGGGAGACTTAGAGGCTATGAACGGGTAGCATAAATTCCCTATGGTTTGTTTACCTAATTTGGATCTAAGTGCTAAAATAGTTTGAAGTGTCCATGTAAACTGAATGAAATTAATAATCTACGCTACTATTGAAAGGAAACTAATCTAAACAAATCACAAAACTGAAATATTACAATCACAAACAACAATTCACTTTTATTCTAAATAATCAAATCTACTTCTACACTAAAACTAAACAAGAAAATAACCCGGTGTGGTTATTTGCCTGTGCTGAGTGTATTGAATCTAAACTAACCTAAAACAAGTGATTTTCCAAATGATCTATGATGTGTAGACAACCTCCTATAGATATTCTCTCCTTCAGATCCACAGGGATGGGAAGAAGAGGATCCATCACCGGGATTACTATGAAATATTCAAACCCTCTTGGAAATTAACTAACTACTTGCAAATGAAAAGACATTGATTTCTACTCTATTTGATATGGAATTGAAATTAACAATTCATAATTGACAATTTGATAAACAAAGAAAAAAATACACAAATCCAACCTAGAAGAGTAAGAACCTTAGCAAATCTAGTAGTATCAATATCTGTCCCCTCAGTTCTTTCCTTTATTTCTTTGAGTGTTCATGTGAGTCCAAGGGATTGGGAATTCAAAGAACAACAACATGAGGATGACACTTGAGAAATGGCAGCTTGGAAGCAATCTAGATGCAATGCAAGTAGAAGAGAGATAACACAAGAGATCTGAGCTTGGCTATGCAATTCCTAGTGAGATTATGATAGCAAAACAATACAAGATACACAAAATTCTTAGGACCTTTACTTGAATACAAGCATGGAATATATAGGAATGGAGGTGAGGAGGTTACTTCATACACAAGGAATTAAAGAGGAAATTCCACTCATTAAATCTATTTAAAAATAGAAGGAACTAGGAGAACAAAGCAAATGAAGCTATTTTTAGCAAATTCGGCTCACAGACACGTTCAAAAGATAAACTTAAGTGAATCATCACATGTAATTTATCACATGAAGATTCTAGAGAAATTGTTCAGACCGTTTCCCGGAGATAGGGTGGATGTTTGCCGCCACCGCCACCCGTGAGGTGTGACGATCCAAAGAAGGGAGAAGTGGGAAAATGCAAGGAAAAGATAAGTAAGGCTATCTAGGTTATATATATATACATATACATACCGCAAATGGGTTTTGGATCTTGAACACCTTCTTGAAAGGATTCTAAATCATCATTGGGGATCTTTGTAATCGTTTTTCGACAATGCAACACATGTAATTTCAGGTGCATACGAGACACCAAAGGATTTGTATGGGTGGGAGATGATGGATGAAGATATGGCAACCATGTGCACACGAAGAAGCAATTGTCATGGTCAATGCACACGCACATGGATGAATTAGACTTTGATGTATGTGCAGATTCATGTGTATCAAGGAGATTGAAGAAGATGCCTTAGGCCAGATAGATAACAATAAAGCCTATTGTTATGTCAGATGAACAAGTGAGTAATGCTTTGGTAAAAGTATCAACAAAGGTGGCATGAAAAATGTGGATAAGGCTGCAACAATTAGGGTGCTAAGAGAAGAACTCAAAAATAAGGATGTAGAAATAGCGCTCCTAAAGAAGGAAAAATACTTGACATAGAAGAAGAACACTATTTTCATCAATATGGTAGAGGAAATTGGGGACAATTTCATGAAAGAAAAGCCACACTTATGTTTCCTTCTGCAATGCATTATGTACAAACCTTGGTAGATTTGGTGCTTGAGGATGGACCTACATGCATGCCAACACCAAAAATTCTGAGCGAGAAGCAGTGAGAAAAGGATTCAGTGATGAGGAAGAATGAATCATATGAGACATTACTCCAAATCTTGCAGGAGTAACTGAAGAAAGCAGATCAAGTCTTTGAATATTTATACAGCCCCAGAAGCCATTATAAAAACTAGGACCATTATGGAAGACAATGAAGTCTTGAAAGCCATGAAGGATGAGACCTTGGGCCGTGAAGAATGATTAGCACTTGTCAAATAGAAGCACGAGGCCCTTACAATAGCACAAGAACCACACAAGGAAAGGCTAGATGAGCTTGGGAAACTCATCGTGCAAAAGATGGACTTATTAGAAGGAAGAATGACTGTAATGTCTAACATTGTTTTGGTCTTGTAGAATGAGAAAGGAGAAATTGCAAAAGATGAGATAGATTCAATTGTAGTGGATATCCTAGAAAAGGAAAAAGCTACACTCAATGATTGACAAAATTTAGAGGCATAAATAAAAGAAGAATATCCATAATTGATTCTTTCGGTTGAAGTAGAAGATGCTTTGCAGGGTAAAGTCATTCTTTTATTCATAAAAATTCTTTCTATTATTCTATTCATATTCTTTGATTCATTTTAGAGAAACCATTTCTGAGGAAGAAATGTAATTAGTGTGGGGTAATGTTGAGAAGACAAGTGATAATACTTAGCGAAGGCATACAAAAGATTCATGCAAAATAACAGAGTGCATTCAAAGGTGTGGAAGGGTCAGGAAAGAATCATGCATGAAGAAGAGAGATAGATTCGAGTCTTAGCCATTTTCATGTGTACAAGATATTTTTGAGATAGCGTGCTAAACACACAAACTAGTTAAAGACTTGTGCGACACACATTGGCTATTTTTGGAGGATTGGCTACGTAGTGCTTTGCATGGGTATACATTGAGAATATATTTACTACCGACATTTAACTAGAATAACTATTTTGTTAGCACACTTGCATGTGTGGATATTATTGTAACAAAATGTGGCTAATAATAGCATGCAACCTATTTTGGGATTAGATAATCGGTGAAGGGAAAGTACCCTCCCTTATAAATATGTAATAAACTACGTAGTAGAGGAATGAGATATGTGAGAACCGAGTTATTATGAGGTTATCTTTGTCAAGTTCATTACATAGATAAGCGTATACTACTGTTATTGTAAGGAAGATTCTAGTATATTACTACATTTAATATCATGGAGGTTATCGATGAATCAAGGTGTTAATCATGGTTATAATTTATTATTGCATAAATGATTTCACTATGTTATCATGTGATTCATGATTCTTTAAGATCTAGATAAGAATATACACTATAGAATGATATATTAGTCATGGATATGGATGCTTTAAGTATTCATCATGCTAACATCCTGCAAAAAAACCTAAATAGGGGCTTGGTACCTTTGTGTGCTTTAGGTGATCACTCATTCTAGGTTGAGTGATGTGCCAAAGACGCTGGCATTTTACTTGGTGAATTCTAGGATGCATCATAAATAAATAAAGAAAATGAACCAAATAATTAAGTGTATAGAAATGTGAATCCCTAATGTACAAGAGAGAGTTAAGAAGGGGTTAGCTGATTCAATGAAGGTGTGGGGCTATGTCGTAGTGTGAGAACGACTAGAAAAGAGTAGGAAAATGACCTCATAGATGCTTGAGAAAGTATAGATCTGAGCTCTCTGATTAGAATGGGGTGCTTGTAAAGGGGTAGGGGCACCCATGGGCACCCCGGTTTGAGATTTGGGCACCTTAGTTTACGAAATGGTCCGAAACCATCCTATGAGAAGTCACCGATGTGTTCCCGTAGTTGTTTCTTATCACACTAAAGTTGGTAGATCTGCATTATATGTCAATGTAAGACCTACAATAAGGAATCACTTATAAAACCCTAGACAAAGGATCAAAACCATAAAAAGAAAGATGCATATGAAGAGGTCGACCTATCCTCAACCGCCATAATGGTGTAATTATTAACTGCTCACTACACTACATCTTAGACCCAATGTATTTCCGGTGTTTGTGTGTGTATGCAAATCATTCCATAGGTTGCTCTTGTGTCAATCACGCTTTGTGAAGTAGCAAGAAAATAACTATATGCATAATGTAATAAATTTATGCATGGAAACAATAGACTCCCCTCCTATGAAGTGTGATGTAGATGAACCAGCCTTATGTGCCTTGTGATGGAGCTAGATGGATGCAAATGTAGCTTTAGGTGCCTTTGATGGATGTAACTCTAGATGGTGATAGTAGATGCTTAGTGCTTGGTCCCTCATTATGGTCTCATAACTTTATATTTATATGGTTCTCTTGTTCTAATTTTGTAATTAACCCCGAAAAGGCCGACCACTAAAAATATGAAAAGCTCAAATGGATAGAAAGTTCCCAAAATATGGAAGCAAAGTACAAAGAGGATCAGGGTGCCTAAAGGGGACCACAACACTTGGGGTGCCCCATTCCTGGCTGGGCATACTAGTCAGGAATAAGAATAAAACATAATGAAAAAAATAGAATGGGAAAATATGGTCGGAGGATTAGAAGTGATGAAAGAAAGAAAAATAAAAGGCCAAAGGACATGGGTTAATTAGTAATTTCTTCACTCAAAACCATATGAATAATATTATGAGACTGGGACTAAATATTGACTCAAAGTGCGTGATTTAGTGACTACATTTGCCCCCACTTTATGTTGGTGAGAAGAATGCTTGGTAACATAAAGTAGATAGAGATGTGTACTTGATATCCATGTAGAGTGATGTAGAAAATGTGCCAAGGACTAGACAAAGTGTGGAGTGACAAAAATATGGAGCGTGGAGACTAAAGATGTAAAAATATAAAAGTGATGAGAGTGAACCTAGGGTGGAAGTGTGTGTGTAGATGCCAATGTGTGTAGTGTACCTACATGGTTAGTACCACGTGTGTGATGTACTTTCCATGTGTGTGTTGTTTTTGACTGCTTGCTTCCCATACGAGATAGACTTGTAAAAGAGAAGATGATCAAGTAGTCAAATACACATTTATATGTGTAAAAATGCATGTGTATATGTAGAAAACATGTAAAAATAGTATGAAAATGACAATGAAAAAGGAACATGTACACCTGATCCGTGATGAGAAAAAAAGGGTGTAGAAAGGATATCCTATAACTTTTGGTGAAGTGTGAGTTTTTGGGTGATCTCATGCCACTGTGGCTAAAGAAGTGTAGGGATAAAGATGTGTTATTCTCCAACCTGTAATTGCTTCCCTGAGAATGGTGAAGAGATATCTCTACTATCTAGTTTTTGGGTGTTCTGCCGCTACTAGATGAAGTAGTGTAGGGAGGAAAGTCCACTATATCCTCCAACTTGTAACTTCTCCCTAGAATGCTAATGAAAATTTTCCCCATAAAAATGCTATGTATGGGGTTCGTAGACTGGTCTAAACCCACTCATTATAAACTAAACTATCCCATGGGTAACGAATGTAGATTGTACTATAGACTGAATTGTATCGATATCGTGTGTAAACCCCAAATGATTCCCCCCTCTTTGGGGATGCATGTGATATCTTGGATATGAGGATACGGCCCCAAAAGAGGACCAACTGTGTAAACTATTTCTTTCGGGGAGAAGGGAATACACTTGGTAGAATCTAAGGTGCACACAAACAAGTGGCTAGAAAAAAAGTGTTAGTAAGAATAAGCATGCATATAGAGAACAAGTATAATCCAAACAAACAATGTATAAGCTAAAACATGACCAAACAATGCAAACTTCCAAGAAGACAATCATAGACCATGAAAAGTAGGTTGCAAACATGGGACTCCACTCACGATGTTACAAGACACTCAAGTCCATCATGGCTGCAAACAAAAAGTGTGTGTACACACAACAAAGGGCAAGGCCCACAAACAATAACAAATAAGAGACAATAAATAAAAAAAATAGACAGATAACCATGGAAAGCAAGTAATCCTGCAAAACAAATGCTACACACGAAGTACCCATTAACATGTTAGAAAGATAAACCATATGTCAAAAGAGTGTATAACCAAGAAATTAGTGTGCTAAGTATAAAATGAAACAATAACACATGTAGTATACAAATGTGGATGCCCCAAGAAGGTGGTGTGGAAAACATTAGTGCTGCATGTAGAAGATTTGTATCTATGATTACAACTAGAAAATGATGTGAATGCACATGTGTGTATGGTAAAGATAATGACATAAAAGAAAACTATCTAGCATGTGTAATAGGAAAACCATGTACAATAAAATGAAATCTAGAGTAAAAGAAATTAAGATATGCAACATGATGTGGATGGATGGAATGGAATACACAAATGGATGATAGGAGCCACATGCCCTTTGGGTGAATGGAAGTGTATGTAGTGAGGTTAATTTAGTATGCCCCCTCGTGATCAAGATTGAACCATAAATGAGAGTGCTTCATCAGGAAATGGTCAAACTATGTGTTATGTTCAACACACTATGATGAGTGTGTAGTGATGCTATGCAACATGGATGAGTTGTGCATGACGTTATAGTCCAAGCATATATCATGAGAATATGAATAGAAAGGAGTGGTGGTTTATCTTAAAGCGTATACCACTAAATGATGCAAGTGAAAGTGATGATGCGGAGACAATGATGAGATGATGCTTAGAAGAAGTGACCTTGTCGCCTAAAGTGTATATCACTTAATCAAGGTATGTCCCATGAGAAAAGATTAAATAATGAATGTGTAAGAGTGATGAGGTCCATTATTGGTGTATACCCTCGGTATTCTAGTATGGACCATGAGACTGGAGTGCATCATTGGGTAGTGAGTTCAATGTGTATAAGTAGATGTGTAAAATGCGTACTATGCATAGTAGGGTGTATGGTGTGTAATGGAAGATGCGTAGATGACCTAATATGTGTAGATGCATAGTAAATGTAAGATACAAGATGTAATATGTAAGGTGTAGGATGTAAAATGTAAGATAACATGTATGAGGTGTGAAAATGTGCAATATGTAGTGGCAATGGTGTAGTATGTGAGACATGAGTAGAATGTGTATGATGTATGTAAGACAAGATGTAGGATGTAAAGTGTAGGATGTATGAAGACTCACAATTCCTATAGCCTATGATGGAGTGTGTAATATGTAGATAATGTAGGATCATGTGATGATATGTGGTGCCTAATGTGTAGTAACTATTGTGCAGTGTGTGGGGTCCATGTGTATAGAATGCCCTCAACAATCAAGTGTGAACTGAAGCACAAGAGTGCATCATAAGGTAATGTCAATGCTATCGTGAGTGCTGTGAATGAATGTATGATTGTGGTATGATGAAGATGTAATAGACATGTTGATGTTAGGGGAATAAGTGTGATGCCCCCCAAGTGTACCAAGATGATAGAGATCTATGCGAGAGGCGTGAGAGGTGTCATGCCATTATGGGAGAGCCTTATTTGTGTCACGATAAGATTGAGGTCCAAAAAAATGGTAGGCAAAAGAAATAGTAGGACCATGAGATGGTGGTAGAATCTGAAATGTGTTTTGTCCATCGGTAGTAGTTGCTTTGATGAAAGCGATTGGTTAGAGCTTATGTCGATTGATGAAAGCTATGAAAGAATTGGTAAGAGAAGAAGGTGGACTGAATTTGAGAGGGGTTTGCGTAATTTGACTTGGTAATGTCATGGGCGACTTGAGAGGAAGAGGTGTTGAAGTAATTTGTAAAAGGAGGTTGCTTATGTTGAGTTTTGATCTATAGATGACTTGAGAGGAAGTGTTTTGTTTATTTTGAGGGGTGGTTACTTAGGTGGATCTTGATTTTCCTTATAAATGAGGGCATGATTTAAGAAATTGGTGAGATGTAACAAGTGGAGAGGACCATGTAGCATAACGTTTTGTGGTGAATGATATGAATCCTTGACGCTTAAGATGCTTGATTCGTCACTATAAAACATAGCAATAATTGTCATTATGTCCATTGATTTGATGATAATTACAATATGGAAGACCTTGATATTTTGCAAGCTGATAAGGAGGATAAAAATGAGTAGATGGCAAGCTGATTAATTGATGAGTTATGAGTTTCAAGAGAATATATTTTTTCTTAGCATTTATTTTAAACTTGAGAGGCATATGGATCCATAAGGTTTGAGGTTCACTAATATGAGCACATGTAGAAGACATATAATGAAGATGAGATGTAGAAGGAGAACACAAATGAGAATGAGAAGCATTCTTAATATGTTTGATTTTAGATTTTAGATATGTAATATAGGATTCCGTAGTCTAAAATTTATCTTGAAAAAATAATGAAGGTCTTGAATGGATTTTCAAATAGATTGATTGGATTTGGAATCAAGAGAGTCCTCAGAAATATGATCGAAAATAGCATTGACTTGAGCAGGCAACATGTTGATAGGAAGATACATAGTCTCTAGGGTTTTTTGGAGAGTGTCTTTACAAGATGGGTGCATTTGAATAAATTGAAGCAAAGATACTTGATAGACCTTAGGAGCCATGATGGAAGAAAATAAATATCCAAGAGTATTCGAACATGGGTTCACCAAAATGATTAAACTAATAGATTATTCTAGTGTAATCTCTCTTTATGCAAAGTAGTAAATTAAAAACTAAATAAATAAAGGAAATGACCTAAGCAACTAAGTACATAGAAATGTAAAACCCTAATGTACAAGAGAGGGTTAATAAGGACTTAACTAATTTGATGAAGGTGCATGAATGTGTCATGGTGTGAGACAGACTACATAAGAGGAGGAAAATGACCACACGAAAGCATGAGAAAGTATATATTTGAGCTCTCTGAATGAACCAAGGTGCTGTTAGTTAGTGCAAAATCACAGCACCCCTAGACACTGATCAGATTTCTAGGTTGATCACTCTTGCATCCAGTGTGATTGCACAACATGGAAACCTTTCTCCAAGTGTGGGACTTGCAAAAATGAGAAAGGAATCTCCAGAGAAGGCTGGTTCCTGCTCCTAAACTACCTGCCACAAGCTATTCTAGTGCAGGCAAGCTAATCTAATCCTAATCCAACCATGCCAAGGAGACAGAGAGAGAGAGAAAAGGGAAAAACAATAAAATCCTACACTAAAACGGTGATACACCAGAGAAGGAGAATGTTGAACATCTATCAAAACTACCATGGAACAAAGAGAGGTGAGCAATGGGAAGGATGGACAGATGCATCACAGGCCCAAGGATAGATTTCACACAGAAAATGTCCCAAAACTCCATGAACATAGCTCCAAACCTGCAATGAACATTCAAACATGCACAAATACCTACAATGAAGAGAGGCAAGAAGAGAACAAGCGAAAAACGAGCAAGGATGGAAAGATGCATCACAAAACACATTTTTGTTGCTTCAGAAGTTTACATAGAACATCATTTCAATAGTAAAAGGTAAAAATGTCATTACAAAGCAAGGGAGGAGGTTCGAACTCCATTTTCAACCCTAGAGAAGAAAAGAACGGAGGGCAGAGCCGAAAAGATGAACAACTTGTATTCATATCTCTCCAAAATGAGCCAAATCTGGCTTTTACATTGCATGGGTCGAGCCCATGAGAGAGAAAACATACAAAAACATGGGAGCCCATTCCTCATTGATTGCAAATGCATTAAATCAGCATGGAGGACCTTACAAACCCATACCCTATCATTTTGACCAAATGGGAGGAGAGTGCGACCCATTTTGTATTAAATTTGGTCACTGAAATGTCACTTCTGGCCATGAACACGTGCCAAAGACGTTTCTTCATTTTATCTCTCCAAACTGAACCAAAATGCAATATTGACCCCAAAATCATGTAGAGAATTTCATCATCTTTCCATTGATATAAAGAACGTGCAAATCCGAGCTCTGGATCAAAAGATATGGGGGTCTGAAGATTTAGGGCAAAAAAAAAAGGCAGCCGGAAAGGATATTTGAATTTTTCCCCGCGCTCTGCCACTTGGATGACATGCATCGGGCGCTGATTGGATGAGAAATTCTCTCTCCTCCACCTTTCCACGGGCTTCCCTTTGAAATTTCTACCTTTTTCATACTTTGGAAAATTTTCATTTTCCCCCGCGCCCCCGCCACTTGGGACACGTGGCATGCATTGGTTCGTTGACAGGGGCATGGGGAAAACCTTTACCTTTTAGTTTTTCGGCCAAAAATTTTGCTAAATTTTCTAAGTCCTCCCCGAGCTCTACACTTCCCCCACCTTAGGACACGTGTCCTGTGTCTATTGGCTCGGGCCGACCCTTCAAACCTCGCCCTTTGAACTTTTGGGCCCAAAAACACTTAGTCAAAATTTTTATTGCGCCTCCCCTTGTGACACGCGTCACATTCTGATTCGTTGGCGGCTTTTCTGGTCTTCACATCCCTCGCATATTTTTGGCCTGGATGTCCCAAACCATCTGGGAAAAATTTCTCCGATCCGCCCGATTCGGGCTTCCCTGTCCCTCTTTGAGGCGAAGACACGTGGCACATTTCCATTCGCTCTCGGCTCTTTCGGCTCTCTGCGTCCCGCGCGTACTTTTGGCCTAGATGTCCCAAATGAAAGTCCTCTGTTTTGGCCGAACCGGCCGGTTCACGCCTCCGTGCGTACATTTGTCCTACTGTCCCAATCGTATGCGAAACAAAGACAGGCAATTTTTTTCCCTTTTTCGGCCGAATCACCTTTTCGCGTCCCGCGCGTACCTACGGCCCAGATGTCCCAATTGCTGCGTGGACCGCCTGGAGGCTTTTCGGCCGGTTTGCGCCCGATGTCCCAACTGTCCCAAGGACCGCCTGGACTAGGACTTAGCCGATTTTCATGATTTTTTCTGCCCCAAGCTTGGTTTTTGTAACTTTTTCACCCCTTTTTAGAACTTGCTCTTTTCTTCTTGGATAGGAGAGTTAGAAGGAAGCCGAGGGGGCCCCAAAAACATGATTTTTTTGCCTTGAATCAATCTTACTTGCTCGGGACTGAAGAATCTGATGCATGTTATCAAAATTACTCTGGGGGTGAATTTTGGATAACAGTTTTGGCCACTCAATGGGGTCATCTCCCTGCTAGATGAAGTTACCAGTTTCTGAAGCATCCATTGGGCATGGAGTCATGAGTCAGAGCCTAAAAACTAATCTAAACTTTGAAAACTTCCTCCGAACCACTTGAATCCCACCGGACATGGAGTTGTTCTCAACAAAATGCCACCAAAATGGACTGTGCAAGAGAAAAACCAGCAGCACCAAAAACTATGTACAGAACTGAAAATCATACATGCTCCAAATGGAACATGCAGAGTGTGCACAAGCACTTCTTCTACTAAAAGAAAACCTACCTATTCTATTCTAACTGGAAGCAAAGGCAAGCTAAACAAACCCTGCAATTGGTTGTGAGAAATAGCTTCCCTTTCTCAAAAGTGGCAGCCATGCAAATGATTTGGAGCTGAGTATGGCTGATTGGATGAGTGGAAAATCAACAAGAAGCTGGTCTTCCACCCAAATCATCAAGGTATCAGCTGAAGGCAAATTCAATACCTCTTTTAGTTGCTCTGCATTTGGATTGAAGAGGTATGACAGCTGATCCTTGGTACTTTGTAGCTCATCCTCATGCTCAGAAGCAAGCATGACTGGTTGTGGCTTCTCCTTTGGCTCCAATGAAGCCAAATACCTGATTGGGCAAGGTATGGTCCATTTGATATGCCCATAGCTCTGATTTTCAACTCCAAAAATGGAGTTCTCTTGTAGACCCTCTTGAATGGATGGTGTGGAAGAAATGGTGAAATTCCTCTGTCCTTTCTCTTCCTCCAATGAAGGACATGAAAGATTAAAATCTTCCAATCTTGGTTCCAAAGAGCTGCTATAAGATGCAGGCTGCTGCAAATGAATGTTCTCCTTCATGACAGCAGACTCAAGTGTTTGGAATGTGGATGATGAAAGAGAGAATGGTTGAAACTCAACCGGCTCTTCTCCATCAAAATAGTCCTCCAAATCTGATAGATAAACTGCCTCATGGCTGTCCTGCTGCAAATGCTCCACTTCCTCCATGGTGTCTTCTTGATCTGTAACTTGACCACCATGGTTTCTTTCTCCCTCCAACATTGAGTTTGAGAGATCAAACTCCTCTTCAGTACTAGATCTTGAGAGAGGTGAAGTAGAAGGAAGAACTGAAGGTTCTCCTGTAGCCTGCTTTGTGCTCAAAGCCCTTGGATCTGCACTTTTCTCCTCCACAACTAGAATGTGCTCCTCTTCTTTTGGATCTGGAGCAGCTTCTCCTTCCTCCAATGTTTGAAGACATTCTTGCCCTTGATTGAACTCTTCCTCCAGTATGAAGTTTGCCAAGTCAAACTCTTCAATCAGCTGCTCTAGAGGACAAGTTGGGCTGCAAGATCTTCTTCTTCTCGCTGCAACAAAATCAGTCCTGACCACCATTTTTTCTCCAACTCCCATCTCTTCTGAAGGCTTAACCATCAAGGGATCTTTGTCATCCCAAATTTGGCAGCCCAAACCCTCAAGTTGTCTCATTTATTTCTTTTCTTCTTGGCTCTTCCTCTTGCTGTCCTTGATGACTAATTTTTGTAATTTCTTCTTCCCCACATGGAATTGGGAATGCAAGAGGAGGGATGGGTTATAAATCAATTGATTTGGCAATTTTTTGTGGTGGTGGAGGTAGAAACTCTTGTTTCTTGGAGGAGGGGGTATTTCTGTTAGCTCTTGTGGAGGGGATGACTGTTTGGAAGGAAAAAGGAAAGAAGAATTGAGGTGCGGTGGAAGACTGAGAGGTGGAGACATGGGATCAACATTTGGGACAGCAGATGGGGAGTTTAGAATTTGACACTGCTGAGATAAAACAAATTGGGAAAGAGGAAAAAGAAAGGCATGAGATGGCATGCTTACCCGTTGACAAGGTTGCTGAATACTCCTCTCATACACCTCTATTTCTTCAATCCACTTTGCAAGCAATGGCAGCATTGCAATCATGAAGTCAAGCTTCTCCCGAGGGCTGAAGTGTTCTTGAAAAGGGCCTCCCATGGACAAGGAGTCCTGCAACCAATTCTGAAAGCTCTCATTTGAGCTGTTGCTCTGGACTGCACCATCTCTACCTCCATCTTTTGGATTTTCTCCAATAGACCAGCATCTTGCATTTGATTGTCTTCATAACCAGCATACTCTTGCTCTTGGAAAGCTCCGTAGCCAAAATGATCTTGGCATTGCTGCTCATATGGGTATGCATGCTGATTTGGAGGATTTGTAAAACATGTTGGAGGTGTGATAAACTACCGTTGTTGAAAATGTGAATTCCATGATGGAAATGAAGTCATGATTGCACAACTTCATGGAATGGAAAAGAATGAAAGAGATGGAAAGAAGGATGGATGGGAATGGATGAAAAACAGGTCTGCAACTTTAGAAATGGGTTGCTGATCAGATGGAGTCACCAGATGTGTTTGCAAGTGCCTCCAAAGGCTGAATCTTCACAGGAACACACCAACCTACAAAAGATGAAAGTGAAGACCTCTAAGGTCCCACCGGCATGCCAAAACTATTAGTGCAAAATCACAGCACCCCTGGACACTGATCAGATTTCTAGGTTGATCACTCTTGCATCCAGTGTGATTACACAACATGGAAACCTTTCTCCAAGTGTGGGACTTGCAGAAATGAGAAAGGAATCTCTAGAGAAGGCTGGTTCCTACTCCTAAACTACCCGCCACAAGCTATTCCAAAGGCAGAAATCTAATCTAAACCTAATCTAACCATGCCAAGGAGACAGAGAGAGAGAGAAAAGGGAAAAAACAAAAGCCTACACTAAAACGGTGATACACCAGAGAAGGAGAATGTTGAACATCTATCAAAACTACCATGGAACAAAGAGAGGTGAGCAATGGGAAGGATGGATAGATGCATCACAGGCCCAAGGATAGATTTCACACAGAAAATGTCCCAAAACTCCATGAACATAGCTCCAAACCTGCAATGAACATTCAAACATGCACAAATACCTGCAATGAAGAGAGGCAAGAAGAGAACAAGCGAAAAAACGAGCAAGGATGGAAAGATGCATCACAAAACACGTTTTTGTTGCTTCAGAAGTTTGCACAGAACATCATTTCAATAGTAAAAGGAAAAAATTCCATTACAGAGCAAGGGAGGAGGTTCAACTCCATTTTCAACCCTGGAGAAGAAAAGAAGGGAGGGCAGAGCTGAAAAGATGAACAACTTGTAATCATATCTCTCCAAAATGAGCCAAATCTGGCTTTTACATTGCATGGGTCGAGCCCATGAGAGAGAAAACATACAAAAACATGGGAGCCCATTCCTCATTGACTGTAAATGCATTAAATCAGCATGGAGGACCTTACAAACCCATACCCTATCATTTTGACCAAATGGGAGGAGAGTGCGACCCATTCTGTATTAAATTTGGTCGCTGAAATGTCACTTCTGGCCATGAACACGTACCAGAGAAATTTTCTTGATTTTCTCTCTCCAAACTGAACCAAAATGCAATATTGACCCTAGAATCGTGTAGATAATTTCATCAGCTTTCCATTGATATAAAGAACGTGTAAATCCGAGCTCTGGATCAAAAGATATGGGGGTCTGAAGATTTAGGGCAAAAAAATAGGCCGAAAAGGATATTTGAATTTTTTCCCGCGCTCTGCCACTTGGATGACACATGTCGGGCACTGATTGGATGAGAAATTATCTCTCCTCCACCTTTCCACGGGCTTCCCTTTGAAATTTTGACCTTTTTCATACTTTGGAAAAATTCTCATTTTCCCCCCGCCCGCCACTTGGGACACGTGGCATGCATTGGTTCGTTGACAGGGCGCGGGAAAACCTTTACCTTTTAGTTTTTTGGCCAAAACTTTTGCTAAATTTTCTAAGTCCTCCCCGAGCTCCACACTTCCCCTACCTTAGGACACGTGTCCTGTGTCTATTGGCTCAGGCCGACCCTTCAAACCTCGCCCTTTGAACTTTTGGGCCCAAAAACACTTAGTTGAAATTTTTATTGCACCTCCCCTTGTGACACGCGTCACATTCTGATTCGTTGGCAGATTTTCCAGGTCTTCACGTCCCTCACGTATTTTTGGCCCGGATGTCCCAAACCGTCTGGGACAAATTTCTCTGATCCGCCCGATTCGGGCTTCCCTGTCCCTCTTTGAGGTGAAGACACGTGGCACATTTCCATTTGCTCTCGGCTCTTTCGGCTCTCCGCGTCCTGCGCGTACTTTTGGCCCAGATGTCCCAAATGAAAGTCCTCTATTTCGGCCGAACCGGCCGGTTCGCGTCCTCCGCGTACATTTGTCCCAACTGTCCCAACTGTGTGAAACAAAGACAGGCAATTTTTTCCCTTTTTCGGCCGAATCACCTTTTTGCGTCCCGCGCGTACCTATGGCCCAGATGTCCCAATTGCTGCGTGGACCGCCTGGAGGCTTTTCTTCCGGTTCACGCCCTGAGGTCCCAATTGTGCCAAGGACCGCCTGACTAGGACTTAGCTGATTTTCATGATTTTTTCTGCCCCCCCATTTTGGTTTTTGCAACTTTTTCACCCCTTTTTAGAACTTGCTCTTTTCTTCTTGGACAAGAGAGTTAGAAGGAAGCCGAGGGGGCCCCAAAAACATGATTTTTTTTGCCTTGAATCAATCTTACTTGCTCGGGACTGAAGAATCTGATGCATGTTATCAAAATTACCCTAGGGGGTGAATTTTGGATACCAAGGCCTAGAAAGGTGTAGGGGCACCCGTGGGCACCTTGATCGAGATCTAGGCACCATAGTTTGTAGAAATGGTATGAAACCATCCTTTGAGGTGTCGTTGGGTGTTCACATATACTTGGTTCTTGTCACACTAAAATCGTTGGACTACATCGATGTCGCTGTAAGACTTGCAATAAGGAATCACCTGTAAAACCTCGAGACAAACATCAAAACCATAAAGAGGAAAGTTGTATATGAAGGGGTCGATTATCCTCAACTACCACAATGGTGGACTTACTAACTAAGCACTACACTATATCTCGGACCCGGTGTAGTTCTAGGTGTGTGTGTGTAAATCGCGGCCTAGGTTGCTCTTGTTCCAGCTTAGACTTTGTGAAGTAGCAAGAAATAACTAGATGTAGAATGTAATAAATGTGTGCATGGAAAAAATAGACTCCCCTCCTATGAAGTGTGATGCAGATGAACCGACCTTGTGTGCCTTGTGATGGAGCTAGATGGATGCAAATGTAGCTTTAGGTGCCTTTGATGTTGCAACTCTAGATAGGGATTGTAGATGTGTTTGGTCCCTCATTATGGTATCATAACTTTATATTTATATGGTTCTCTTATTCTAATTTTGTAATTAACCCGAAAAGGCCGACCACTAAAAATATGGAAAACTTAAACGAATTGAAAGTGCCCAAAAGATGGAAACAAAGTAAAGAGAGGATCAGGTTGCCAAGAGGAGACCAAGGCTCCTGGGCACCCCAGTCCAGTGGGTGCTCTAGTCAAGAATAGGAATAACGATGAGTGAAAAACCGGTTTGGGAAGGTATGGTTGGAGGATCAAAAGTGACGACATAATGAAAATTAAAATGCCAAAGGACATGGGTTAATTATTACTTTCTTGATCAAAACCATATGAATATTAGTATGATAATGGGACTAAATATTGACTCAAAGTGCGTGATTTAGTGACTACAGTCCCTAAAATATCAAAAACTTTTGGAGTATCACTACGAACACCAAAAATCTCATGAATATCAAATTCCATATCCTAACTCTATATGTCATTGACCATAGTTATTTGCTTTCTCCTCTAAAATATGATAAAGGAATGTGTAACTTATTTCGTGACACAATTATTTTGACATTTATTTTTCAGATATATTCACATCTTCCATTTACTTCGTGCGCCTAATCTTCTATATGGGATGAACCATAGGGGCCTTACCTTAAGAAATCAGTTCAAATATACATTGAAAGGATGCGTACATCCATGTTATAAAAGCATCTTTGTCTTAAGAGATTAGCCACTCTTGACATCATTCTAGTTAAATTTGATACAACCACACTCCTCACTATTTTGTTATTTTAAGTGGGTACCATTATATATGAGCTTAGCCATATACAACCAACTATGTGGATAATTTTTGTAGATACATATCTTGATCATTCGAATATTCTATGCTACTATTACAACAAGGGATCAAATCTTGCTGGTATGCCATGGTTTCCTCACTATTACACCTGTAAGTATCAACATTGAAAAAATCCCACATAAATTTGTAATTGATGTACCGTATGTATCCAAAAGGGATATTAAATTGATATAAAATATGATATCTATAAATCCTACCTTCATTCCAAATGAATAGATCCTTGTTAACTTCTTTATTGAAATATTCAACATTATTACAATACATATATTCACTTTTAGGATGGGATGATCCAACCTCTATGCTACATCTAATTCTAATCATCTTGTAGTTTAAGGGTTGTTTTGGCATAACTTGGAGTTTGTTCACATCATCCTGCATAGAGAAAAATCACCGTATTATTAAGGAACATTTTATTTGTCAAAAAAATTAAATTTTGAAACAAATGATCACTTTGTGTTTAGATTTTCTCCTTAATGTGATATTTGAGGGTGATTATTTTGCCTCTTTAGAGAATCTTATAACTATGTTCTAGAACTTCAAAGCTAACAAGGACCAAAAATGATTGACTCTTTTCTTTTGAGATATGTTTGATCTTTTCCATCATTTGGCAAGAGACTTTACTTATATAATGATTTACACCCGAGAAAATGCTTCTTTTATTCAACTCATGTCCTCTTCAAGATTGGGTAGGAAACAACCCCGATCAAAGCTATAGATATAGTGAAATCAGTGAGACATCAAAAGACATGTATTGTTTTCATATATTCTATAGGTTGCATATTATTTAGTATTTTTGTTTTCTATAATTTCTATTACACTTCTTATTCTTTACATGCCTTTTTATTAGTCTTATATGTCAATTTTGGCCTTTCATGGATATTAGTATTATTATTGTATCTCATCTTAACCACACACATCTTTCAAATTACAATACCATTTCTAAAAAGGATCATGCTAAGGTAACATTAAAATTGCGTTATAATAATAAAAATTCAAAAACTTATTAATACATATTTTATTATTTCAAGTTTAATACATATAGTTAATGTTTTCGATAATTGTTTCTATTTTTTAAAATTTTGTATTTAAAAATTATCTTATATTGATTGGTAGTCTTGGTAAGTGATAAAAAGGATCCTAATGTCAATAGAGGTGATATCACAAGATAAGTTTACCTACTAATAATATGAAGATTGATTAGTTTTCAAACAAATAACATGTATCTTACTTTCTCATCCTACCCATTTCACTTCCCTCTTGCATTATATTTTTAAATTTATGTGAGAATTCTCCCAAATTAAATATAATCCTCTTATACTCTAATAATACTCTTGATGATTATGCCATGATCATACTAATTAAAGGGAAGCAGTATTCTATTAAAAATTGTATTATAAACTCACCTAATCTAACATCAAGATTTAAATTTAACTTCAAATTTAGGGATTATTTTTAAATTTAACTTTATGCTTCATTGATTTAAACACCCATATATTTAAATCTAACATAAATCTTAAGTTCATATCTCATGTTTCCTTGTTTTAAATTCATTTAATTTAGAACCAACATCCATATAGATCAATCCATCCTATAATAATCATAAGCCATGGGTAGTTGCATGCGAGTATACGAGATCTTACTCGATACCCCTCAAACACTCTTTACGAGTGTGTTTACTATTTATGAGCATGTATACAAAGTATAATAATGATTTATTTCATATATAATTGATAATCAAGTTTCTTATTCTAAGTTTCTACCTGGGAATCCATCACGGAATCCCATCCGACATCCTACATCTTAGATCCTGGTGAAATCATGACAGTGTATTTAACAAGCTTACACTACTCTAGCTAGAGTTTTAAGTCATGTTTTCCATGCTTAGTTCCTTGACGACACACTCATTAGTTGAAACTTGTATTTCAACAACACTTAATTACTATTATCTAGATTAGGATCAGATTCCCTTCTATGGTTAAATTATTCAGACATATGGATTCTTTTCCATCTTATTATTTTCATAATTGTCAACTTAAACATTCTTGTATGACCATTCCTATTTATTAGGTTTGTTTAATATACCTAGGTCAAATCCACACATCTCGTGCCTTTTTCAAGTAGTCACCAAGAACTTTGATACTTAACTACTTAATATCACATAATGGATTTAGTTTGGTCCCATGATGACATTTCTTACTCACATAAGTGTAAGTAGCGTCTGTTGAAGAAAGTTGGTTCAATGTATTTTCTTAATTGATTATATATGAGCCTAATAACCTAGGTAAACAATTACTTCCTATGTTATTTCATATCAGATTAAGTTAACTTGAATATTTTTAAGAGGTTAGAAAGTACCTATGTACTTCTTTTCCTAATGATGTTCTTGAAGTGTTTGTAGTAACTTCTTTGCTTATTTTACATTATCTCTTATTTATAATGGTTTGTATTCTATAGTTCAATTATAATCGACATATGTATCTTCAATCCATATATAAAAAAAATATCATAACTTGTTACTACTTCATTAAGTATTCTTCCTTGAGATAAAGCTTTCAATCATTAATTCCATTATTCCTTTATACCTCAAGTATACTAAAATGACCATATTAAGTTGATGTCATAAAATTAGTATATTGACTTACATTTATAGCATAGGAGATTTATTTAGTCATGCCTATCATTACTTGTACCATACTAAATAGTATTCTTCCTTGTGTAGCTCATATGAATTCAGAGTAGTCTATCTTATGTATCATTGTACTTAGTACTATGTTTCATATGCCCAGATTTCTGATTTCATTATTAATCAAGTATATATATTTATACTTTCATGATCATCAAGTTTTATAGGCATGTCATTCTTCCTAGATAACTTATTGATTTCGTTAATGAACCATGACACCCTATTTAATCAGCTTAGGGTAGGTTATTAACAATAATACTTAGTGTCCTCCTCACGGACATTGAAGTATAATAATGAATTTTACTTATATTAGGTGACTATAACAACATTCCATGTACTTATAGGGATGTCATATAAGACACACTATTATTTCCATATTAATACATACTTATATTAAATAGGCACTAGCAATACCAAATTTTTTTGAAGCAAAATAACATCTCTCATTTCACTATTCTTTGTGATACATTTCACATTAAACATATTCATACTATTTTGAATAGAAACATATATTTATATACGCATGAGTTAACCTTTACTACTATTTCTCTATTCATTCCTTTCTTATGACGATATCATAAGGGAGGATAACATTATTCTAACAAAACTTATGCTATACCTTTTCTAGAATAATTCCTTATAATTACATCACTATTTTACACAACATAAATGTGAATATATATATATATATATATATATATATATATATATATATATATATATATATAATATCCAAGTTACAACCTTGGTATTTTGTTAACCAACACATGTGTACTCTTATAGACTTCACATATAGTACAATTCATCTCATTACTTTAATATTCATATACAAAATGAATAAGTCTTTCATTTACAATACATCAACAACAATTCTATATTGAAGTCAAAGGTTCCATGTTAAATAGGTCTCATTTAATTTATCACAACATGATTCTTAGCCATATTTACATTTCATTCTTCCTGATCTAAACATAAGTTAAGGATTTGTCTTTCACATAGATCAATAAGAGTACAATATTTTTATTCATGAAGTCAATACAACTAATCAAATCAAGCCAATCATTCCTTTCGTACCAGCTCGATGATCCTTTTCACTTACATGGTTAAAACATGGCTAGTTTTATACAAATTAGCATGATATGATCTATTCCCACCTTAATAGTTTGTGCTATCTAGTATTTCCAAAAATGGAATGGTGCTTATGTTGACTTGGTGATCTGTAGATGACTTGAGAGGAAGTGTTTTATTTATTTTGAGGGTGGTTGCTTAGGTGGATCTTGATTTTTCTTATAAATGAGGGCATGATTTAAGAAATCGGTGAGATGTAACAAGTGGAGAGGACCATGTAGCATAACGTTTTGTGGTGAATGATATGAATCCTTGACGCTTAAGATGCTTGATTCGTCACTATAAAACATAGCAATAATTGTCATTATGTCCATTGATTTGATGATAATTACAATAGGTAAGACCTTGATATTTTGCAAGCCGATAAGGAGGATAAAAATGAGTAGATGGCAAGCTGATTAATTGATGAGTTATGAGTTTCGAGAGAATATATTTTTTCTTAGCATTTATTTTAAACTTGAGAGGCATATGGAGCCATAAGGTTTGAGGTTCACTAATTTGAGCACATGTAGAAGACATATAATGAAGATGAGATGTACAAGAGAGAACACAAATGAGAATGAGAAGCATTCTTAATATGTTTGATTTTAGATTTTAGATATGTAATATAGGATTCCATAGTCTAAAATTTATCTTGAAAAAATAATGAAGGTCTTGAATGGATTTTCAAATATATTGATTGGATTTGGAATAAAGAGAGTCCTAAGAAAGATGATCGAAATTAGCATTAACTTGAGCATGCAACATGTTGATAGGAAGATACGGTCTCTAGGGTTTTTTGGAGAGTGTCTTTACAAGATGGGTGCATTTGAATAAATTGAAGCAAAGATACTTCATATACCTTAGGATCCATAATGGAAGAAAAAATAAAGATCCAAGAGTATTCAAACATGGGCTCACCAAAATGATTAAACTAATAGAGTATTCTAGTGTAATCTCTTCACATGCAAAGTAGTAAATAAAAACTAAATAAATAAAGGAAATGACCTAAGCAACTAAGTACATAGAAATGTGAATCCCTAATGTACAAGAGATGGTTAATAATGCCTTAACTGATCCAATGAAGGTGCAGGAATGTGTCACAGTGTGAAAATGACTACACAAGAGGAGGAAAATGACCACACAGAAGCATGAGAAAGTATATATTTTAGCTCTCTGACGGGACTGGGGTGCCTAGAAAGGTGTAGGGGCACCCGTGGGCACCCTGGTTTGAGATCTGGGCACCATAGTTTGCTATAATGGTATGAAACCATCCTCTGAGGTGTCATTGGGTGTTAACCTATAGTTTGTTCTTGTCACACTAAAGTTGGTGGACTACATCGATGTCACTGTAAGACCCGAAATAAGGAATCACTTGTAGAACTCCAGAGAAAACATCAAACCATAAAAAGAAAGATTCATATGAAGGGGTTGGATTATCCTCAGCTTCCACAATGGTGTACTTACTAACTAAGCACTGCATTACATCTCAGACCCAATGTAGTTCTAGGTGTGTGTGTGTGTAAATCGTTCCCTAGGTTGCTCTTGTTCCCGTTACACTTTGTAAAGTAGCAAGCAATAACTAGATGTAGAATGTAATAAATGTGTGCATGGAAAAAATAGAGTACCCTCCTATGAAGTGTGATGTAGATGAACTAGCCTTGTGTGCCTTGTGATGGAGCTAGATGGATGCAAATGTAGCTTTATGTGCCTTTGATGGATGCAAATCTAGATGGTGATAGTAGATGCTTAGTGTTTGGTCCCTCATTATGGTATCATAACTTTATATTTATATGGTTCTCTTATTCTAATTTTGTAATTAACCCCAAAAAGGTCAACCACTAAAAATATGGAAATATCAAATGACTAGAAAGTGCCCAAAATATGGAAGCAAAGTACAAAGAGGATCAAGGTGCCCAGAGGGGACCAAGGGTCCTAGGGCACCCCAGTCCTAGCCGGGTGCTCCAGTCAAGAATAGGAATAACGATGAGTGAAAAAATAGTTTGGGAAGGTATGGTCGGAGGATCAAAAGTGATGACATAATAAAAGTAAAAGGCCAAAGGACATGAGTTAATTAATACTTTCTTTAATCAAAACCATATGAATATTAGTATGAGACTGAGACTAAATATTGATTTAAAGTGCGTGATTTAGTGACTATAGGTCCCTACAATATCAAAAAAATTGTGGAGTATCACCGTAACCCCAAAATATGATGAATATCAAATTACATATCCTAACTCTATATGTCATTGACCATAGTTATTCTATTTTTCCTCTCAAATATGATAAAGGAATGCGTAACTTATTTTTGTGACACAATTATTTTGACATTTATTTTTGGATATATTCACAACTTCCATTTTTTTGGTGCTCCCAATCTTCTATATTTGATGAAACATAGGGTCCTTACCTTAAGAAATCAGTTCAAATATACACCGAAAGGATGCATACATCCATGTTATGAAAGCATCTTTGTCTTTAAGAGATTAGCCACTAATGACATCGTTCTAGCTAAATTTGGTACAACCACACTCACTATTTTTTTTATTTTAAGTGGGTACCATTATATATGAGCTTAGCCATATACAACCAACTATGTGGATAATTTTTGTCGATACATATCTCGATCATTCGAATCTTCTATGCTACTATTACAACATGGGATCAAATCTTGCTGGTATGCTATGGTTTCCTCACCTGTTAGGCCTTGTAAGTATCAACATTGAAAAAATCCCACATAAATTTGTAATTGATGTACCATATGTATCCAAAAGGGATATTAAATTGATATAAAATATGAGATCTATAAATCCTACCTTTTTTCAAAATGAATAGATCCTTGTTAACTTCTTTATTGAAAGATTCAACATTATTACATTACATATATTCACTTTTAGGATTGGACCATCCAACCTCTATGCTACATCTAATTTTAATCATCTTGTAGTTTAAGGGTTGTTTTGGCATAACTTGGAGTTTGTTCACATCATCTGCCGCATAGAGACAAATCACCATATTATTAAGGAACATTGTATTTTAAAAAAAAGATTTTGAAACAAATGATCACTTTGTGTTTAGATTTTCTCCTTAATATGAGATTTGAGGGCGATTATTTTGCCTCTTCGAGAATCTTATAACTATGTTCTATAACTTCAAAGCTAACAAGGACCAAAAAGTATTGACTCTTTTGTTTTGAGATATGTTTGATCTTTTCCATCATTTGGCAAGAGACTTTACTTATATAATGATTTACACCTAGAGAAATGCTTCTTTTATTCAACTCATGTCCTCTTCAAGATTGGGTAGGAAACAAACCTTGAACAAAGCTATAGATATAGTGAAATCAGTGAGACATCAAAAGACATGTATTGTTTTTATATTTTATAGGTTGCATATTATTTAGTATTTGTGTTTTCTATAATTTATATTACACTTCTTATTCTTTACTTTACATGTCTTTTTATTAGTCCCATATTTCAATTTTGGCCTTTCATGGATATTAGTATTATTATTGTATCTCATGTTTTTTTTTTTTTTTTTTATTAAGGGCAAATAGTTTTGAAGGGACTATACCCTGTGTACAAAAGGGCTCAAAAGCCAGATAATAAACATGAGAAAAGCAGCCCAGAGAAGGGAAAAACAGTCAACTAAGAAAGGCTCAGCAGCCAGATATTACAATAAAGGTGAAGAGTGGATCTAAACGTACAGAGATCCAGAGAAAAGGAGACAAGTTCAAAAAGAAACCAAAAGAGAAACAAAATACAGAGCTCCATCAAAAAATAGCTCTAGAACCGCCCGATGACAGCCAGATCACAGCCAAAAATAGCAGCACATCAGCCCGTTACTTGAGGGCTCTGTCAATCTTGGCCTTGATGGCCTGCAGTGACATGAAAAAGGCAATGGCTGTGGCCTGAGAGGGGTCCTTCATGTCTGCTTGGGAGATTGCAATGTCCCTATTTTCTTTAGGGCCCCATATATCTTCATTGATTCCACTTAAGCTGCAAACACTGTGGACATGCTGTTTAATGAAGTTATAGATGCTTTTTAGGGCAGACAAAATACAGTCATTGCGGCTTTTGGCATTCCCCAATCTGCCATCAAGGGACTGCAGCTTCTTGAAGACTTCATCAATGACCCCCTCTTCCTCCTCACCTTGCAAGATCCTTTTACCTTTGGCTTTCTCCATGTTCTTAAGAGCCCCTTTGAGCTCTTGAATCTCCTTCTCCAATCTGTCAACCTTCTCCAGCAAATCCTCCTCCTTGGGCTTCTCCATAGGCATGCTGATATGCAGGAGGCTTTCAGCAAGTTCTAAGTCCTTGTGGCTCCTAAGGACACGTTGGGAGGTAGGGATTCTAGTTTTTAGGCTCTTGCTTTTCTTGCTGGAGCCCACATCATCATGCTTTCTTTTTGGCAGGGGTGGAGTGGGAGCAGTATGGGTAGGTGGGGGTGTGGAGGAGGGAGGTGGGATGGGGTTCATGGGAGGGCAACTAGAAAAGTGGCGGTGAATGAGGAGTATAAGGCCCTGGTGCAGGGGGACAGCCCTAGAGTGATTTTACACCTCCCTTATAGACTTCTCCAGGGAGTTGATCAGATAATGAGGAAAACTAATAATGTTATTTCTACGAAAATGATTCAGAAAAATCAGATGCTTGTGTGGGATAGTCACATATCTTCCTTCTAAGGTAACATACCTTACCACCATTTTGGCAAGTTCATCAAAAGGTGCAGGGATCGACTCCACCTTGAGGCCAGCAGTTACAAACTCAAGGTTCTCTCCCTCTTCCAGAAATTTCTTGGTTTCAACCTCCCTGTCGACTTTCTTGTTGAAAAATTTTGCACCTTCCAAGCTGAGACTAGTGACCTGAGCTATGAGCTCTTCTGTAATTTCCATTTTCATGTTACTGTACTTGACAATTTTGTTCTTCCAACCCTTGGCGAATTCTATGGAAACGTCTTGATTGAAGCCTTGAATCCTCTCAATGAATTTTGACAGGCCCCCAATTTGCAGGTACTCCCAAAGCTCCATGTTCTCTTTCCACTCAGGGTTGTGGGTCAGCTCGATCTTGCATGGTAGACCCCCCATGTTTACTCTGTTACTATTCCTGTTTTTAATGGTAAAAAAACTTGCAATGTGTGGGACAGGCCAAGCGGTGCTTTTGGTTTTTGAATCTATTCCTCCCGTGAAAGCCGGCTTAATAATAATGTAGCATTTGTTATTATTGCCCTTCTCCCCTGCTTTCCTCCCATGCCAACAAATGATGGCAATCCAGTCTGCACACATCACAGCAATCATCCAAATCTTTTGTGATGTCATCATCATGTACTTGGGGATCTGCTCATTAGCATCCATAAAACAACCGTTATTCATAATTTTCATAGCCATGAAGATCAATGATGATGGATTTATTGACATGTGCGGGCAGAACATCCCTGCCAATCCAAGTTTAAAAGGAATTATTCACTCCTAAGTTAGCCAAGTTGTCGGCAACCCTGTTTCTTTCCCGATAAGTATGGGTGATGTGGACATTAACAAAGCTTTTGCATATTTCTATAGCTTCTTCAATATAATCCCTGATAGACTAGCTGGGCTGTTGTTTTTTATTCAGAAGATTTATAATATTTAGAAAATCACCTTCAATTATGATATTTTGAATAATGCAATCTCTGGCAAGTCTAATACCCCAAAGAGCTGCCATGGCTTCAGAATAATGGTTAGTCTGTCTTCCCATTCTCCTAGAAAAAGCAACAACATAGCAGCCTCTTTGATCCCTGATGATTCCCCCACCACCAGAATCACCCGGATTGCCTTTTGAGGCCCCATCAAAATTTAATTTGTGCCAATCATTGGGGGGTTTAATCCATCAGACTTTGTTTCTGTCAAAACCATTTTTATTTCTACTGATAGTGGCTATATTCCAATCAGTTAGGATGCATTCTTCATTCTCTGGGTAGAGTCTATTTTTAGGGGGATTGAATCTAGCAATATTATCTTGCACAACAATGATTATTTCCTTATAAATTTTGTTACAAGCTTGTCTATTGCTTTTGAAAATACTATCATTACGAGCCTTCCAAATTCTCCACATAGTGTGTGGTAGAACAAGTTGCCATAGTCTTTTCACCATGCAATGTTTAAATGGAGAGCTCCATTGCTCCCAAGTCGAAGGCAGGTAAGGGGAAAAATCCATTTCAGATTGAATTTTGCAAAAACAAGTTGCCAAATTTTGGAAGCAATCTCACAACGGAGGAATAAGTGTTTTATATCTTCAGCCTCTTGCTGACACATGCAACATCTATTTGGCATGATGAATCCCTTCTTGATGGGGTTATCATAAGTTAGGATCTTGCCACTAATAACTAGCCACAAAAAGAAGTTCACTCTGAGGGGTTAGCTCCGACATCCATAACTTGTGCCACTTGATTTCACTTTCCATGGATGCAAAGAAAAATTATATCCTGATTTAACAGTGTAATCCCCATCAAAATAATCCTTCCAGATGAGCTCATCTTTAAGATTTTGATTACTTAGATGGATTAGGGCAAGTTGATTCTGGAGAGATATAATATCAGCTTGGATACTATCATTCTCCACTTTTAGCTGCTTCCATTTTCTTTTGTTTCCATCCCTCTCAATGTATCCCTGGATTTTGTGACCATATTTTGCAATTAAGTTGTCCTTCATATGATCATAAGCAGAAATCCAGTTAGAATCAGTCCACTTATCGGTCCAGAAGTTTATGCTTTGCCCATCTCCAAGCTTCCAGCTGCATCCCTGAAAGAGAATGTGTCTGCTGCGAAGAAGGTTGTTCCAGAAAATGGAACCATTCGGAAGGGACTGATCATAAATGAAGGAAATTTTGTTCTGATTTGAAAGATATTTGATCTTAATCAGCTCTGTCCAAGGTCATTCTCTTTTATCAATCTCCATCCTAATTTTGCAGTAAGGGCAGTACTCATATGCTTGATATCTTTGATGTCTAACCCCCCCAGTCTCTTAGGTTTACAAACTGTTCCCAAGCCACAAGATGATATCTGAATCTTTCCTCAATACCGTGTCACATAAAGTGTTTTTGAATCTTCTCAATCTTTTTATCACAGATGCAGGCATGTTGAACATAGATAATATGCAAATAGGCAAGTTTTGGAGCGTGCTTTTAACCAAAAGGCATTTACCTGCACTTGAAAGAATGGGTCCTTTCCATCCTGCCAACTTTCTTTGAAATCTCTTAATAAGATCATTCCATACTTCCACAGAAATCTTTCCAGTACTTAAAGGTAACCCTAAATAAGTAGCTGGTAGGGAATTAATGGTACATCCAAGAATATTAGCAATCTTTCTTTGCCTCTCCTTAGGAGTATTGAAGAAGTAAATAGAGCTTTTGTCAAAATTAACTTTCTATCCTGAGGTTTCCTCATAAAATATAAGGATATTTTTAATGGCCTTTGCTTCAATAATAGAAGCCATTAGAAGCAGCAAAGTGTCATCAGCAAACTGCTGATGAGAGGAGGGCTGATTTCCAGTAGTTGGAGGAAAGCCTTTTAACATGCCAATGTCAATAGCTTTGGATATAGATCTGCTTAAACTGTCAGCCATAATAATGAATAAAAGAGGGGAGGTTGGGTTGCCTTGTCATATACCTCTATTACTGGCAATAAAACCCACAGTTCCCTATTAACAACCACCGAAAATCTAGAGGTAGAGATGCAAGAGTGGATGATTTTTCTGAATTTGTCTTGGAAACCAAATTTGGATAGGACCTCATCCATGAATCTCCAGAGACCACTGTCAAAAGCTTTATGCATGTCAAGTTTGATGGCCATCCCCACCTTTTTACTTTTATCCATAGAATGTATAGTTTCATGCACCATGATAATCCCATCTTGGATAATTCTTCCTTGAATGAATCCGCTCTGCTGCTGTGAAATGATCTCCTTGAGAATAGGTTGCATTCGAGTGGTGAGAATCTTTGTGAAAATCCTATAAATGACATTCACCAAACTGATAGGCCTGAAATCTTTGAAGTCTTTTGCATCCAACTTTTTTGGGGCAAGCACAATGTGAGTATTATTAAGCTCTTTAATCAGATTTCCCATTCTGTAAAATTCATTGACATCTTTCAAGAGATCTTCAGAGCAAATTTCCCAACATCTTTGGTAGAAATTAGCCAAAAATCCATCTGGACCTGGAGCCTTATCCCCTTCCAAAGCAAAGACAACCTTTTTTAATTCCTCGATGGTGATTGTTTTTGAGAGACTTTTAAATCTCTCAACAGGCATAAGATTTTCAGGAATGGAGTCTAAGAGGAAAGAGGCCGCTTGTTCATTATAGGAGGTGTTCTCAGTGAGGAGGTTCTTGTAAAAATTAAGTGCCTCAACTTTGATAACCTCAGGATCCTTAGTATTGTATCTCATCTTAAACACATGCATCTTTCAAATTACAATACCATGTCTAAAAAGGATCATGCTAAGGTAACATTAAAGCTGTGTTCTTATAATAAAAATTCAAAAACTTATTAATACATATTTTATTATTTCAAGTTTAATACACATATTTAATGTTTTTGATAATTGTTTCTATTTTTTAAAATTTTGTATTTAAAAAATTATCTTATATTGATTGGTAGTCTTGGTATGTGATAAAAAGATCCTAATGTCAATAGAGGTGATATCACAAGAGAAGTTTCCCTCCTAATAATATGAAGATTGATTAGTTTTCAAACAGATAACATGTATCTTACTTTCTCATCCTGCCCATTTCACTTACCTCTTGCATTATATTTTTAAATTTATGTGAGAATTCTCCCAAATTAAATATAATCCTCTTCTACTCTAATAATACTCTTGATGATTATTCCATGATCATACTAATTAAAGGGAAGTGAGTATTCTATTACCAATTATATTATCAACTCACCTAATGTAACATCCGCCTTTCACACTTCAAATCTAGGGATTTTTAATTTTTTTAACTTTATGCTTCATTGATTTAAACACCCATATATTTAAATCCAACATAAATCTTAAGTTCATATCTCATGCTTCCTTGTTCTAAATTCATATAATTTAGAACCAACATCCATATAGATCAATACATCCTATAACAATCATAAACCATGTGTAGCTGCATGAGAGTATACAGATCTACTCGATACCCCTCAAACACTCTTTGCGAGTTTGTTTACTATTTATGAGCATGTATATAAATTATACTAATGATTTATTTCATATATCAATGATAATCAAGCATATTATTCTAATTTTCTACCTAGGAATCCATCATGGTATCCCATATGACATCCTACATCTTAGATCCTGGTGAAATAGTGACAGTGTATTCAAAAAGCTTACACTACTTTGGCTAGAGTTTTAAGTCATGTTTTCCATGCTTAGTTCCTTGGCAGCACACTCATTAGTTGAAACTTGTATTTCAACAACACTTAATTATTGTTATCTAGATTAGGATCAGATTCCCTTCTCTGGTTAAGTTATTCGAAATATGGATTCTTTTCCATCTTATTATGTTCATAATTGACAACTTAAACATTCTTTTATGTCCATTCCTATTTACTAGGTTTGTTTAATATACCTAGGTCAGATCCACACATCTGTGTCTTTTTCAAGTAGTCACCAAGTACTTTGATACTTAACTACTTAATGTCACATAATGGATTTAGGTTGGTCCCATGACGACATTTCTTACTCACATAAGTGTAAGTAGCCTCTGTTGAAGACAATTGGCTCAATGTATTTTCTTAACTGATTATATCAGCCTAATAACCTAGGTCAACACTTACTTCCTATGTTATTTCATATCATATTAAGTCAACTTGAATATTTTTAAGAGGT
This sequence comes from Taxus wallichiana var. yunnanensis, assembly GCA_018340775.1. NCBI lineage: Eukaryota > Viridiplantae > Streptophyta > Pinopsida > Cupressales > Taxaceae > Taxus > Taxus wallichiana. The sequence goes on along the minus strand of CM031234.1, from coordinate 902,791,959 downwards.
TATAAAGTACCTATGTACTTCTTTTCCTAATGATGTTACTGTTCTCAAAAGTGTTTGTAGTTGCTTACTACTTGTTTTACATTCTCTTGTTTATAACTGGTTTGTATTCTATAGTTCAATTATAATCAACATATGTATCTTCAATCCATCTATAAAAAAATAACATAACTTGTTACTACTTAGTTAAGTATTCTTCTCGAGATAAAGCTTTCAATCATTAATTCCATTATTCCTTTATACCTCAAGTATACTAAAATGACCATATTAAGTTGATGTCATAAAATTAGTATATTAACTTACATTCATAGCATAGGAGATTTATTTAGTCATGCCTATCATTACTTGTACCATACTAAATAGTATTCTTCCTTATGTAGCTCATCTGAACCTAGAGCACTCTATCTTATGGATCATTTTACTTCTGTACTATGTTTCATATGCCCAGATTTCCTGATTTCATTATTAATCAAGTATATATATTTATACTTTCATGATCATCAAGTTTCATAGGTATGTCATTCTTCTGGATAACTTATTGATTTCGTTAATGAACCATGGCACCCTATTTAATCAGCTTAGGGTAGATTATTAACAATAATACTTAGTGTCCTCCTCACGGACATTTAGAAGTATAATAATGAATTTTACTTATATTAGGTGACTATAACAACATTCCATGTACTTATAGGGATGTCATATAAACCACACTATTATTTCCATATTAATACATACTTTGTATATTACATAGGCACTAGAAATACCAAAAAAATTGGAAGCAAAATCATATCTCTCATTTCACTATTCTTTGTGATACATTTCACATTAAACATATTCATACTATTTTGAATAGAAACATATATTTATATATGCATGAGTTAACCTTTACTACTATTTCTCTATTCATTCCTTTATTATGATGATATCATAAGGGAGGATAACATTATTCTAACAAAACTTATGTTATACCTTTTCTAGAACAATTCCTTATAATTGCATCACTATTTTACACAACATAAATGTGAATATATATATATATAATTTCCAAGTTACAACCTTGGTGTTTCATTAACCAACACATGTGTCCTCTTTTAGACTTCACATATAGCACAAGTCATCTCATTAATTTAATATTCATATACAAACTGAATAAGTCTTTCATTTACAATACATCAACAAAAATTCTCTATTGAAGTCAAAGGTGCCATATTAAATAGGGCTCATTTAATTTATCACAATAGGCTTCTTAGCCATCTTTACATTTCATTCTTCCTGATCTAAACATAAGTTCAAGATATGTCTTTCACATAGATCAATAAGAATACAATATTTTCATTCATGAAGTCAAGTACAACTAATCAAATCAAGCCAACCATTCCTTTCTTACCAGCTCGATGATCCTTTTCACCTGCATGGTTAAAACATGGTCAGTTTTATGCAAATTGGCATGATATGATCTATTCCCACCTTAATAGTTTGTGCTATCTAGTATTTTCAAAAATGGAATGGTGCAATAGTTAAGTATACCCATATTAACTTACACATATAATAAGACAGAAGTAATCACAAAATCAAATAATAATAATAATTTATACAAGTGATAAACATACACAAGTGAGCATTACGTTATTTTAGGTCCTGATATTTGTCTTGCTAAGGGAATTAATTATCCAACATAATCTAAACAAAAATTTATCAACGGAGAATATATAAATATTAAATATTAATCTACTTTCAAAATCATTCTAGCATCATAGCCAAATAGTCAATGAATCTTCTTATATTTGAGTGTATTAAAACTCAAATCTCTTTCATCATCTAAACCAATAATTTGGTAGTCCCGTATCCTTCATCAAGATTAATACTTAGTATCTATAGTACTATCAACAAGTGTATTTTTCTCATGCTCACTTATATATATATGAAATTCCATTTCAAAACAATATCACAATCTAGCAATGAAGGTGCTTTGAAGAATTCAAGTCCTTTGAGTCTAGAACATTTTAAATCTACAACATAGAAAATTCAATAATCATATAACCAATATTATATCATTTTATATAAGTATATAGTACTTAAACAAAATTAACCATGTTAAGGTAATTTTATTTTACCTTAGCTCTCTACTAGGACCCAAAACTTATTCACCACTAAATATAGTCAAAGAATATTTAGCCAATGAAACAAATCTCACAGGGATAAAGAATACATTGGTAAATTGTCCGACTTAGGGTAGGTAGTGATTCGTTACACCATATAAAGAACATAAACATTCACCATCGAACCAATCAAACAAAAATACGAATATCAGTTAATGACCCAAAAAGGGGGTTACATATTGGTGCCAACAAGATCAATGACAAGAAAGTATATCACGAAAATGACGGCATCCTCAATAGTAGAGTGTAATAGCTATAGGGTTATAACTTTCCATCAACAAGGTCAAAACAAACCTAATAACCATCAATATTAATATGGTTAGAAATCACCCATCATCATATTAGGTGAACAAAATAGATGTTGTTCAAAATAATATTCCTTATCACTACGAAGCTCATACCCACAAAAGCACCAATATTTTCCATTAACGTAAGCTATGGTTCTTACTCATTCAAAATATATTGAGGTACACAAATATTAGTATCGACCATGTAATGACTTTCTCACCTATCTAAAATCAAGAGACCATGATTTAATGACAACACAAACCCTCTTATAGATTAACCGTGGTAAAAGGGTATCTACTTCTTGAGTGAGAGGAGGTAAATCTAAATCCTAACCTACTCTTCTCATCATTTTGTAAGATTACAAACACAACCTAATAAAATCTAAGGGTTTGACACAATAATATAAATGAGTAATTACCATAGTACCACTTGATTACTAGGATTTGCATCAAATGCAAACCATAATATCATCAATGAGTCTTAATATATATAATACACTCAAGATAACTACATTACGTAACCCTCACTTTGTCTTTTTATTTTTATAAGTTCAATCTAATGCCCAACATTGAGTGTTAAAGAGAAATTTCCATTATTCAGAAGAATAATTATCATAACAAGAAAAACCTCAATTCTATAGTTAAATAAACTAATGCATAGATTCAATAATGAAAATAATAAATAAAACAAGCTATTGATGAGGGGGAATAGAGTGTATCATGCCTTTGAAAGGAAGTTTTATTTCTTCTTCTTCCATTTCTAATCTTCCCACGTAAAGTGCCAACATAACCCACAATTTCTATGGAGTCGAACCCCTTATTTTCTAGTTTCTCCTTTGTTTATAACATCATGAAGATATAAATAATGTTTTTAATTGAAACTCCACAAAACCATCGACCACATGCAGAGCTTGAAATGTAATTGAAGATCAAAAGAAAATTCAACAAACCCAACTTGCTAATTTCCCAAAGGAGTCACATTTTTCAAGGATCAGTACATACATTGAATGAATGCTTATCACCTCTTTTAACGTCATGAAATTGAACTCCACACCACCACCTTCCCTATATCCCACCATGTTTAACTTGTAGATTAGTTGGATTAAACTATAGTTTGACTTTTATCACCATTATGGTCAATTGACCCAAGATAATAGGATATCATTATAATAGCGTAATTACATGCATGGCTAGTTTGAACCCTTTTAGATCCAAATTAATTATTAAACAATAACAGGTGAATAAGAAAATATAACATTTTCATCAAGCCATAAATAAATTAAAAAACACACACACACACACACACACACACACACACACACACACACACACACACACACACACACACACACACACACACACACACACACACACACACACACACACACACACACACACACACACACACACACACACACACACACACACACACACACACACACACACACACACACACACACACACACACACACACACACACACACACCTCTTTCAACTTAACATGATGAGGTCTTGGGACCTGATTTTAAGGAAATAATACTTTACCATATGTTAGAGCTTATCTCAATAATGGTTTTGCATCTAATAAGCCAATGTTACCTTGTTACCACCAAGTGAAAATTCTAACAACTAAAGCCAAAAAATGGTTAGCCTCATATAAGATATTAATTATTACTTATCAAACATTAAAATATCCACCATGTATGGTGTGACTTATAAGTAAAATGTTAATCAAAGCCAAACCCTTATTACCTTTTCCATGTTAGTGGCTTACCCAAAAATTTATTACACTTGTCAACACTAACCTGCCCCTTCTTCTGAAAAACCAGATTTGAGCTTCACAATCTTTGATCCTGTCACAAAAAAAGGAAGGTTAGTTTCATATAATCAACCAAATTTTCATGCTGAAGTAATACTATCTCACTGAATAATTTTATGCATCCATAAATAAATGCAAATCATTCCTAATAATTCACCATTTCTAGTAAGAATACAAAATCATCAAGTTCAAAATCATGTACAACAAACAAGCAAGGTATAAAATTACATAAATTCATCATTTTTGGTAGAGAAGGTGGCCAATAGTACTAGAAGAAATAAAAAGTGTAAAAATAATGTATACATATATATCAAGTATAACAACCAATATAACCATAATGTACTGAAAACATCATACATAACGAGGTAAATACACTTCTACTTACGATCCGAAAACAAGGGTAATATATAATTGTTAAGTGCATTATGGACATTGGGAAATAAGCACTGTCATGTGGTTATATGTGTAATTACAAGTGCATGTGTATACCCTTCTCGAATATACATTCACGCATGTAGTTGTACACATAGCTACATGACAAGGCATATTGTCCCGCCTTCGTAATTCATTCAACATTTACAACTCATCCTCCCAACTTAGTAGACTGAATTTACAAGATGTGACACCTAAGACCCTTCCAAAATTATTAGCTCCTTACTAAGAAGGAACTGATGTAATTATTATTTCTTACTAGGTTTGATTTAACAAAATTTAAATCTTAATTAGAGGACTAGAATAAATTAGATATATCAAAAACATGTAATATAACAACATATAATGATGGATGATTACAACCAACAAGAGGATAAGAGTGACTTAGCTGATATATGGTTGTCTGGATTATATTTGGGCTGATTGATGGTGTAACAAGATTAGTATGGACTGCGTATGATTCATCTAGAAAATAATGACTGGAATTTATTCTAGACAATACCACCAAGAAGGGGGACATAATCGCATGGGCAATAGTATCTCGAATTGTGTGTTAGTGTCTTGGTAATCAGCAGTAGATCTAGTTCTTTTAGTGTATGATAATGTTACATTTACTTTTCTCTCATCACATCCATTTCCATGTAGGGTTATCATATCCCACATGTATTTGCAAAACAAACCCTAACTACCTATACAAAACTCAAGCACACATTAGAATAAATAAAATATGTATATTCTTGAGTCAAACTAACATCAACGGTCATCCAAATTTGGTTGTCATTGAGAACTACACTATATTTCAGAATCAATGTAGTTTGTGTGTGTGTGTGTGTGTGTGTGTGTGTGTGTGTGTGTGTGTGTGTGTGTGTGTGATGAAATTATGTCCCTTGAAACTAGGTTACACTTGTGCAAGTTGTACCAAGATAATAGGCTAAAACTATTTTTTCCCCAAGATAATGTGTTATGGAGTTCAAAAATTTCTCTTCCTATGCAACCCAAATAAAATCCTCAAGTTATTCCTTTTTGCCCCAAGTAGTAGATAGAAATAATGGCCAAGTGCTGTTGGTGTGTGTTATTTTCCACATCATTAGGTGAGTCATCTCACTTAGGTGAGATCATAGGTCCATATGTCATTTAGGGGTCATTATGAGATTATCTTACACATCAATGTGTTAGTTCGTTAGTGCATCAATGCGTCATATGCGTCATTGGGAGTTACACTTCTATTATGGGAATGTAACTCCCCCTCTCTACTTGAGTTTGCATGATTTCAGCACTAGGGGTTACTCAGCACCTCCTATATGTACACCCCATTTGATCTATGAGATAGATGAGAGTTTTATGGCTTAATCAGGTTCTACCCATGTTTCAAATCTTTGCATGCACATTCAATTTATGCTCGCTCCTCCTAAGATCTCTTCACGCTGCCATTCACACATCCGTTGATGTGCACGTCGTCCCTCATGATCCTCGCTTGCGTGTTTTAAACCCTCTTTCATGGTATCATAGCAGATCTTGTGGATCTATTCACTCCTCGATGTTGCTCGTGCATGTTTTCGGCTTTCGGTGTGATATTCAGATCTCTTTCAAAGCATGTGTTGTAATGGATATTCCATTGTGCTCTACTTGCACTGATTCCGGCATCATACCTCCGTTCGGGTTGTTCGTGGTTTGGTTTTGGGTGTTTGTGGCTTCGTTTTTGGGGTTTAATAGTTTTGCATCCTTGCATGCAGTTTTGGAGCATTTACAGTTTCAGATCTGAGCTTTAGAAGTGCTGGTTTTACTGGGTTTATAGTGGTGAGAGGTGCTCTTGCGTTCATCCTCGACTCTCACTTTGAATGCTTTAACACTGGTTCTACGCTCATGCTTGCTTGTTTTCTTGAGACTCATTCTACGGCACTTATTACATTGATCGACCAACATTTTGTATTGGATCCACCTTGTTACGGCCTCCATTCCCCTCTGCAGTCATGTTGAAATCTCCCTGTCAGACACCTAAGTGTGGCTTGTGTTTTATTATGCATAGACATTATTTGCATTGGATTTTCAATTTTTGCAATGGTCTACCTATCTCTCTAATGGGTGAATCACACCGCATTGTTTTGGCTCAATTTTGCTCCCTTGTGGTTAGTTTGGCTGCTCGTGCTTGGCTCATTGGAATATTGATACATCAGATTTATTTGTCATCATGGCTCACGTTATGAATTATTGACAACTCAGTTGTTAATTCTCATGCTCCATTGGATGAGCCGAGCCTTCATGCGTTTAGATTGATGCTGCAATCTTGCTTGTGCCTCCATTGTTTCTGTGATCTCCTGCTCAAAGGATTTCTCCATTGCCAACTCATGGTTTTGCAGTGTCGTTACAAATCTTTAGACCTGCTTTAGCTGTTTCCTATCTTCTCCAGTGGTTTCTTCAACTCTGCACCCTCCCACACGTGGATCACTTTGCTGCTCCAGGTGCCTTGCTTAATGGTTTGACATCAACATGGAAACACTCTAACACGAAGCCTCAGACTCTGCAAACGTTTCATTTCTACATTCTGGGTAGTGGGCACGTGGTCACAACCTGCTCTGCACAATAGTTTCATCGGCCTTGGTAGTTACAACCAGCACCACACGTGGGCTTCGATTCTCTCAGCTCGGTCAAACATTGCCCTCTCGCCCCTTTTGCAGTCAACATTCTTTTTTTAGTATTGATTACTGCTAAATCAAATCACCTTTCATGTTTTAAGGTGTTAAAAATCTTTATTTTATTGGCATTGTAAAAATTTGGGTTATTGGCTTGTATTACTCATCCTTCCTTCGCGCGTCGCCGAAGACGGAGGGCAAGGTCCGGGGTTGGTAGGAGGCTAACCCCCTCGCAGTCAAAACAAACCCCTACTAAAATTCCATGCCATTTCCAATGAGTACCCACACGATACCCTTTGCACCCATCTCGTGTACTTTTTAATGCGTTTGCAACATCTAGTGTATTTTTCCATCAGTTGCGGGAATCATTTTAATGCTATAAATTTTGACTCGTTGCTCATTTTTTAGTGCTTCTTTAGTCAAATTTGCATGATTTTTCACACTTTACGTGATGACATTGTCTATTTTGTAAATGCACTACTTTTATAAAGTGCCGCATTCTGGGGGTTGCTTGTACTCTTGGGTTTTTGCACACAGACACATTATCGGCCGAGTCCGATGTCTTGCTTTCGTGCACATTGCATCTTACATCATGGAGAATGCTCCTTCCAGGACTTGAGTGTCATAGGATCACTTTACAGCCTCTGCCACTTCTCACCAGGAGAGGGAACTATTCAGCTTGACGTGCTTCCATGAAACACTACTTCGCCTATGAGGGTCTTTCAGCCTTCTTACTTGGGCAAGTTCCTGTACCCACTAATCATCATCATCTGGAGGAATTATTTGACACTTGTGACCATGTTTTTTGTCACATGATGATGCATGTCTCTAGATCTCTCTAGTTTCACGTGGCACACTCAGATCCACCTCACCATGTCTGGAGCATTCTTCAGTCCCTCTATGGAGACCCTTCACATACTGCAGTCGTTGTTCCTGCTGCTGATTCAGTTGTCTCCTCTTCTTCATGTGATGATAGTTCCACTGATATAGACTCGCTTGGTTCTACTTCTAATGATGAGGATTGTGCACCCAGTTTTGATGTTGAGAGTACTACAGAGGACTCTTCTCCTCTTTCTCTCACTATTCCAGAGAGTGTTGACACATCCCACATCTCATCAGATATCGAGTAGTCTCATACTCAGTCTCACACCATCATTACACTAGCCTCCTTTCCACTTCCAGTGTGTGAGGCCCACTTCACTCCTCTACCTTCATTAGATGACTCATACCTATCTGACATCGCTCTTCTATTTATTGAGCCCCCTCATTGGGACGAGCATCTTCCTGACCTTAGTCATATTTTTGCATAGTATACTTGTGATGCACTATAGGTCCCTCATCCATCTACAAGTGTTTTAGAGGAGTTCATCATCTCTGTTGTTGGGAGTGCCCCTTCTCGGGAATCATGTCACTTCCACATTTCCAGAGACCTTCATTAATCCACCCTTAGCTGTGGATCCCTTTTCTATTGTGGAGGATGTATTGTTCCCTGCACATCACTTTAACATCCTTTCTATGGGTGTTCCTCTTTTTCACTCTGATAGTTCTACACACATGGCATTACCTTTGGTTCCTTGGCACTCACTCGCTAGACCTATGTCACACTTCTATGGACCAGACTCAGAGTTCTTCATGCTACTGCCTTCGGTTTCCTTTGTGGAGTGGGCGGACTTCCAACACGTCATTTCTGTCCTTCCTAAGGGTAGGCACATAGTTCATTGTGGGTGGCTCTTCTTTAGTCTAGAGGTAGAGGATCTCATCATCGACATTCTTCTGGGAGACTTCCTAGAGCTGCAGAGTTCAGATCTGTCCATGGCATCTTCTACATTCCTCTCGTCTCCCTCTTCTTCTCTCTTCTTCTTTTATGAGAGATTACCTCTTTGTACATGGGTACCCTTTCAGGATTATCTATGGTTGGGACCCATATTTGGCATCTTTCTTAGATTAGAGAGTGTTTTGTTCTCTTGTGGTGGATGTTTTTACCAATGGGTTTTCCTTCACTACTTGGGACCTTTTTCTTGTGCATGGGTACCTCATCAGGCTTTGTCTGGGACTCATTTCTCGTTTTTGACTTTCCGCCTCATCCTAAGTTACGATGAAGGGGGTGTTGGTGTGTGTTATTTTCCACATCATTAGGTAAGTCATCTCACTTATATGAGATCGTAGGTCCATGTGTCATTTAGGGGTCATTATGAGATTCTCTTACGCATCAGTGCGTTAGCACATTAGTGTGTCATATATGTCATTTGGATTTACACTTCTATTCTGGGAATGTAACACCCCCTCTCTACTCGAGTTGTAATGATTGCAGTACTGGGGGTTACACAGCACCTCCTATATGTACACCCCATTTGATCTATGAGATAGAGGAGAGTTTTATGGCTTAACCAAGTTCTACCCATGTTTCAAATCTTTGCATGCAAATTCGGTTGATGCTCGCTCCTCCCAAGATATCTTCACGCTGCCATTCACACATCTGTTGATGTGCACGTCATCCTTGTGATCCTCGCTTGGGTTTTAACCCTCTTTCAATGCCCCTCAACATAGTTAGTAGGTTGTGTATATATATGATTCCTTTTCTTGAATTTTGACACTTAATGACACAAAAGGCCAACCCTAAATATGAAATAGGAATTAGAAAAGGTTTAAAATCAGGTGCCAAGTGGTAAATTAAAATATAATAAATCATGGAAAAAAGTGCCACGAAGTGACAATAGTGGTGGGAGCTATTGTCCTTACCAGTACTATCATCCTTAAGACAAGAAAAACATTCTAGACCATGAGAAGAGACATGGATCCTGTGACATGACCAAAAGCATAAATCTAGCAAAACATAAGACAATGTCACAATCAAAATAAATTGAAATCAATAGGACTAAGAGAGGTGTCACCAGTATCTAATCTTCTCACTTAGGAATCATGTATATAACGACATAATAGAGGCATAATATAATAGTAATAAGTGTATCATTTTGTGTCTACACGCCCTTTTATGCTATTTGTATAAACACTCTAAAATTACATACCACCCTTTGCACATTTCTATTTGAATTAATATCCATTTACATCCCAATAAAATTAATTTAATTAATTCTATCATGCATAAAACATATACTTACACTCAGCTAATTTAATTATCTATTTAAATAAAATAAAAATTAAATATCCACTCAATTTCCACTCAACTCCACTTCACTAGCTCACTCACTCAAGTTATAGAACCCTACAAAAGAGGAAGCTAAATATTCATGTATAACCAAATTTGGAATAAAATCAAGAGCCAACCAATTTGAAATAAAGCCTCTTAAATTCTTATTCAAACTTAACCAACTGCACAGACCAAATCAACATGCTAAATCAAGAAAATGCATTCATTAACCTACAACTTATTCAAAGTTTGATCCACAATCTATGACATCTCCTTCAACTATAAATAATAGGCTAATCCATTCACAAATAATCTCTTGTAATATTAACACATTTTCATCATTAATCTTTCTAATTTCCACTTGAATTCATACACCGTTAGGCTTCCCATTTGATCAACAAGTCAAGTTCATCACTCATCCACTTTCTCGTAGCACGAAGTTTCTTCCATTCGAGTCACATTTGGAGCATCCACATAAAAATCCATCAAGGAGATTCAACAAGCTTGGTACTTCACTCCACACTTTATCCATCTCATCTGAGGTTACAAGGAAATGTGAAGGAAGGACCTGGTTTTCTTTTTATTGCATGTTTCTTCCATTTACTAGTTTTTCCTTGTTTACATTCTGGCACACATAGGGGGACACCCACAACTATATATATTATTTTTTTGTCATTATAACTTCATATTCTTATTATTTTAAGTGTTTGTAACATACTTGACAATTTTTAGGTCTTCTAGTGAGCTTTATTGTTAATTTTTTTGAAAAACTAATCATTTTTGGTTGGATTTCATTTCTATTTTATGTAGATACAGTTCCTTACGTCTCCATGGGATAGAATGCATATACACCACTTATGAAATGTGTCTCCATGAATCTTCCTATGTCACCATTTCAAATCTTGCATCTACCTTTCAAAGACCGCGTCTATACTTTGCAACCTATGTCTACATGATCTAACATACGTATGTGTAAAATGGATGTGTTACCATCTTCAAGTTTTCCTCTTTGTTTGTTTTATTTTATTTTATTTTTAGTTACACATGTTTCTATTTTTGTATCTGCACTAACATGTGATTAGTTGTGCTAACATTTAACATCTTTTTATAGTTATTTTTTTGCATAGATTCAATTTTGCGTCTCTGTGATAGTAGGTGCATTTATGTGGTTTTGGTGTTATCTGCATTCATCAAAAGTGCATATGAATTTACACAAGGTGAATTTACATTTAATGAACTTTCTTCTCCATGTCAACTAAGTGAGCTAGCATTGTTATTAATTTTGTTTATATTCTATGTAAATTTTCCATATTTACATAGTTTTCAAGAATTGAAACTAGAAATTCCTTGTTATTTTCATAACATTTTTATTGTTTTCTATCATTTTATAATAAATAAAAATACCTAAGAAGTTCATTAATCATTTCTAACATCTTTAATTCATTTAAGTTTAATTTTTAAATTTCATTTTCTAAAATTATTTAAGCACTTTTTTTTCAATCGACCCCATATGCTCTTTCTTTGCACTTACGGGTGATATGGAGGATCAAAAGTGGTAACGATTATTTTAAAGATTTTTCTTACTAATCATAAGCATTTTACTTTAACAATTTTTATCATGTACACTCTTCTCTCATGTCCTTTTGATGATCTTGGGAATCGAAAGTGATAACAACTTTTTTAGCTTAAATTTTATCCAAGCAAACCGTGTATGTTATTCTCTTGCACCTTCGGGTGAAATTGAGAATCAAAAATGGTGGAAGTTATTTTATTGTATCTAATCATTTGGTTCTTGTAACAAAAAACTACTAATATTTCTTATATAGGACCACTTCACTTAAGAGGATTTTCATTTTCCCAATCAAGAAACAAACTTCTAACTTGTGTGCATGTAGATTTCCTTGGCCAAAGAAAACTAAAAATTGCTAAAAAATCAAAGGTACACTTTTTGTTTCAAATCTTGTCAATTACATTTTTCATTTTCAATTTTCAAGTGGAAATAGTCTTGTCTATAAACACATCATAATTTTTTTTTCCACATAGTGGATGTGGATCATAACCACTTAAAATACACCAGAGACGTGAATTTCACCACCATGCACTAACACATTTCACATTATATTGCACTTGATAATTTTTCTCAAAAAATGTTTGGTATCTACCTCGCCTCTCTCCCCCACTTACATGTAATGTTGTCGTGATTGGGGTTACTATGAGTATCACGTACTATAACTATAAAAAATGAAGTATGTGGCATCATCCCCATCAATCTTCAGGGATTTATAATGACACCATTCACACCATTCCCCATCACAATTCCAAAATTTTAAAAATCCTATGTATTGACGTGGTGATTCAATCCTCTAACCGTGTTAGTAATGAAATGGTGAGTATTTATAGGTATTCTAAGGGCTACCCATACCGCTTCTTCTCTCTATACAAATTCGGTATATCAGGACTCAAATTTATTGAAAGATGCATCTATTTGGAGATAAGATCTTTCATCCACCCATTCATAACATTCTTGTATGTTGCATTATTCATAAAACATTCCACCGATTACTTGACAAATTTTCCCTCTTCAAAGCCAACAAATTATATAAAACTTGTTGCTTGTTGTTTGTAAACAAATAAGGTTCTATCAAATTTCTATCATAAAACTTGGTTTATACAAACACCTCCTTTTTACACTTTTTTATTACATTCTAGTTTGAAATTTTAGGTTGTGTTCCACAAACACAAATCAAATCCTAGCAAATAAAAAATAAATAAAAACTAGATTTTCAAAATCCTTTCGGATTAGAACTTGTGTTTTACCAAAACTAAAAAAAAAAAAATCATAAAATTTATTTCTTTGGAAATTCATGTCCAAAAATTACAATTTTCTCAAAATCAAAACCCCATATACCATTGAATATTCACTTTATTAAACTCAAAATAAAAAAACAAGTCCTATTGACATTTATATCTACTACCTTGAATACTTGTATTCAAACATTATAGTCAAATCCAATCAAAAGAAATCCCATTAACATATAAATCTAGACTCGTTTGGATATCAAATCAAAACATTTTTTAGCCTTAGTCCTAGATTCACCAACAATACTTGACTTGAGAAAATCAAATCAAACCACAATTTAAGCATTTTACTTTGGATATTCACTTTATCCAAATTTAAGCACATCCATTTTATCAAACCAAAAATATTATACATTGATATTCACTTTATCCACGTATTAAGTAAATCAAATCAAATAAAACTAAATCAAGAGCGTTATACATTGAATATTCACTTTATTCAATTTTAAACAATTCATAAATCAAATCAATTTTTTTTTTATATATTATATTTTAACTTTATTTACATATTAAGTGCATTATATCAACCTAAATCAAACATTATATTTTTTGATATTCACATTATTCATAGTTTAAGGAAAAAAACAAATCCAATTCAATAAGAACAATTTCCAATCTCAAACTTACATTTTTATCACGTCATTTTTTTATCAAACAAAGCTATTTTAGCCCAAAATTTGTCAAAACTTCTACAAAATCTTAAAACCACATTTAAATTAGGTATTTATATATAAAACAATTGTGTTTACATGTAGCAAAATCACTAATGCCCGTGAGGAGTTTGATAGACTCAACCATTTTGGTCATAACACTTTTGAAGAAGAAGACATTGGAGAATAACCCAAACTATCAGAAAATGAAAAAGAATCTATTGATAACCTAATTATGAAAAAATATCAATATCTACTTCTCCTTCTAGAAATGGGAGCAAAAATACCCTTAGATTTTAGGCATGAAAACTTAAAAGACTTAATAGAAAAAATGAGTCTAGTAAGATAAATACAAAATCAACCGCTACATCTGATTCATCAAAAGAGTACTTGATAGCCAAAATTGAAGAGCTAACATGCCAACTCACAAATAATCAAAATCCTAAAAATGAGGAAGAACATAAATCTACACATGAAAATGACATAACCATGGACATTCCTCAACCAAACTCCCCATTTTCACAAGAATGGAGGAGTATGAAAGAAACCTTAATGGGATTTCAAAAGTGTACAAAACAATTAATTTCGATGAACTATGTCCTTACCCATTTGATAAGGACATGTTACATGTACCTTTTCCCAAATCATTTAAAACACCCAAATTTGATAAATACAAGGGTAAACATGATCCAAGAGAGCATGTTAAAGAATTTTTCATGGCATGCCAAGAAGTGGCATATAATGACATCTTTCTCTTGCGCCTATTTCCTAAAATTTTAGGAGGGCAAGCTTTGGACTGGTTCTTACACCTTCCAAAGGGATCGATCACAACAATTGTAGACCTTTCAGAGAATTTTGTAAAACATTTTTCATTCGACATAGATTTTAAAATCACAATGATGGACCTTTGCAACAAAAAAGGAATAATGAGACTTTCATGTTGTTTCTTCAACAATGGCGAGGATTCACAAGCTTATTCCCTTTCTCTATACATAAGAAACAATTAGTTAGTATTTTTATTCCCAATATAAATTCATAACTATCATTTCAAATGAAAATTAATTATTTGACAAAGTTCAAAGAAGTTATTGAAAACGGACAACAAATCGATAGGTATCTCATCACAAAGGGCCTAATCAAGACACCTTTAAAGAACCAACCTAATAATAACAACAATAAAAATAATTACAAATCAAAATTTCTCAACCATAATCAAAATTTTGTAAAGGACATACTCAATGGTTCTCATTGTGTTCAAAATTTACATAGTAAAACTCATCAACAATTGAGTAAAATAGAAAAATCCAATGACAAACCTCTAATCCTTTATAAAAAAGAAAATGCTCTGTGTGAGGTCTAAATACAAAAATTTATGCCTCTTAGAGAAATCCTTTCAAGTTTCTTTAATCAATTAACAAACACTAAAATGGTGACATACCCATTTACACAACCTTTTGAAGAAGAACAACCTAAACTCGCATGGTATAAGGAAAATGAATACTGTGACTACCATCGTATACATGGCCATCTTATGGATTGTTTTTTAAGACTACATCACTTTATAAAATACTTAATTGATAATAGATACATTGAAATTGAAGGTCAATATAATAAAAAGACACCAAATGAGAAATTAAAGGTCTTCTAGGACCCCTTCCCTAAGCATGGTACAAATAATAATGTAAAAGAAAAGGGCCAAACATCAAATAATGTCAAATTTGATTCTATCATTTCATTGTTAGATCATACACTAGACATGGTAGCCACTATCAAATTTAACACTCCTACTTGCGCTATGACAATGAGACAAAAATAGGTTTGGGTACCCGTTGCTAAGTAACCTTCCATGTCCATAACATCACAACAAACGTCTAATCCTAAGTCCACTACAAATGCATAATCCTCAAATGTAAAGTCTTCATCTAATTCATATGATATAATAAAACAATTAGAGAAGACCAATGCACAAATTTCTCTCATGGAATTTCTCAAGACATCTCCCATGCTCCAAAGTATCCTTACTCATGCACTCCATGAGGCACATGTTCCTAAGGATATTAACTCTCAATAATTTCAGGCCTTAATTGCCAACTTATCACCTAATAATCCAATTTTATCATTTGGTCCTCATGACCTCTTGAATCCTAACATTACACAAATCAATTCCTTATATGTAGAAGCATTCATCACACATCATAAGATCAAACAAGTGCTTATAGATAATGGAGCTGCATTGAATATTTGTTCCATGAAATTATTGAGATGTCTAGGTTACATTGAGGAAAGTCTAGGCACTAACATCATTACCATTCATGGTTATGACAATAGCAAAAGACAATCCATAGGTTCCATAGCCTTAACAATAAAATTTGGACCTCAAACACTACACAATTTTTTTCTTGTTATGGTTTTGGAAACATCTTATAACATCCTCATAGGCTGCTCATGGATTCATGCCATGTAAGTAGCCCTTCTACATTTCATCAATGTATTAAATTCCCTTATGAAGGAAAATAATTCAAACTATGTGTAGATGTTAAACCTTTTGAGTATTGCAAACTTTTAGAAGGAAGACACATGCACAAAAATTATTTTCCTTCGCATATAAATCCTTAGCTTCCCACCTTATCACTTTTATGGATGAAAACCACATATATCTTGAAGTATTTCTAAAAATTGAACCATCCACTTCCTCCACCCCACTTACATTGGAAATCATATACAAAGGTATTGGAGAGTATGAGCTCCAAAATACCCTCCATGTTGGAAAATTACCATCATCTGCACAAATCTATGGTAATACTAATTCTACCCATATCAAAATTTCTCCTATCTTCAATCTTGGTAAGTGTGTGTGGAAAAGGTTCAATTTACACATTGAAACACATGAGCCACAAAAAAATTTACAACTTGGTGAAAGTATTTTAGAATGAGAATAATAATAGTACACGACACTCCTTGTGGAATTTTAAGATATGTTCACATGTAACTAAACATATATGCCATGATTAGATCCATATATTGTGGTACACCAGCTTGTAGTCCATCTAAATGAAAAAATGTCAAACAAAAGATGATAAAAATGCATCCCAAAGTTGCATTACTTGTCAAAGATGAAATTTAAATTTTTTGGAAGAAGACTTTATTTGATCAATAGACTACTAATGATAGACACAAAACTATGCATGTATCATCACTTTACTATGCCATCGGTATGTTGTTATATACATGAATCCTAAGTAAGAAAAGTACACATTGGTGACACTTTCCATTGTCCTTATACATTCTTTTATTGATTTCTATTGCGAATCTCTTCTACATCTCATAGTTTTGTATACACTTCTAGTCAGGTCACAGGGATCCCTATCTATATGTCTTGTCACATCTATCATTGTTGGTCTCAAGACACTAGCATCCCCTTTAGACACTAGTGCTCAGGTGCTTGTGTATGTTTTGGGAACTCCTGTCCTCTTTTTTATTTTTTCACATGTCATCATTTGTGGTCAGCCCTGTTTTATTTTCTTATCCTTATCCCACATTTTTAGTTGGCCTTTGGTGTCACTAGTGTTGAAATTAAAGAAAGGGAATCATATATATACATAACATACTAACTATTATTTTATCTAGAAAATAAATAGGGACTATCACATCTACATATTACTACTACTATTAAAAGGGATTGCATTTTGGGCTGCATACACTATATAGGAAGGGAAATTCTTAATTCCATACCACACATCTACATTCTTAGATCAAAGCTATCTATATCCTATTATCTTTGAGTCATTGACACGAGGAAAAATATAAGCTAAGGAAAACATTTCATACAAAAGCACAAAGAACTACATGGATTTTGAGATGTAGTGCAACACTCAGTAATAATTTCACTCATTAGGTGACCATAAGGTTCAATCCGACTTCACATGTTGCATATTTTTTTAAATCTAATATTTTTGTGATGTTATGTAGATAGCTAGGTTTTTTTACAGGTTACAAGTGTGATCATAAATGTAACAAAAAAATAGAGTGAAAAAGAATGAATAGAGAGAATATATTTAGACCTAGAAAAGACTAGATCCTGAACATACACGCAGTCACAAGCACCTAGATAAGTCACCAACACCTAGGGCACTTTTGTCCTCCTAAGGGTGCTTCTTTCTAGTACATTAATGAGTTATAGAAACCTCATCCAACCATTTTGACACTATTTACAGCCATATCCAACTCTCGACAATCCCGATCACTTCCAGATCAGTCAAAATTATATAAGTATCTATCCCTTTACATTTACTTAGAGTTAATCAATTTTAGAGACTTGTAAACTGAATATTGTTATATATAATCACCTAAATATAATTTTTTATAGTAGTTACTCTAAAATAATATTTAATTAAAATTAGATTAAATCATTTGGTGAACCCCACTCCTTGATCAAACTCATTTCCCTAGGATCCACATCCCTCATGGCTAAAAAATGGTACCCATCCCTAGATCACCCTAAGACCTTTATGAACATTGAGCCAATTTTTTCCCACACTGTGTAGAATCTAAATTTCATGATTTCATCCAAAATCCCACATATCAACCCCATGTTATCCAACACCTCCTTTCATTCCAAGCATTTGATCTTGATGACCTCCCAAGTCTCGACTCTTTCTTTGTCTCCCCCATTCAAAAACTTGATGAATATGCTCTTCCACCCACTATAGACATGAATGTTGCTCCATCTTCTCCTCTTATACTATGGTAAATGATAACACTAATATATATTATTTACATGATGAAATTATTTCCTGTGAAAATATGGATGATAGTGATTATGATTATGATAATGATGATACACATGTTAATGATGATGTTTCTTACATTAAGATTGTTAAATGTGAATCTATTCCTCATATCTCTTCTACTTCTAAAATTGTTTCCAATGATTTCCATGTTGAAACCAATGCTAATCCTAGTGAATCTCCTATTATTCATGATGATCATACACCAATTGACTCCTCACATAGTACACCTCTAGAGCCTCCACATACATCCCCTTCTTCCACATCCCATTCCCCTCCTCAAGTACCTATGATCACTCATAATGGAAAGACCCAACCCCTCAATGTGCCTCTCACTACCCAAACCATTCCTCCACAAGAAATAAATTCTCTCATGTAGGTTGGAAATTTTCAAAGAAAATTGCATACCCTTACCTTAGAGAGAAAATCCTATTATGCTTCTATTGACAATAATACCATTCATGGAAATCCCATCCCTAAGAAAATTCACAATTCCATTTTTCCTAAGGGTTTCACTATGCCTACTTTCTCATGTTTCGATGGCATGGGAAATCCTTACTTACATCTTAAATATTTTTAATTAGCCATGGCTTCATATTCCAATGATAGGTTGTTCTAAAATATTTCCATTACAACCTTGTGGATATTTCTCTTCAATGGTATACTCATTTACCTAGTGGATCTATTAGCACTTATTATGATATGGAGGATGCATTCCTTAGACGTTTCATTTCTAATAATGGGCCTAAAGTTACATATGAACACTTACCTTCTTTTCATCAAGGAAAAACAAAACCAATTCTAGATTATATTTTATGCTTTAATTCTTGCATGCACCATTTAATTTTTCATTCTATTGATCTAGAAATGCAATATATATTGATGAGGCCAAAATATGTCTCATTATATCACCAAATAACACTCTTATTCTCTCTCTTAAAATCAATATTTCAAGTGAATTTAGATGTATTTTTAATAACATATATCATATTTAAGGTAGCATATAATATCTATCTTATCATCTCTTTAGAAATCTATTTACAGTATAATTGTTGTTATTTCCTGATATTTCTTCTAAGTTGGAATGCGATAGTGTGTAGAAAATAGGTCATAAGAAACTCTACTCCAAGTTCATAGATCAAATCTACTGAAAGTCTTCATGCAGCTACAAAAATCCCTTCTATTCATAGATTACTACTAGATTTCTACTACAGAATACGTACACGTTGCTACGGAAATGCCAAGCGCAACTATGGAAATGCCCAGCTAGTGAAAGTATTTTTATTTGTTCCAAAATAATGTAAAGGAGCACCAAAATATTCAGCCCACTCTTTCCTTCCATGTCATCAACCAAGAATATAGATCCAAACATGTGGCAATCCAAATTCATGCATGCATGTGACATTCCAAGAAGAATTCAAAGTCATGGAATTAACACTCCTCCATTTTCTCTCCATGTTTCAAGGATGAGAAAATAGTGGAATAATATTAGGAATGTTGAATAAGTACTCTCCCACTTTGTGTTCCTAGATTAAAGGGATGAGTTGTAGAAATATTCTCCACGATAAGTGGATGATTGTAGTCAAGTTTGTTTAGGATTTATTGCTTTGAATAAATCTGCCCAAGAATAGGTAGTTAGTTCTTGGTGTGTTGACTAAGTAAATTAGAATAAAGAGAAGATCATATTGTATTCCCCAAAATAAGGAGTTGGTTGGATGCATGAATTATAAATGTAACCTTCCACACTCTTATATGTAATCTTTTTACCAATCAATGAAAATCCATTCTTTCTCTCCAATATTCTGAGTAAAATTATTCTACTAGTTTTGAATTAAAGTTTGCAAGTATGAATTAAGTCCTCTTCTAAGGAATGAGCTAGCCACTCATTCCAAGGAAGATGGATCAATGTTTTATGTTCATTTCTTTATTCTGTAGTTTTCCTTTTGTTGTGAATTTATGATTTTATGTTATGTAATCTTTCTTTTCGTACAATTTATTTTGTGAACCTACAAGTGTCTTATTTATTTTTCATTTATTTTTAATTCAGAAATTTCCTTTATGCAAGCATGATTTCATTTCTGCAAGTGTGATTTTGATTTCGAAAGTGTGCTTTTCCATTTCGTAAGTGTGATTTTTAATTTATGCAAGTTTGGATTGTGTTTGAAGGAGTTGTTTTCCAAAGATCTCTTTCTCTTTTTGCATACAACCATCAGACACCAGCCCTAGATTGACATTATTAATGAAGAGGATTGACAACCCTCATAATTTTTGCGCCATTGCTTAGGGATCGTGGTGTTATTATGAGACTCATATTTTTATAAAAGAAGATTCTAGTGACAATAGAATACCTCACAAAAATTCCGTGACATGAAATATTTGTGGAAGTTTCTTTAAAATTTAATTTTTTACAAAATAAATTAACATTTCTTTTCTACAAATAGATTATATTATATTGATCTGAAAACCAAATTTAACTAGCAATTGTGCACACACATTTTTCTTGCTTTGTATTGATTTTCGATGTAAAATTTGAGCATTATATCCTTTTGTATTTTTAATAAAAGAATAAAAACTGCAAGTACTATGCAAATATTGAAAGAAATGAAGAGGATTCACCAGCAATTTGACGCAAGAATTGATAACGGAGTTCGGCGCTTGAGGCCTACATCTCAGGTCCGGTTGAATGGGACCGATCTATTAAAATATTGAAAATAATTCTTTACAAAGAATTCTACAAAATTATGACCTTCTCACAGTCTTCCTCTATCAAAAATAACAGGGGTTTCTTTTTACATCTCCTCCAAATTCCACTCCTAGCTCAAGTTATGAGCATTACAATAATTTCACACAGTCCCGAATACTATACAAATATGATATACCTCCTTTTATATTGTTTCCAAATAGCTGGTGCATTGGTTAGGTGCCTATACTTTTGGATGGGAGGTCAACTATTCCAATCCCCTCCACTTCTCCTCCTTCTCCTTAGGCACATTTTAAGAGTTTTATCCCACATTGTGGGGGCGTGACAAAAGGTCAGCATTTATAAATGCCATGGAGGGTGGTTTTGAAATGGCTTAAGAGCCACCTAAATGCTTATGTGGAGGGAACATTTCTTGGGGATGGCGCATGGTTTGAGTTTTAGGTGCTAAAACAATCCCAAGGATAATGCATGGTAATTGGATAAGGTTTAATGCGTGAACAGTGGTTTAAAATGCGTGGAAATTGGTAGTTAATACAAATAGGCATGGGAAATTTGCATAGTTTAAATAATGCATGCCTAAATGTCCCACATGCATGGCACAAAGGCAATTATAGGAGTTTATATACACAAGTTGGTTTAATGATTAAATGAGAAGGAGGCCAAGGCACCCCTCCATAATCGAGTGTGTCGAACCTGGCTGAGGGCCCCCAGCCAGTAAATAGCGGGGTCCATTTATCTGAGAATGAGTGTCCAAGACCGGCGTTCCAAAACCCATTTTTAGTACGTCACACAATTCATCCACGTGTTGCAATATAATCAAAACACTTGGCGAGCGTGCACACGTCCAACCTACACAAAACTCCAAATTTTGCTAGTTGCCCAAAAATTTCAGCGGGCTATAACTTTTGCAAACGAGCTCCGTTTCCTGCAAACAAGATGTTGTCGGAATCGTATAATTTTTCTCCACGCTTTAAAAATGACTGTAACTTATTCTGAGAAGATCTTAGATTGGTGTTTCTCTGTGAGGATCCTCTGGATCATTCCTCCCCACTGAGAAACTTTTGGACCCCAAAAGTCAACCTAATTGGTGAATAGGTGAGGGTATTTCTCCCTCACCTTTCCGGTTTCCATCCATTTAGCCTTGTTCGGATGCATGCCTTTGAACCCAACACAAAGATACTCAATATCACCCCTTCGTGAAGTTCTTACTTTCCTGTCTAGAATGATGTCTTCCTGCAACTCATCTAGATACTCAAGAGAAAATCATCAATGGAAGGCATAATGTTAGAATCATCATGTTCAACAATCATAGGCGGTTCATACAATCTTAAGTTCTCAACATTTACAACTGAGTATATTTGCATATATGGAGGTAAATCTAACCGGAAAGCGTTGTTACCAATTTTTTCTAATATTTGGAATGGACCATACCGTATAGGTTTCAATTTTTTACCTTCACTTGTCAGTCTTTCCTTGCTGATGTGAAGCCAAATTGAATCACCAACTTTAAACTTGTGATCAGTTCTATGTTTATCATGCCTAGCTTTGTACTTAGCCTGGATTTTCTCTAATTGTTCACGGACATACTGATGAACCTGTTGTATTCTCTGCACAAATATTTTAGCCTTGTCAGAATCACTTGCACCATTAACAACAGTTTCATGTCCATAATATATATCTAATGGAGAATTAGGCAGATATCCATAACAAGTCTCAAATGGAGACTTCAAAGTAGAAGAATGTAAGGCACGATTATAAGCATGTTGCACATAATAAAGATGTTCATCCCACAATTTAGGATGTTTGTTACTATAGCCCCTAAGTAATTGTACCACTGTGCGGTTTACAACCTCTGTTTGACCATCAGTCTGTGGATGAAAAGCAGTGCTCTTTTTCAGTTTTGTGTCCATTAACCCCCACAATGTTGACCAAAATTCCCCAAGAAATCTAGAATCCCAATCAGATATGATTGAAGTAGGTAAACCAAAATGAACCCAAACAAACTGAAAAAATAAATGTGCAGTTCCCTCACCAGTTATTTGTTTAGTACATGGAACCAACACACACATTTTGCTAAATCTGTCCACTACCACATATAAGTAATCATGTTTCTTCCATGTCATGGGCAAGCCTCCTACAAAGTCCATGGAAACACTTTCCCAAGGCCGTGTTGGAATAGGAAGAGGAGTGTAAAGTCCTAATTTCCTGTTACTTGGCTTGCTTGTGGCACAAAGAACACATCCCTTAATATACCGGTTTACATGTTCATGCATTCTAGGCCGATAGCAATATTTTTGTAAATGTGCAACTGTCTTAATAACACCAAAATGCCCTGAAATAAGAGAAGTATGTGCTTCCCTAATCATATGCAAACGCTCATTTTCGGAATAAAAGTTTTCCAGAATGATATAACAATCCTTCATGCAAATGATAATATTTTTGTTCTACTTGTTTCCCACTTAGTAGATCCTCATACACTTCTCTAAAATCAACATCATTTACATATTGTTCCTTGTAACTAACATGAGCCAAATAACTATGCTTTGCAAAAGGATAGATGCTACTACCACTGGTGGTCTAGATAACATGTCGGCAACCTTGTTTTGAATACCTTTTTTATACCTGATTACAAGATGAAATTGTTGCAAAAATCCCATCCACCTGAAATGTCTAGACTACTGCAATTTGGTTTGTGTTTGTAAGTATTGAAGTGGTTGATGGTCAGTATGGATAATTGTTTCTTTTCCCATTAAATAATGCTTCCACTTTTTAACACTTTGAACCAAAGCATACAACTCTTTATCATAAGTTGGATAGTTTCTTACCGCACTTGTAAAGGTTTCTGAATGGTAACACACTGGTCGTTTGTTCTGCATCAAAACTACCCCCATTGCGTAGTCACTAGCATCTGTCTCAATCTCAAATGAATGTTGTAAATCCGGAAGTGCCAAGATCGGAGCGGTACTTATCTTCTCTTTCAGTGTATCAAATGCTTTTTGTTGTTTTCCTCCCCACTGAAAGACCTGTTTAATACTTGTCAAAGCATGCAAAGGAGATGCAATATATGAGAAGTTAGCAATAAATTTCCTCCAGTACTGAACTGCACCTAGAAAACTTCTAACTTCCGTCACATTTGTGGGTCTAGGCCATTTCACAATAACCTCTATTTTTGCAGGATCAATTCTCAATTCTCCATTTCCTACAATATACCCCAAGTAAATTAAAGATGTTTTTCCAAATTCACATTTTGACATCTTCAAATACAATTTCTCTTTCCTTAGTGCATCTAAGACTTTCTGGATGTGTTTAACATGTTCATCCCATGATTTACTAAAAATAAGAATATCATCTAAGTAGACAATAACGAAATTATCAATGAATGGTCTAAAAATTTCATTCATAACTCTCATGAATGTTTCCGGTGCATTGCACAAACCAAAAGGCATCACTAACCATTCAAACAATCCCTGTTTTGTTTTAAAAGTAGTTTTCCAAACATCACCTTCTGCAATTCTTACTTGGTGATAACCACTTCTTAAGTCTAACTTAGTGAAATAAATTACATTCCTTAATTGATCTAGTAAATCATCTATTCTAGGAAGAGGGTAATGATTCTTTATAGTAATCTTGTTTAAAGCACGGAAATCAACACACATTCACCAAGTGCCATCCTTCTTAGGAACCAATATAATTGGTGAACCACATGGGGATGTACTTGGACGAATTATACCTTGAGCCAAAAGTTCCATTACCTATCTCTTGATTTCCTCGTTCTCTACTACTGACAACCTGTACATTCCGATATTGGGAAGAGGTGCATCCTGAAGCAACTGTATCTCATGTTGAACCCCTCTTTTGGGAGGTAGACCTTGTGGATCCTGAAAAACATCATCAAAATGAGAAACAATTTTTACCAATTCATCCTTATGTTTTAGATCGCAAGTCTCAAAAGCCATCTCATTTTCTTTTTCCTTGGCTTTGACCACCATGAGCACAAAACTTTTGCTTGAGTTTACAAGCCTTTTCATTTGACCTGCAGTTACCAAGGATAGATTATTCTTTTCACGGTGAGCTCTAATAATAAACTCAATTCCATCCTTTACAAGCAAATATTTATTTTCTTCCCTATAGAAAATTGCTTTACGATCATACAAATAAGGACTTCCCAAAACCACCCCACAAATATCCAAAGGAACTACATCCAATTCAACCTCATCAATAAACTTGTCTGTAATGGTAAATCTGAAAGTACAAGTTTTAGTTACCTGCAATTTTGCATCATCACAAACCCAACCCAAAGGATAAGGCTTGGGATGTGGTTTAGTTTTGAGTCCTAGTTTCTTAACAACCTCCTCAGAAATTAGATTAGCTTGAGATCCACTATCAAAAAGAGTATCAATTTTTGTATGCTTTGAAATTACTCTAATGTGGAAAAGCTCATTTCTTTTCTTATCATCAGGCATAGTTTGTTTACTAGAAGAAGATGCAACATCTATAGTGCTATTGTTGGAAATTGAAAGAGTTGATTTACCTTGTAAACCCATAGCTGTGATTTTGGTTTCATCACCTAAATCAGAACCAAGATCGTGCACTACGATGTTTGTTTTCTTTTCTTTTCCTTTCTTAACCATCCATTTAGGCTTCTTTTCAGGATGTAATTTCCAACATTTAGACTCATCATGGTTTTTTTTACAATGATTACAAAATGGTTTTTCATCTTCCTTCTTAACAGTAGAGTTTGTTTTATGCTTACCCTTTCCTTTTCCTTGTTCTTTCGAACCTTTTCCTTCAGATTGCTTGTTCTTCTGACTAAAAGAAGAGAAAGAGGACTCCTTTGTCATTTTCCCTCGTGCTTCTAGATGGGTTGCTTGAACACATACTGCATCAAGATTAGTAGGATCTAAAACAAGTATCATATGCCTTAGATAACTATTCAATCCACCAATATATTTGAGCAGTGTTTCTTCTGTGTTTAGGGAAATTCCTAGAATTAGAGCCCTTTTCCTAAATTCTTGTGTGTATTCTTGAACACTTTGTCCCTTAGTTTGTCTTAATGTTTTCCAATCCATCATAGCTTGTTGCTTATAACCAAGAGGATAAAATTGTTGCCTAAGATTTGAAACAAATTCAGACCAAGAAGTGATTTCTATACCTTTGTTTTCTTCCACTTCTTGAAGCTTACTCTCCCACCAAATGAGTGTTGTGCCACCCATCCGAAGAGTTTCCAGATGAATATTTGCTTCATCATCAACAATTCTCTGAACCCTGTAATATACTTCTATTTGCTTGACCCAGTTATCCAACTTCTCTGCATTTAGCTCTCCAGTATACATAGGCAATTCAAACTTGATATCTAACTTTAATGAAAGAAAATCAGATTTTAAAGAGTCTCTTTTTGGAATGTCAGAACTAGAGCTTTCTTCTTTCTTACCTCCTCTAGTTCCCTTTTCCCTTTTCCTATCTTGGTACATTTCTTCCACCATTTCCTTCATCTGTTGGAAGGATTGACGAAAGTTTTGTTCCACTTCCTCTCGATCCACCATTGTAGGACTTCGAGATCGTCTGGTACCAATTTTGGGATCTCCTTCAACTAATTCTCCTTCACCCTTCTTAGATCGAGACCTTGTTAACATCCAACACACAACTTGCAATCCAAAACACGTTAAACTAAACCAAAAATCAGTCAAAACCAGCTCGATACCACAGATCATATATTTATGCAAATAGATTAAATTTTATTTCTATAATTAGATTTAGAAACCTATTGGGAGATTTCCAAAAGCAACCCCCAATAAAATGGAAACATCATTTCATGTTTATTATTTTCATGCAATGAGGTTTTCCTATTCTAAAATATTTCTTGTTTGCATGTATTGTTACTTCTGCAAAGATTAAATAATAGTTCATGCATGCAAGAAATAAAAAAAAAAAAAAACTAACTTTGTGCAGGTTAGTAGAGACAAAGATTTCTATGGAATATTTGTGCAAACAGATTGGGAGTTGAAGGAAAAGTTGAGTTGTTTCTGTCATGGAGGAAGGACACACCATGTTGAAAGAAAAGATGTAGGATGTCTTCATGCTTGCATCCTTTCATCTGCAGCTCTTTCCCTACATGCTGAAATGCTTGGCGTATATTTTGGCAAAGTATTTTACATGCAGCCATCTCTGCAACTTGCATTCCTTGACCTGCAATAAAAAATGAATCTACAACCATAATGAAAGCTAGGTATGCATTATTCTCTCAT
This sequence comes from Taxus wallichiana var. yunnanensis, assembly GCA_018340775.1. Taxonomy (NCBI): domain Eukaryota; kingdom Viridiplantae; phylum Streptophyta; class Pinopsida; order Cupressales; family Taxaceae; genus Taxus; species Taxus wallichiana. The sequence continues at coordinate 902,764,245 of CM031234.1, read as the reverse complement.
ATAACAACTGTTTGGTTGAAGAGTTCAAACATACAAGAAGAGAATTTTATTTTTAACTCTTATATTTAATGAAGTGAGACATTCCTTTTTACATGCAATGACTCATGTAGTTGTTAGAAAAATTCAAATAGCATGCATTCCTATTTTATCTCTTTTATTTAATGAATTAGTCAATTTTTTAAAGTTTTTCTTTGCATGTTGACTTAATTGATTTAGAAATAGATTTTGCATACAAAGAGGAAATAAATTTGCATGTATTTCATTCAATTAAATATCATTCAATTAAATATCATTCAATTAAATATATGCTATAGGATGCATATATTTCATTCAATTAAATATCATGCAACGAATGCTCCTGGATGCATATATTTCATTAAATTAAATATCATGCAACGAATGCTCCTAAATTGACTCTATTTATTTAATGAGAGAGACGTGTTCTAAATTGTTTTCAATAATTATTGGAGATTCAAATTTGAAGGAGCTAATTATATGTTGCAAGCATCTATTTTTTAGATGACATAATTACTATAGGAAAGTACAAAATCAACATAAACGGAGCATTGCAGAGGAGGTCAAAGGAAAAGATTCAGGTGATACAGAGTTCACGTATGAAAAATAACAACATTTTCTGATGCAAACTTCTCGTAGCTCGTAAAGAAATAGCTCAAACAATTTCTGGGTCTTGTTCTACACAATATAATATTTCCATATCATTTTTAATTGCTCATTTTTGTTAATAAACGACTAAGATATCACAGTTTTTGAAACCACGCTTGCTAAAAAACATGTTGAAGATTTTTTTCTTTAAAAAAATATCTTATGATGCATGCAAGTATTCTTCTAGTACTCCTCATTTTCAGTACATGATTCATTCCATGCTACCCTCTTTGTCTCATTTTTTGTTGATTTTTTTCTAAAACTCATTTTCCCAACCACTGAAACCACTAAAAATTCCTCTGATATTTTGTAGTCAATGTTAATCCTTCTCATGACTATAGAAAAATACTAGCTCAACTAATATATGCTAATTGAAATGCCAACATACCATTTGTATTCAAGGATCATACCCACAACCTCTCATAATAAACCATCCATTCCCAATAAATGAAGAAGTCCTGAACCATTCCATTTCCTAGAACAATTTACCATTATTTCTCAATTTCTAAATCAGCTTTCTAAACTAGTTTGATGCTGCAGACACTGTAGAAGATTACTTCCTGATTTTCCATAATGTTGACATTTCTCAAAAGGATAATGATTGTTGAGAAAATCAGTTTAATGGATGACCAATTACTAAAAAAAAACAACAAAAAAATAAAGGGAAAAATTGAAAACCAACAAATAATTACTACTATAAAACCAAAAAAATTTACACTTCGACGTCTTTCTTGGATCCATACGACTTCTTCTCTTATGCTGATGTTGGTGAGAAAATTTTTAGGGAAAAATTGGTGGTTATCTTGCCAACACTCTAGGAGTATAAGTCCCTCTACTTAACCGGTGCAACTACCATATGTGCATGCGCAAGTAAATTGTGAGTTTTATCTTGGTGGCCTTTTGGTTGGGGATCTAATAGGGGCACTCCATTGACCCTACAGAAAATGCTTGCAGGTATCTACAAGGGAATAATTTTCTATGAAGGTGAGAAAGGGGAGTGAGAATATTTAGAAAGGAGAAACTAATGTTGCAAGTAGAAAATTAGAGACTTGTACACACTAGTCGAAGTTTCATTACATGCACTTGTATTTCAGAAGATTTTTTTTTTTGAAAAAAACAACAAGACTAAATAGAGCTTAATGAACACAAAGTACCAATAAACTCCTCAATCAAAGAGGCTAAAATTCCTTCTTCCTTTATTGAAGCTCAAGCAAAATTTATACATAGTGTGGGATGTAGTGGGAGAAATGGAAGAAACTTGCTATCTCTTGCTCTCTTCACAAGGATATCTCTCTCATGAATTCACAAAAAATAACTCCAACATCTAAGAATTTTCAAAAGACAAAATTAAGAAGACCCTCAAATGAGGAGCTTGCTACAATTTATAGAAGAGGAGGAAACTCTTCATCTTCTTGGTGACTTTTCAAATACCTTAATATGACTTAAGATTGTTCATATTCCACTTTAAATATTTAAGTCCCTTTTATAATAGCAAGGTGACTTAAAGTTACATTATATTTCTAAAGTCACTTAAGTCGTATTAAAAGTGCAACTCTCAACACAAAAACATAACATTGAGGAGAGAGAGAGTGTTGTATGAGAAGAGAAGAGAGAGAGAAAGAAGAGGAAGAAGAAGAATTATGCTAAAGGATGAGCTGTTGCGGTGGAATTATCTCCACTCTCTGATTGCTCTCCACTTCATTATCCCGAGGAGGATTCTATATTTCCAAGCTCTAGTTTGAAATATGCCACTGCCAATTCTACTTTGTTGGCATGAGGGATGTGAATACAGCTCAAGGTTTCACTCCATCCATCAGTCACACCATTGATGTCCTTACACTTCTTGAACCATGATGAATGATTTTCTGTGATAAGTGCAATGGAGGCTCGGATCTCTGAGAAGAAGTTGAGAGTATCCTTAGTGAAGGAAAATGGGTTTCCCACCCCTTTCTTGAAATATTCCTTGAAAGGACTGATCACTTCATCAACAATTATGTGTTCACTCATTGCGGGTACTCCAAGTTTATGAAATTTCTAATTTATATTATCATGTTACTTATATTTTTGTTCTTATTTATCCTCTATCTCTGTGAAGGCTCGATTGATTTCTTAAAATCTGATTGCCAAGGCCCTTGCCCATACATGTGTCAAGTCTTTTGCAGGAGTTTTAAAAACCTTCTTATCGATCAACTCTTGACGATGGGTGTTACACATCTCACTCACTATTGGTCCCAGAGGTTCCCAATATTTTCTTTGTTTCTACACATCCTCTTATAGTGCTCTCGTCATCGTTGATTGTTGCACACATGTATGCAAAGATCTTGACTACCTCTTGGATTGCTAACTTCCTTTTTCAGAGATTGAGTCGATCCATTCATTTTTTTCTCGCCCCTACATCATGAGATCATGCGTTCTTCTGATGGATTTTGGATCAAAGCTACTTGATGGGTATAACTTTCTCAATAGGAAGTGTTGTAGTGCTTGGTTCCACCAGTGTTGCACATAAGATGAAAGGGTTTGTACTTGTTCCTCTAGTACCTCAATCTTCTCTTTATATTATTTATTCCTTGCCACCATGCAAGAAGAATATTGTTGATATATGTGTAAATCTCCCTCATGAGTAGCTGGTCCCAATTGGATCGTGCTCATCTTGTAGTCGGCTGGTGTCATCTCATCCACTTTGGCTTGATTACTTTTGGCCAAGATACTTTGATGTACTGATTACCTATTTCCCCACTGTAGAATCGTGAGGCCATCTGTGTGATCTTTCTTGACCTTTTTCTTTAGCCAATGAGATAATTACTGATAGATCAGGGGCTACTACTTGTTACACAAAGTGTGAGTGTCAAGGATGACCATTTCCCACATCCATGGAAACATCTTGCTGGATTCAGGATCAATGATGGGTGCATCAACCATTCTTTGTTACGTGGAGGAGGCAAGTCTTGAATGAGAGGGGTATTGGTGTCAATAACAGGAAAGACCTCTTGTAGTGGTTTGAAGACTAGATCATGAGTCATATACTCCTCATTTACATGTGCATCTATTTCTAGATTTTCTGTTTGCATTACTGAGATCATGTCTTCCTCCTATGGCGACACCAATGAACCTTCTTCTTCCCTAACTTTCTTGGGTGTCTTCTCATGGGGAGAAGTTTCCAATTCCATGGCCTTCCTTTTTGAACTTGCTCTAGAGTGTTTAGAGATGGAAGTCACCTCTACCACTTTTGAAGATGAATGATGTGAAGCTTACTTCTGGCTTGGAGAAATTCCTCGTGACCGAATGATCATAGCCCTCTTCTTCTGAAACTAGTTCCTTGTTCTCCTCACCACCTTTTTAGTCTGCTCCAATATATCTCCTGATTCACAAACATGCTAGTTAATTTGGGGCATTGGGGACATCTTGAATGCTACGTACTTAGGATCATACATCTCTATCCCATCATCATGCAATATGTCTTCATACCAAGAGAACTTGAATTTCTTCATCTCACTGATTGTCATCCTCATGTGGTCCTTTTCACGTACTTCAAACTCATCAATACAGTTGGCCCAGTAGTCCTCAACTTATGGCTCATGTTGTAATTACTGGGACATAGAATGAGTCGGGATCTTCTCGGATGTCAAAGTTGGGCTTGATGATGTAGGAATGTAAAGTCAAATGTGTGAAAGTGGCCTCTAGGTGAGATGCGTCATTTGAGATTTTACACATGAACTCCCCTAGAGATATAGGGAATGAAATCAATTTATTTCTCCTACTTCTGAGCTTGTTATTCACTTGAGTGATCTACCTGCAGAGCTTGAACAATACAATTTGGTCACTAAGGTACTTAGGTAGTTTCAGTGGAGCTTGGTTGAAGCCAACGACTCATATGTAGGAGAATGTTGAGAATTGTATGAAGTACGAGCCATATTCCTTAATCAGGGATGCCACTTTTGGTGACATCCTAGCTTTGAGATCCCCTTCTAAGCTTCAGACCATGTACATAGTGAACACATCGTTCATGTGAGAGAAATTCCTATTGCTCTCTTCCATTACCAACTATGGAAGTTTCTCAAATGCAGGTACCTTGGAAGTAATGTTCTACGTGAGAGACAATCCTTTGAATGATCTCGAGCTTGCAAGGAGATAGAATAGGTAAGAATTCATGTGGAACTTATTTTCATGGGAACTTGGAGTAGTTCAGATGGTGATTTTTGCTAATGATATTGCCCCACTCAATTCTCTACCTTCCTTCTATTAGTGTTAAGATGAAAAGGACCATCTAGTCTTGGAAGTCTCTTGTGCTTACTTTTCCCATAACTCTATTGAGGAGAGTGATGAAATTAGAATACCCTTCTTAGAAATCACACCTTGGAAGATTCTTAGGCATCTTGGAGGGCTTTATTTTTATTTTCAACCATGAGCTGAGCGCTACTCCTTGGACATATGAATCCATTGTTTCCCAATCATACATGGCCCTATCCTTTGATATTACGATCATACTGGGGGATGTTGGTATCTATAGAGAGAGTGAAATGGTCCTAGGGATGATGACCACCATCGTTATACCATTTTCATCTTGGATGGTTTGTGTCTCGGGCTCATAGTGGAAAGAGTAGGCTAGGACTAACTCGAGACTCTACACAGACACTGGGTGTCCTACAGTGGTGAACAAGCCACTTGTGAATATCTGGTCTTCAATCCTCCTTCGGTCCTTGGAGGCCATGCGAGTCTTAAGATTTTTAGGTCCATGTACAAGACATCACTTGTCTTCCACATCATACTCGCAGGTAAAAGGCTATGTCGATTTTGACCTGTCCACTTTGGCTTCATGTCTCCCTTAGAAAAAACAACTTACTATTTTTAGTAAGTGTGAAAAATCAAGTCCCCGATCTTCAACTAGATGTTTCGACTCAATTTTCCTCTTTCACCCTACATTCCTTGTTCCTTCTGGATCAAATTTCCATTTTTAACAGGTGCTTGAGGGACCACTTACTATTTTTAGTAAGTGTCAAAAATTTCTATTTTGGTGAATTCTCAGCTGTAGTGCACCTCCAATGTCTTTGTCTCCTTTGCAGGTTCTTCTATCGATGACTTTCCTGAAATAGCAGTTCCTATGTAGTAGACCTGCTATTTTTAGAAAGTTGGATTATGGGAGTTGGATTGATGTGGAATGAATTTTTTTGATATGGGGTTTTTCCCAATATCACCCCTCTAAAATTTTGGGCCTGCCTAATTAATAGTCTAGGATATTTTAAAGTTTTAATTTTTAGACCAAGCAATGCTTCTAGATGTGGCAACCATTAATGGAGCTCAAAATTGTAGGTCTGGTTTTTTTGATGTGGTTTTTTTCTTCTGGTGCTTCACGTGCAATCTTTCTTCAGTCCAAAAAATGGTTTGATGGGAAATATCACTTCTTTCTTCATTCAGATGGAAAGGAGATTTCTTCATTGTGGATGCTTTGTTGCATGAGAGGAGAGTTTGAGGTTATGTTTTTTTATGGTATTGGATAGAGGAACTATTGATGCAAAATCAAAACTCCCTAAATGGCCTCGTTAGAGTGGGGCATTCGGTGTGATTGTATAACATGGGACCATCTCTCAAGCTATGGGACTTGCGAACTTGAGATGGCCCTCCGGAGAAAGCCAAATTCTTCTTCCTAAACTACCTGCCACAAGCTACTCTAGTGCAGGAAAAATATCTAATCCTAATCTAACCTTCTAAGGAGATAGGGAGAGAGAGAAAAATGCATAAAAATAGAGCCTACACTAAAGCGGTGATACACCAGAAAAGGAAAGAGGTGAGATAATCTGCTGAGGGAGGATGAAACAGGAAAAAGGGAGATGAGGGAGGTTAGATAGAAGTGACACAAACCTAGATCCTAATCCACCATCAAAAATCCATGAAACATAACATCTTACACCTACAAATGTGAAATACATGCACATAAAATAGATCTGAAAGGGAGAGGCATGGAGAAACAATAAAACATGAGAAAGGGTTGAAGAATGCCACAAAATCATGAGTTTATTGCTCTAGAAGGTGCACAGACCATTACATTTCTACTCAGAGGCACAAATACACTTTCTAGGCATAAGAGAAGGCTTACAACTCAAATGGAGTTGGGAATTTTTTTTTAGAGAGTTTCCCCACACCTAGAATGTCTCTCCTTTTCAAATGAAAAGTGTTTTCAATATATAGAACGTCAAGGCGAGAGAGAAAGAAGAAAAATTAGATTCTACTCTGAAAGCTCAACCACCAACAATCAATGCCCTACAAATCCACCTACAATCTATTAATTTTGGTTCCCCATATCTGTTTGGTGCATTAGAGAAGGAAAGATGGAAAATCAAATCAGATTTGGGTAGTTGAAGCAATTAGATCTAGTATTAGTGGATTGAAATATTGTTTCTAGATTTTAACCCATCCAAGCCTACTAAAAATAATATTTTATACTTCCATGGCATAGAGGAGGTCTATATCTTTCCAACGGTACAAAATTTGTTGAATTTTGAGGACTGGAAATAAAGTTATGCCCATTTGAATATTTGAATTGAATTCGTACAAAAATGACCAAAAAACAAGTTCTGCAAAATGGATCCGCAAGCTCAAAATTCACTTTGTGCCTTTTGCGAAAAAACACAAAATTCACAAAACCTCTCGCATATCCACAGGCCTGAAATTCACTTTTTCCCAAAAGCCTTAGTGGGCCCAAAATTGTGAATTTTGCATTTGGCAAAAAAACTTCCTCGGGCTTTTAGACCCGCACTTGCAAATTGTGCTATTTGTGAAAGTTGCAAAAAATCCAAAGTTACCCCCATGACCCACCTCCCCACATGTAATTTAGGAATGAAACATGGCTTCTTTGGGTGTCGGTGGAGGTGCGGCTTACTTTTATACTTTTACGCTTTTCAAAACAAAAGCTAAAATTCCAAAGTTCCTCCAACAACCGGCCTTCTGATTTGACTTGAAACATGGCCAAGTGTCCCTTTATAGGCATGATCTATATTTTTGTGTTTTGAATAAGTCCCTTTTGTTTGGTGGTGCCATATGTCTAACCCTGGACATGTGGAGGCTCAACGCTTGTTTGGGGCTGCCTCCGAGAGTTCACCGAGTCGACAAATGGCACCTTCCGTTGACTCATACCTGTTTAGAAATTTTCAATGGTTGGTTCTTCCTTTTTAGGATCTTGACATGTGGAGGGCCTATGCTTGTTTGGGATTGGCCTTTGATTCGAACCTTTGAAAGAGCACAAAAGAGACATGTGGCTCTTTCCATGGCTTTGCTCTGTTTCTTTGTGTTTTGGCTAAGTCCCTTTTGTTAAGCGAGGTCATATGTCGACCTTGGACACGTGGAGCCTCACCGCACATTTGGGACCTACTTTTGGATTTTTCCCTAAAAGAACGCCAAAGGGACATGTGGGGCTTTCCATTGGTTCTATTTTCCTTAGCTAATTCAACGATCCCGTTTACCTGCCCCTTTTGACTTCTGTTAGACCCTAGACACGTGGAGAGCTAACGCTTGTTTGGGGAACTGCCTTTAGATGCGACCCTTGAAGGTGTGCTGATGAGGCACATGGCACCGTTCTTTGGCCTTATAATTTTCAATGGCCAATTTCACTTTTTGAGGCTCTGACCACATGGAGGGCTGGCACTCATTTGGGGTCTATCTATTGGGTCTCACTTCTGAAGTTGTGCTAATGAGGCACGTGGAGGCTTCTGCCGACCCTCTTATACTTAGTTGATTAAACAACTGGATTTTTCCCCTTTTTTACTTTGACCATGTGGTGAGCCTGCACTCATTCGAGACCACCCCTTGGGTCTTACCCTTGAAGTTGCACCATTGAGGCACGTCACACCTTCCAGTGCTGTGATTGTGCGATTGAAAAGCGACATGCCAACATGAGAATCTAAAAGTAACTCTTCCTCGCACGTGAACTCCCGAGGTCATCTTTGAGATAGCCAGTGGGGATGGAAAACACATGGGATGCGAGATAAAATAGTGAGGTAATCTTATGTCTTCAACACACAATAGCAGGATCTAAAAATTAAGGAAAAGAAGGCCCTCCTAACTTGAACCGGTGTGATAGATCATTCGGTGAGGATAGCTGCTCGAAGGCTCCAATCAATATTGAGCTTTTCCATGATCTGATCTATGGGTTATGGAATACATGGAAGATAACCTGTGGGTGCTTCGTATATGTCTCCCAACAAGGTCATGAAAATGGAATGGCTAAATAAGTAGTGGATCTTTTGGTTTTTATGGACGATTCTCTAGTCTAGTCCATAAATCTTTAGCTTGATTAGTTGCTACATTTAATAATGATAGTTGTGTGATAATGTCTGGTGGGAGTGAAGAGGATGTAAACACTAATGTTTGCAAACCGACGTCAACGTTGGATTGATTTTTAGGCCCGTTGGGTTGTGGGACCTTTGGATCACAACCGTAAGTTCATGGTTGTTATGGACCTCCTATGGTCATGTGAAGAATCAATTCCTAATTCCGAGTATCTAGTAGTCGTATGCCTTTTTGGCCTCTACGTTTAGAACTAGAAGTTGCATGATTTTCTCGGACTACCTAAGAGGTGTTCTGGAAACTTGGATACATAAGCTAGTGTCTATATCAATGAGTAGGTCTCTGCGTGCAGGCTATGGGACTAGTGGATCACAAGTGAATGTTTGTTCTCCTTTAGGTCCTTCTACAGTCATACAAATGTCTATTAAGGCAATCTATAATCTTTTTAATTTGACCAGAACGTGTGTGCTTTGTCATCTTCTATGTATAATCCCCTTAACGTGAGCTGATTTCTTGTAGGTCTATTGTTGTTTAGAAGACCTGAATTACGAGATTTTGGTCTACATCGAGTTATTGCTGCAATAGTATTTGGTTAAGGTACGATTGGCTCAAAAATATATTCCACAGGGCTCCATAGGTCCCGTGATTGTCATACAAGATCAATATAAGCCTAACTGAAATGAAATAAACTAACTAGGCGAGATATATCTACAACATATATATATTCCTCTATTTTTTTTTTTGATAAGATTTTGAATGGAAATGAAAGAGAAACTAATCTAATAAAAAAATTTAAAAAAAAACAAGGTAGCCTAGTGTAGCTACTTGCACTGTGTATTTGTGAGTTTTATCCTAAATAACTAGATAGATGATTAACTTAATTGAAAGATTCTCGATCCTACCTTAGAAGTGAGGAATGAATCATAGTTTCTCAGAAACTATCAATCCCCATAACTTCCTAGAAATATCGAGAATGAAATTTAAATGAAATGAAATACTTCACTACTCTATTTGATATGTTTTAACTAGAAATTTGTGAGATAAAACTTGGAATTTACTGAGAGCAGTGGTGAATCCAGTAGTGTATGAATTTTTCCCCTTAGAATGATCTCCTCATTCTTTTGTGTTCACGTGAATCCAAAAGAGCGTGTATATGCTAGCATCAACAGAAGAAGGTATTTGAATAATGGCAGCTTTGGATATAGACCGAATATAATGCGAGTAGGAGAGGGATAACGCAAGTGACAGAGCTTGGTGTATGTAATTCCTAGCGGGATTTATTACGGGAATACAACACAAGGGTACCAAGAGATTCTAGAATCTACCTTCATGAAGAACACAACCTACAACTCTAATGAATTCAATCTAAAACTGACACTACTCTACTCTAGACTAATTTGTATGGACAACAATGAACAAGACTGAAGCAAGAAGATTGAATGGCTTCCAACAACAAGGAAAAATATCATGGATGTAAACATGAAAAAAAAATGAGCTTCTAAACAAGAAATTGACAGACATAAACAATGAAAAATGAGAAGTTGAGGGGCCATTTACTTGAAAACAAGTTGGCTATTTATAGATTTTACATTTAGCCAAAGGTAATTCCTATTAGAACTCTTTTACCATTAAACAATGAAGAAACACTATTCCAGGGACATAAAACATTAATACAAGCCAAGGTGGTGGAGAAAATCTGGTAAAATTTGAAAATTACACAAGTCGTGATCAAAAGAATGTGCTGGAAAATGTGTGAAGGACCGCTGCCCTGAGCAGGGCAGCGGTTTCGTTACTAAAGGTCAAAACGCTAAGAAAAGAAAGGCAGAGGAATAAAACAAAGCACAAGGAACATGGATAAAGCATTTGGGATGCTAACATATACTTCGTGAGATTCTCTGGATTTGAAAACCTTGCGAGGTGACTTGTATCATCATTGGGGCATGTGTAACATTGTTCTGGTGGTACAATACCCTATAATTTTGGATACATACATATTGCCCCCTCGGAGAAGTGTTTTAACCATGAAGAGGCATAAAATGGTGGGTCCAAGTTATGGCGGTCCCAAAATGGGAAGTTAGAAATTACACCTGACACATTCGTGTGTCGAAATGTCGCCATCCAAGTTCTCACTACCTATAAAAATGGAAAGAAGACTCAAGTGCAGATAGACAAAACAAATTGAAAAATAAATACTAAATTAGTATGAAATGAGGGCTTACCATTCGCGCGGAGATGAGAACTTATCTGCGTTGGCACTCTAAACCTACGAGAGGGGAATTCAAAATGAGTCAAAACACTATATATATATATATATATATATATATATATATATATATATATATATATATGGGACCATCTTACTATTCATTTAAAATGATTTACGACAAGAGTATAGTTGAAATGTTCGTAGTGAGATAGCGATCATGTGTCCGCGAGTAGAACATCGACCTGCAAAATCTCAGGTTAGTTCTTCTTGTTTTAACGTTTTTTCACTAAAAAATGTTAAAATGTCGAAATATTTGTCTTAGGGGGGCACCTAATGGGTAGGCTTTTGTTTTAGCTAAAACAATCAAATTTTTGTATTTTTAAGCATTTTAGGGCACGCGACCCATTTTGAAATGTAGGACAGGACTACCATCCCGAGCGGGGTGGTGGTTACGGACCACCACCTTTTAAGGCGGTGATTTTGGAACCGCCGCCCGCTTTAGGTGGCGGTTCTCTTTAGAATGTTAAAATAACATTGATTTGAGTTTATTTTTGCATTTTTAGTATTCTTATTTTCCTTAATGATTTTTTTATTGCAATCTTGATACTAACTTGCTCCTTTTTACGTGTTTTTGTGTGTTTTGTAGAAGAAGGAAGAGTACATCAGATGGATGAGAGAGAGAGAGAGAGTGATTGGCTTCCAAGTGCTAGATGCACTCTCTCAGGATGAGCAGGATACACTTCAGAGGGTAGGTATACTGAGGATCGCACGGGTTCCCCACGTTACACTTGCTAGTCACATACTATGTGACTTATTCTCTTACTGGGACGTAGATCGAACATCTTCTGATTTCCAAGTGTTAGGGGTGAGTGGACTATCACCCTAGAGGATGTCTACCATATTTTGGGAGTCCCGATTATTAGGAGGAGACTTTCATTTGATATAATAGTATCCAGAGCTTAGGTGACTCAGTGGGCCACCTATATGGGAGATGTAGTTGTCTCCACTGGTTCGAAGAAGGGGGTGAAGGTCTATTCTATTCCTGGCTTGCCCATCCCTCTAATCCATTAGGCCATTATGGGCATCCTTGCTTCAAGATTGATCAGAGATAAGGGAGGGGATAATTTACTCTACTGCTGGGCCCCCATCATCACAAAAATTGAGGCACATGGTTGGATTTATGCCTGGGGAGCCGATATACTTGGGACCACCTATCATGACTTATACGGGGGTGGTTCAATTACGGGACATCACCGGGCCATCCGAACTTAGTCATGAGTTGGGTCTATGAGCACATCATCCCTTATGGGAGAGGCATAGAGGTGGAGGATCCTGGCCGTGAGGGCAGCTAGATGGATAGAGATGATGGTGCTTAGAGCACCCCACCAGCCAATTGCTTCCATGACTACTGAGGATATGGAGGCCACACCTTATCAGGCCATGGTAGGGTTGTGGGGTGAGGAGACCTTCACTTTGATTTCCTGCTCTACTACAGGGCATCTTGTGGATAGGATGGGGAAGGTAGAGACACACCCCTTTGATCGAGTGCCTCAAAGATTCGACATTGCTTATATGACACACTTTCCCCAGTGGTGCTAGTGTTCAAATCAATTTGGAAGGCTAGGGGAGGTCCTAGAGGCTGGGGTTAGACAGTTGTTACTCTTGGCATCCCTATTGCAGCCAGGAGGGTGGTACGCACCCGAGCGAGAGTCGGTGCTCCTCAGGCACCTTTACTTTGGATTTCCGCCGGTCCTACCCATAGCAGTGATGACCCCATTGATATAGAATTTGAGTCTGAGGAGTTCATAGGGGGAGAGATGGAGGAGGAGACTAAGGATATGGAGGTTAGCAAGTCAGGCGGGGAGAGGATAGCGATCCCGAGTGGCATGAAACTTAGGAGATTTTACAGGCCGAGAGGCCAGAGAAGAGCGCGGAGAGGGTGACTCTAGTCTCAAAGGAGTTACTTTCTCAGGACTTAGGTGGAGAGGACAAGTCCATGGTAGGATGCCATGTTTTCCCAGATGTGGGAGGAGGACATCAGTCAATAGTGGCATCCGTGGTAGGTGCGGATCCCAGAGATCCTTCTTGGAGGCCCGAAGATCCGAGTGAGTTGTCACTCTTCTTTTGATATTTATTTTAGCTAGAATTTCCTTAGTTGCTACCTCTCTTTTTGTTCATCCTTGGTTTTACCTTTTGATCATTTTCTAATTTGTTTTTCTCCTTTGCTTATAGAGACTGCTGATGAGTGGTGAGACTTGATTCACTAGGTATGTACTGATACCCTGATGCTCCCCATGGAGAAGACTCGTGCCGAGCTATCCGTGGATGCAGGGGAGCCTTCAGCAGCCTAGTAGGCATACTAATGTTTTTGCCCCCATCTGGCATGTGGCCAAGATGGTGACTTCCCTCCATGCTGAGGTAGCCAAGTATAGGGCTGCAAAGTGCTTGATGAGGAGGAGCTGCTCTCATAGCGAGGCTACAGCTATTGTTCAGGATCACAAGCCCTCAGTGCACTTAGAGTGCTAACATAGCTAGAGTCCTAGACATGATCGTGTGCCTTCTGAGGGATCCCATAGGGATTGAGAGGCCACTTGGCTCTTTTTGTAGTGACTCTTGCTAGATTGTTTATACAACCATTTTGTATTTTTGGGCTCATTGAGCGTTTTGACCATGCCTAGTGCATGATGGCATTGTACATAAAACCTAATTATATATATATATATATATATATATATATATATATATATACATCTCTTTTTGGATCTAGATTTCTTTGTACCTAGAGTTTTGTGATTCATTTTCACATGTATATTAGATGTTTGTAAAATTTTTGTTTTTATATGCTTTTCAGAATGTATGCAATGGAGAAAAATATCACAAATGTTTTCTTTTTTGTATTTCGTGATGTTGATGTATGATGATGTGGACACTATGTGATCTTGAACTTTAGTTTCTATAAGCAATTTTCTGGTACTTCATATTGTTTTGACAAAATGTGATGATGAGCTGGTATGATGAGCAAATGAACTTGCCCCACTCCTAACTCCACAACCAAGTAAGATGTGAGGGTCACCACCGAGAGCTAGAAAGGGCGCAAGCTATGAGGTGTGTTGAAATGGTAATGATGGGATATAGAAAAAGACTTGGTGGAACTAAATTAGGACGCTACTGAGCCCTACCTTACTCAAGTGACTCCATAGTTTAGAATTCAACTTTCTTTGTAGTTTATCCAGACTTAGATCCGTAGATGGCCACTTGGTTGACAAAATATGGTTTTCAGGGTTTTGAACTCTCTTGGAATTTTGAACATCTAATTCATTTGTTTTGAATCAAGATTTCAAAATTTTGTTTGAACTATTTTCTTAAGACTTTTAACATTTTTTATCAAGTGGACCCCTACACCTTGCCCCATGCTACTAGTAGGAAGCATGGGCTTATCACCATGGACAAGGCATAGGTGAGTAAAGGAATTCCCATCCTTTCCCAACCCTACGTCACTAGTAAGAGATGCAAGCTCATCACCGAAGGTTGGTAGGGCAAGGAAATGTGTAAAAGTAAAATTTTCTGTTTGATCTATATTTGAATTACTTACTTGAGCAAAATGTCAGTATGTTCTTATTTCCAAATAGATATATATGCGGGATAGATGTGACACCATGAAGCCTCTAGAACAGACCATAGGCAAGACAAATACCCTAGGAAGAAACCAAAAGTGAGAACAAGCATGCATGCCTTGGTATGGCTACTCTTGTTAAGACTTTGTCATATCTATCTCTAATTGATGAAATGATTTTGAAATAGTTGATGATGTTATGAAAATAAAGAAGTATGATTTGAAATCTCCTGCCAATACTATCAGAAGTTTGTAATGAATTGCTTAAGGATAAGTCCCTTGATCACCAAATTTTATGAAACGAGTGAACAAAATGAACTTAATTAAAGGAATATGTAATGTAGATATAATTATACAAATAGTGCGGATGATTCATGCATAAAACCGTTTAAGATGCAAGGAATTGAATGATTCACTAAATTCCTCACCCTCTAGTGTGCACAAGAGATACACACCATTACTAGTAGTCCTTCATGACTCGATATGGGCCCAACCATTTGGGCGAACTTTTTCTTTGCTAGTTTTCTTATCGATTCGGATGTCTAGTCTTAAAACTAGATCTCCTTCATATATTTCTCACTCATAGACATTTTTGTTATACTGCCAGCACATCTGGTCAGCATAGGCTCTATGCCACTATTCAAAATTTAACCTGGCCTTGTCTAGGCTTTCTAGTTGGGAGAGGTGTGCCTCTCTATAAGCTTCTTTATCTAAAATCCCTTGTAGTGAGATACAAAGACTGGGTATTTCAACCTCAAGCGGGAGAAATGATTCTGCCCCAAATACCAGTGAGAAAGGATTTGCTCCTGTTGGTGTTCTTATTGAGGTTCGGTGGGCCCACAAGGCCGGATATAATTTTAAGTGCCAATCTCATTTGTTTTCTTTTACCATTTTGAGGAGAATAGCTTTTAACGTTTTGTTTGTCGCTTCAGCCTACCCATTGGCTTGAGGGTAGTAAAGAGAGGCCATGTGATGGTTTATTTTGAACTTGCTACATAGCTCACAAACTTCATCATTCTTAAAGGACATGCCATTATCTGAGATAATGATTTATGGGACACCATACCTACAAGATAATTTAGTTCAAAATGAATTTGGCAATCACCGAACCTGGTATAGTGGTGAGAGGCATGGTCTTCACCCATTTGGTAAAATATTCCATGTGGCTATGATTATAAAATTATGGCCATCGGTTGATGAGGAGAGAATTTCCCTATCAAGTCCAAACCCCACGTGGAGAAGGGCCATGGGGTCGCTATTGGTTATAGGGATTGTGTTGGCATGTGAATCTCGTGAGAGAATTCTTGAAATTTGTGGCATTTGTGTACAAATTCCACTACATCATGCTCAAGAGTGGGCCAAAAATAGCCCATCCGATGTATTTTGCGAGTGGTGGCATGACCACCGAAGTGGCCCCTGCATATCCCACTATGGGATTCATGAAGGATCCTCTTGGATTCTTCTATGTCAATGCATCTTAGAAGCATGTTATCGAAGGCTCTACGATAGAGAACTTGGTCTAAAAAACATATTTGCGGCAATAATGTGTAACTGCCTTCTTTGTTGTGACGTGGCACTTTTCGGGTATGTATGGTCCATGATAAAATTGATGATATCAGTATACCAGGGACATGTAGAGATGGGGGGTCTGGTTTCAACAAAGAATACACATTCATCGGGAAAGTCTAGATCTACTAGTTCACCTCCATCTAGTGGATTGTCAGCTAACCAGTCTGTAATGATTTTTCCTTTGATGGATTTTTGGTTTATGAATGTTAACTCAAATTCTCCCATTAGGGTTATGAAACGTCCAACCTTCTTAGACAAGGACCCTTGCGTGAGGAATGTCCGTAAATGGTCTATCTTCACAATGACCCTTGTTTCTTGATTTAACATGTAATGTCTTAAACGTTTTGTGGTGAAGACTATGGCAAGGCATTCTCTTTCTACCTGTGTATACATGTTTCATAATTGAGTAATGTTCAGCTAATGAAATAGATCACGCGTTCTTGTTTATCATCGTCTTCTTGAGCCAACATGCAGGCCAGCGAGACATGAGTAGCTTGAGAGTATAGAATTAAAGGATGGTCTAGCTTGGGAGGCATTAGCATGGATGGTGATAATAAGAAGTGCTTAACTACTTTGAAAGCCTCATTGCAATCTTCAGTCCAATCGATACTATAATATTTCTTGAGTAGATTGTTGATTGGATGAATGGAAAAGCTTAAATCTAGGATGAACCTTCGGATTGCACCAAGTTTCCCAAGAAATGACCTAATTCTAGACTCATCCGAAGGTGGGATCATTTCGAGAACAACCCGTATTTTGGCCGGATCAACATCAATCCCTTGTGAAGATATAATGTATCCTAGAAGTTTGCCTCCTGTTACACTGAAAATGCACTTCTCTGGGTTTAATGTGACACCATACTCAATTAGTCATGAGAGGATGATACGGAGCACCTCCGGGTGATCACAATGCTTCTTGGCCTTGGCCAACAAGTCATCCACATATGATTCCACAATTTTATGGATAAGATCATGGAATATGTACATCATTGCCCGTTGATATGTAGCACCAGCGTTCTTAAGACCAAATGGCATGACAGCATAACAATAAGTTCCCCAGGGAGTTATAAACATGGTTTTGGCTTGGTCTTGTTTGGATATTTTGATTTGATTATATCCCAAGAACCCATCCATGAGAGATAAAAGCTCAAATCATGATGTTGCGTCAATGATGATGTCAATGGATGGTAATGGGAAATCATCCTTGGGACAAGCTTTGTTAATATCCTAAAAATATATGCAAATGCATATCTTCCCATTCTTTTTAAGAATGGGGACGATATTAGATACCCATTGTGAATAATCAAATGGTTCGATGAATCCTACTTGGAGAAGTTTTATTACTTCCTCTTTTACCATGAGAGCCACTTTTGGCTTCATTGGTCTTGACTTCTATTTAATTGGCTTCGCATCTAGTTTAGTGATAAGATTATGTATCGCAACTTGTGGTGTGATACTTGTAATTTATTTATAATTAAATGGAAAAGCCTTTTGATGTTCTTTGAGAATTTGGGTGTGTGTTTCTATTTCTTCCGAGTTAGTGAGGATCCCAACTTCAAAATTCTTGGTTCTTCCTCCATTCTAATGTTTATGTCAATGGTTTCTTCTATCAAAGAAGCATTACCTTCTTCAAATTCAGGTGGGGCGGGAGGTAGTTCCAAGATTTCTTCATTGTCTATATCATAGATATCGAGATCTTTACGTGGAGGAGAATTTACCGTGGGATTTTCAAAGTAGGAAGAGGAATGTGGTATTAAGGAAAGATCAACTATACTATGAGCAAGGTGTAGCTCCACATAGGTGTTTAGATATTCAAGAGTGACTTTATCACTATCAACATGATGTAAGATAGGAGATTCATTCTCAGCTGTATGTGTTAGCAGAGGGTTTGTTGACATTTTTTACCAATGGTTCGATCACAAGTGATACTTTGAAACTTGTATCTTCCAACTCATTACTTGGGGTAAAACATGAAGCTGAGGTTGCTATTGAATTTGTGAGAAGGTTCTGTTCTCATGGGATTGCCTCAATGGATACGAAGTTGAATCTTTTCTTAGATATAATACCACTATTATATAGAGTTGTAAGTGCTCAGCTTTAGTCTCATATACTTCAGAGACTTGGTTTGCAACTAGCTGCGAGTCTCCTAATACTCTGATGTTATTGACACCGATCCTTTTGGCTATGATGAGGCTAAGGAGGAGTGCTTCGTACTTAGTGCCATTGTTTGTACATTCAAATTTCAACTTAAAAGAAAAAATTAGGATCTTTCCCTTAGGAGAAGTAAAGCCCCAGCTCCATAGTGACATCTAGCTCCATCAAAATGGAGAGTCCAATACTTACTAGGAAAGATGGATGTTGAGACATTCTTCATGTTTGTTTCTTCTTTTTGGTTACTTCTACCATGCACGTTCCTCTGCTGGAAGAGAACCATCTCCAAGGGTACATCCCATACCTGTGAAATAAAATGGTAGGAAAATTGGTAGATATTGTTCCAGTAATTCGACAATTTTTGCAATAGTTCCTAATGACATTGTTTCTACAATGTTAGCTTCATCCTTGAGGGCTGGGATGCCGTTGACTAGGTTCGTAATTTCTATTTCAGTTGTAGGTATTAATTTTTCTTTTGGTTTTGAGTCGATTGGTTTGTTAAGTTGGTTTGTTGGGAGTTCAAACTTAGAGTGAACACCGGTCTTTTCTTGAGTCTGCTAGGTGTATGTTGAATGGTTTTGGGTCACCTTTTGCTATGAATATATTTCCTAGGTGTAAGAATATTATTTCTGGAATAACATAGAGGGATTGCTTTCATGTGATGTATCCATGGTTGACCGAGGATCATATTATAGTTGGTTTCCCGATCTATGATATAAAAATCGGTGAGGATTGTCTTGGGTCCTATGGTGATTTGTAATATTATAGTCCCAATTGAAGTGGCTTTAAGGCTATCATAACCTCTTAGTGTATTTCTTGTTGTGGAACAGTTTTTTCTCCATATCCTAGCTTTTGAAGGAAAGAGAAGGGGAAAATGTTAACTTCTGCCCCATCTTCCACCATTGCACGTTTTTAACATAATTATTGTAAACCCACACCTAAAATGTAAGGTCGGATCACCTCTACATGCAATTTCAACATATGTTGGCATTTTGTTTATGTTGAATATAAACTCGGTATCCCTATCTAGCTGCCTGGAGGTGGATATCAAAGTCTATATGGTTTACTTGTGTTTTGGTAGGTGGAATGATGTTAATTAAATGACCCAGACCTAGTGCTTCTAAAAGAGCAGCCCTATGGGCAGGAGAATTTTTCAATAAGTCCAAAAAGGAGATGTGAGAGAAGGTCTTTGTTAAGTCATTAATTAAATCATAAGCACCCATGGGTTTTACCAATGTTTGTTGAATGTTATCTTATTCTAGTGGATAGATTAGATTTAGTTGAGAAGAATATTCTTGTGTTCTTGTTATGGCTTCTACGTGCAGCTCAATATCTAACTCCACTAGACCAACTATCTTGGTTCATGGCTGATTTCCTAATTGTGGTGCGACAGGTGGATTTAGTGAAGTTGAGGCTTCGGGATCATTATTTCCTGTCATTACACCTTTGTTCGTCCCATTTGGATTTAATTTATTATTGCTATTGTGATTTGGAAGTGGATCATTGAAGATCTTAAGAGGTGCATTTTGAGGGGAAACTGCCCTTGTGAAAGTATTTGGCATCGGTGTCACAGAATCTGTTAAGAACATATCTATGAAGAGTTGTCTTTGTTCTTTTGGCAAATGTTGCATGAACTTATTGTAATCGCAGCAAGTCCTAGTGTCATGGCCTCAAATTTTGTGGAAACCACAATATGAGTTGGGATTATAACTCCTAGGTTGTTGGTTTGGCACGTGTTGTGGTCAAAAATTCTAATTGAATTGTTGACTATTAGGATTAAAGTTTTGCATTTGTTGTCTTTAGTTTTGATATCCAGTTGAGTTTTGATTTGGACCACGTGTGCGGATCTCACATTCTTGTTGTTGTTGTTGTTGTTGTTGTCATTGGGGATGATTAAAATCCACCGTGTTGATTGTTGGGGTGAAATTGTTGTTTCGTTGGTTGTTAACTGGTGGTGGAACATTTACAACATTTGCTTTTTTAGTTTGGTCAATCACTCCATCTATTGTCACTCTACGGTTTTTGTTAAGGATTTTAGGTCCTTGATTGGCATTTGTGGTAGTAGGATAAGTCGTAGTGTTTTGGTTGGGGATGATTAACCTCCCATTTATTCCATATGTCTTGTGAACGCTATCTATTGTAGCTTGATCTATTCAGAGAGTGCTCTCGAGTACTTCATCATAAGTACTTAGTGGGAACTTCTGGACTTCTTCCTTTATCTCTCTGCTGAGAGAATGAAGGAATAAATCACATAGTTCCATTTGATCCATGTTTGGAGTGCTTTCTAAAGAATAGAGGACCGTATGCCATCTTTGGATGAAATGAGAAACATATTCATTGTGTTCTTGTTTAATATGCAAGAATTACGATTCCTGTTATCAACAATTTGTTCATGTTGAATGCCTTGATGAACTCTGAAACGAGTTGTTTAAATGAATGTATTGAGGCTTCAGGTATTTTGTAATACCAATTGAGGGTGATACTCTCTAAAGTTTTGGGGAATATTTTAGCAACAACTCCATCCCAAGGCAACAGTTCTCGAATGGCTGTGGCGTAGGCCTTAATATGTGCATTTGGGTCTCCCTCTCCTTTGTACTTGGGTAGATTAGGGAGAGGTCTTGGAAGCATGACGCTTCATATAGTGAAGTCCAAAGGTTCTTTCAAATATTCTGAATAAGTTCCTATTGCATAGGTTTCGACCATTGATGGTGTTTCTTTGAGGGGTGGAGGTGGAATGGGTTATTGATATGGCGTAGCATATGTATTTGCAGGGGCATAAGGGAATCCCTGTGGTTGAGTGAATATGCTAGGAGAAGAGAACATATCTCCCTGTGGTGATTTGGAATACATGTTTAAGTATGGAGGAGCATTGCTCAGGAATGGATTGTTTTGTACTAAACGGGAGGTATCATATTTTCCACTTGGAGCGGCGTTAGAAAACATGGTTCTAGTTGGCGTTTTTTGTGAATACTGAGGAGGCATGCCCAACATTCTTGTTCCTATGAGGAGGTCTACTTGGCTAGGATGATGTGGAGGATTGGAAGTTCTTGCCTGCATGAATTACAAATTTTGACTTGCTTGAGCAAGTTCCAACCCTCTAACTTTATCAACTAAGGCTGAGATGACCTTGTTTGGTGAAGACATGGTATTTTGCCTTAGTGGTGTTTGTTGTATACCTTGAGGTTGTATAGGCATATGGTACCTAGCTATGAATTGATCGGTGCCCTGCCAAGTTTCATCGAGGGCATTTCCTATAGGTGGAGGGATGGGGGTGTTTTCTTGGAATGAGACCTCGGGTTGTGTTTGCAAACCTCCTATAGATGGGTACATATTTTGAGAGCGTTGTTCACTCCTAGCATAATGTGCAAGGTATTCTTCATCTAACAACAAATATGGGTCTGATTGTCTACTAATTTGTGGTCTAAGCAACACCTGAGGAGATGAACGAGATTCTCCAGTGAGCGTCATATTGTTTGAGCTTGAAGGCTCTGTGTGTTGCATTTGAGTGAGGTGATCCAACTCCTCTATTTGGAAAGAAGAACTATATCTAGTCCTTTGAGGTGGAGTTTTTGCTGAAAATTGGTTAGTTGAATAGTTGTCACCCCATGCTGAGAGCGAGGGTGATGGTTTATTTAACTGATCATAGTATGCTTCAAGACATAGGAGAGGTCTGCCATATGCACTATATCCCGAAATATTCGGGGTATATGAATACCCATGAGAATAATGGAAAAGAGTGAAGGTGGATAAAGTTAAAAGAAGAGTGTGAAAGTGAAACAATTGTTCCTTTTACGTAAGTTTCATTAATTTTGTTGGTAAAGTTGATGTTGCATGTTCGTGTTCGTTTCATGTTGGGTTTACCAATTTTGTACGATGGAAAAGTGACACGCGAGCATGAGAATCTACAAGTAACTCTTCCTCACACCTGATCTCTTGAGGTCATGCCGAGACAGCCAGTGGGGATGGAATACACGCAGAATGCAGATAAACTAGTTAGGTAATCTTATGTCTTCAACATGCAATAGCGGGATCTATGAATCTAAGGCAAAGAAGGCCCTCCTAACCTGAATTGGTGTGATAGATTGTTCGGTGAGGATAGCTGCTCGAAGGCTCCAATCAATATCAAGCTCTGCCATGATCCGATCTATGGGTTGTGGAATACGTGGAAGATAACTTGTGGGTGCTTCGTATATGTCTCTTGACAAGGTCATGAAAATGGAATGGCTAAATATGTAGTGGATATTTTCATGTTTTATGGACGATTCTCTAGTCTAGTCTAGAAATATTTAGCTTGATTAGTTACTACATTTAATAATGATAGTTGTGTGATAATGTCTGGTGGGAGTGGAGAGGATCTAAACACTAATGTTCATAAACCAGCGTCAATGTTGGATTGATTTGTAGGCTCGTTGGGTTGTGGGACCTTTGGATCACAACCGTAAGTTCGTGGTTGTTGTGGACCTCCTATGGTCATATGAAGAATCAATTCCTAATTCCAAGTATCCAGTAGTCGTATGCCTTTTCGGCCTCTACGTTTAGAACTAGAAGTTACACGATTTTCTCGGAGTACCTAATAGGTGTTCTGGCAACTTGGATACATAAGCTAGTGTCTATATCAATGAGGAGGTCTCCTGTGTCTGGATGTGGGACTAGTGGATCACAACTGAATGTTTGTTCTCCTTCGGTCCTTCTACGATCATACGAGATGTCTATCAAGGCAATCTATAATTTTTTTGATTTGACCGAACGTGTGTGCTTTGTTGTCTTCTATGTATAATCCCCTTAATCTTGTGAGCTGATTTCTTGTAGGTCTGTTATTATTTGGAAGACCTGAATTCTAAGATTTCGTTCTACATCAATTATTGCTGTAATATTTGGTTGAGGCATGATTGGCTAATGTATTCCTTCAGGCTCCTAGGTCCCGTGATTGTCATACAAGATCAATATAAGCCTAACTGAAATGAAATAAACTAACTATGTGAGATATATCTACAACATATATATATATATATATATATATATATATATATTCCTCTATTTTTGTATTTTTGATAAGATTTTGAATGGAAATGAAAGAGAAACTAATCTAATATATTTATAAAATGACAACTAATCTAATAACAAAATTAAAACAAACAAGGTAGCCCAGTGTAGCTACTTGCCTGTGTAGTTGTGAGTTTTATCCTAAATAACTAGATATCTGATTAACTTAATTGAAAGATTCTCAATCCTACCTCAGAAGTGAGGAATGAATCATAGTTTCTTAGAAACTATCAATCCCCACAGCTTCCTTGCAATATTGAGAATGAAATTTAACTAAAATGAAATATTTCACTACTCTATTTGATATGTTTTAACTAGAACTTTGATAGATAAAACCTAGAATTTACAGAACAGTGGTGAATCCAGTAGTGTATGACTCTATCCCCTCAGAATGATCTCCTCATTCTTTCATGTTCAAATGAATCCAGAAGAGCGTGTAAATGCTAGCATCAATAGAAGAAGGTATTTGAACAATGACAGCTTTGGATATAGACCGAATACAATGCGAGTAGGAGAGGGATAGCGCAAGTGATAGAGCTTGGCGTATGTAATTCCTAGCGGGATTTATTACGGGAATACAACACAAGGGTACTAAGAGATTCTAGAATCTACCTTATGTGAAGAACACAACCTACAACTCTAATGAATTCAATCTAAAACTGACACTACTCTACTCTAGACTAATTTATATGGACAATAATGAACAAGACTAAAGCAAGAAGATCAAATGGCTTCCAACAACAAGGAAAACTAGCATGGATGAAAACATGAAAACAAAATGAGCTTCTAAACAAGAAATTGATAGACTTAAATAATGAAAAATGAGAAGTTGAGGGGCCATTTGCTTGAAAACAAGCTGGCTATTTATAGATTTTACATTCTTCAAAAGGTAATTCCTATTAGAACTTTGTTACCATTAAACAATGAAGAAACACTATTCTAGTGGACACAAAACATTAATACGAGCCAAGGCGGTGGAGAAAAGCTGGTAAAAGTTTAAAATTACGCAAGTTGTGATCAAAAGAACGTGCTGGAAAATGTGTGAAGGACTGCTACCTTGAGCAGGATGGCGGTTTCGTTACTAAAGGTATAAACGCTAAGAAAAGAAAGGTAGAGGAATAAAACAAAGCACAAGGAACATGGATAAAGCATTTAGGATGCTAACATATACTTCGTGAGCTTCTTTGGATCCGAACACCTTGCGAGGTGACCTGTATCATCATTGGGGCATGTGTAACATCGTTCTAGTGTTACAATATCCTATAATTTTGGGTACGTACAGTGCCTTTTCAATTGCCGATTCTGTCTCCTTTTTAGACACAGGACACATGGAAGCTTCATACTCATTTGGGGGACAACCTTTGGCTTCGACCCTTGAAGGTGCACCGTTGAGACATGTGGAGGCTTACGCCAGATCCTTTTATACTTAACATATTTGGGCCCAATCTTCTTTCTCCATTTTTAGTTGGGTCCCTTCGCTTTTAGGAGTGACTATGTTAAGTTCTAGACACCTTTGACATTATTTGATCCTCCATTGTAGATCCCACCAACCCCTTTATTGTTGGATCGAATGCGAGCTCCCGTGGTTGAACCAAACCTTCGATTTTCTTCTGTGGGGTTGTGTTTGATCAAATTTGTCGGGAAAATTTAGGATAACAATTTGGTGACTCACGAGGACATCTTCCAGGCTAGATTAAGAGACTAGTAGCCTTGGAAGTATCCATTGGGCATGAATTCATGTATGATAGCCTTTGATACTAATCTTGTCCACTGAACCATGAGCTTGACTACTTGCATTTGGTGAGCTGAACTGCCTCACTGTTTTGTACTATCAATTTTCATAAGAATGTCATGAAGATGAGGTTCCAAGAGTGACCTAGGGCTTTCATCTATCCCCTGGAATCGACCGCACATGAGCAAAAAAACCACAACACATACTATGTAAAAAACTAAAAAAATCATACATGCTCCAAGTGGAACATGCAGAGTGTGCAAAAGCACTTGTTCTTTGGAAGAAAATCTACTCCTACTCCTACACTAACCCTATCAAAGAAAAGCTAAACAAAGTCCTGCCATAGGTAGAGAGAAATAACTTCCCTTTCTAAAAATTGTGGCCATGTATATGATGTGGTGATGAACATGGCTCTCATTATGAGTGAGAAACTAACAAGAGGATGATCCTCCACCCAAATAACCAAAGTATCAACATCAATTGAAAATACCTCCTCAAGCTGATTGACATTGGACTCCTAGAGGTGTTGATGGTGACCCTTGGTGCTTTGTATATCATCCTCATGCCTTGAAATGGACATGACAGGTTTTGGCTTCTCCCTTAGCTCCAATGAAGCTAAGTACCTGATTGGGCACGGTATGATCCATTGCATGTGCCCATTGTTCTAAATTTCAAATCCAAGAATGGATTATTTTTTTAGATCTTCTTGGATAGATGATGTGAGAAGATTGATGACATCCTCTCTCTCTTTTCCTTCCTCTATAGTAGTATGGAACTCCTCTACAATCTACAACTCATTGTTATTGATTGCAACATCCAGTGAAGTTGCTTTTGCATCATTATAGTTTGCTGCAACACATTGTTGGCTTTGGAGTTCCTTCGTTGCTTCTTGAAGACCAACTTGCTCTTGGGTAGCCTCTTCCTCTAGCATGAAATTTTTCAAATAAAAATCTTCAATTTTCTTGCTCTAGAGGACTATTTGGGGCAGCAAGGTCTTCTTGATAGCTTTCTTCCATCATGGATTCATCAATCAAATTAGGCCCTTCAAATGAAAGCAAAAAATCTTCAATAATGATTTCTTCATCAAGTGGATTCAACTATGAATGAATCTCTTCCAGTTTGTCCTCTTCAATAGGACTTGGAGCTGACTGTATTCTTCTTCTTTGATGACTAATTGTGCAGCTTGGATTAGATCGGCATCCTCTTTAGAAAAATTTCCATTATGGAAACTACATTAAGAGAAAAGCAGACACGATCTTCCCCTTCTTTTTCTTGTTCTCCTTCTGCAACCTTGAGCTCCTCTATTGGCTTGACCATCAAGGGGATATTTGTAATCCAAAATTTGAGAGCCAAGCTGACCAAGATTTTTATCATTTCTTCTTTTCTTAGCTCTCCTTCTTTCTCCCCTTGGCTAGTTGTTTGATTTTCATCTTCCCAACATGGATTTGGGGATGCAAGAGAAGGTGTAGGTATGAATTCAACCAGTTTTGCTATTGTTTGTGGTGGAGAGGGAAGTTGGACTTCTTGTTTGTTTGGAAGGAATGATTGCTTGGAAGGGAAAAGGGAAGAAGAATTAAGATGAGATGGAAGATCAGGAGATGGAGAAGGGAAATAAATACTTGGGATAGCAGAGGGGAATCTTAGAGATTGAAGCTCCGATTGAGATGGTGCTGATTGAGAAAGAGGAAAAGAAAAGCTATGAGATGGTGGACCTACCCATTGACAAAGTTGTGTGGTACTAATCTCATAGGCTTCTATCTCCTTAGCCCACCGCATAAGTTGGGGCAGCGTCTCAACCATGAAGTCAAGACTCTCCTAAGGGTTGTAGTGTCTTGGAAAAGGGCTGACCCATGGACAAGGTGCCCTGAACCAATCCTGAATGCCTTCATTTGAGCTATAGCCCTGGAATGCACCATGCTAGCCTCTTGTTCTCTCTCGAAAACCAATTTTCGTTTTCCAAGTTAAATTCAAAATTTTGAACTCTTTCCCTCCTAAAGTATTTAAGCCAAGTTGAAAGTTTGAAGAGATGGAATAATCCATGCCCTAGAGTTGTTCCAAATCCCAAGTGTGCTTATTTTGATAAATTTTCTGTTTTCTTATCTAGACGCATGAAAATTTTATTGTTAGCCTCATTTGAATGAAATTATCTACCTTTCTATGCCCCTGGATTGTCGAACCTGGTATTGTTTTCACTTCCCTGGCCCATGAAAGAAATTTAGAAATTGGACGCAAAATGGTGGAGCTTTCTTCTTCTTTGCATTTTTCCACAGTCAGGAATGATAGAAAGATCTTCCTCGTTAAATTTTTCCTCAGCATCCACGGGTATTACGTGGGTTTCTATGATTGGATGTAGTTCAGTCATATTTCAAGGTCTAGCGGAAGCCTCCATGCATCTAAATGATGCAACATTGAGGGAAGGGTCCGAGGGACAATCTTCAATTAGGAGCAAGCTTTCCATGTGTCCCAGGTACAAAATGAAGGTAAAACAGGCTAAAATCAGCTAAGTATGGAAGGCTCAACAAATGAATCCATGTGTCTCCTCGGTGCATTTTCAATATTGAAAGTCAGGGGTAGTCCTCAAGATTTTGCCAATCCTCCACATTTCCCAGGTCCAAAAGGGATAGAGTCGATCGCTAAATTTGGCTAAGTATGGGAGGGTTGGTGGAGCTCTCCATGTGCTAAAATGGCACAATTTTGAAAGTGGGGAAAAGGGGGAAATTCCCAAATTAGTGCCAAATCACCATGCATCTAGGGTCAATAGAGAGACAGAGTTATCCGTTGAAAATTCTAACCCCGGTGGAAGGAGACATGCATCTGCATAGCACTATTTAAAAAGTAAAATCCAAGAGTTAGTCTCCAAGTAGCACCAACTCTCCATGTGTCCTAGGCCCAAAAAGAGACAAAGCTGATTGTAAAAATTTGGCTAAGTATGAGTGGGTCTGCGGGAGCCTCCACGTGCCTCAACGATGCATTTCAGAAGTGAAACGAAAGGGCCAATCTTCAAATAAGTGTTGGCTCACCATGTCAGGACCTTGATGGAAGAAGATACACATCAGCCTAGCACAATTTCGGAGGTGATTCCAGAGTAGAAACTCAAATTAGCATTAGCTCTCCATGTGTCTAGGGGTCAACATGAGTCAAACAGAATAGAGCCCGAATCGGCTAAGTATGAAGGAACCGATGGAGCTCTCCACGTGTCAGCCTAGCACAACTTCAAAGACAAAATCTAGAGGCAGGTTCTAAATGAGCACTAGCCCGCCATGCATCCAGGAGTCGGATATATTCCCCGCCAAAAAAATATAGACAATTAAAGCATCTGCAAGCCCGTTCCAATCAATTCCTTCCACGTGGGTGGCCTAGATTTAAAGTTGTAAAAGAAAATCAAATGGCCCATGTTTTAACTAGAAAAATAATGTAATGACCGAGTATTTTAAAATTGTTTCTTTCTGCCATAAGTGTTTCTCTATGAATCAAGAATTTGAAGGGGCACGAATAGTTAGAATAGGTTGTAACTGTTTCTTGTTGGCTTGAGGAAGTGTAACTGTTTCTTACGGGCTATATCATGGACTCTAAAAGTCATTATAAAGGGCTGGAAATTGATCTGGAAAACTCACGAGTGCATTATACTTAGAGAAAGAAAAGGAGTTAGCCATTTTCTTCCACTCCCTCCCTTTTCTCAATTTCCTCCATTTCTCCACTATGTAAAACTTCTGATTAAGCATCAATATAAGAAGAAGGATTTTTAGCCTCATTGATGAGGATATTTTAGAAACTTTGAGTTCACAATCTTATCTCATCTTGTTGCCATTTTCAAGGTTGTTTTCTTCCCATGAATGCATGTGATGAATTTTCTAACTAGTGTGTGTAGGAATCTGATTTCCTACCTGCAACATTAGTTCCCCTACCTTTTTTCTCACTCCCTTTCCCACTTTTAGAAAAAATTCTCTCTTGTAAGGATCTGTAAGCTTTTCCATAGGGTTAGTGGAGTGTCCCTTTTGGATCCCCAGCTAAAAGGCCACCACAAAAATCCACATATTTTCACGCATGTATATACGGTAGCTTCACCGTTAAGTAGAGGGACTTAGATTCCCAGTGTTGGCAAGGAATTCACAAATTTTTGCACCGAAAAATTTCTTCATAAACACCTCTATTCTTTGAATCTTCTCAATGAGATCACCATTCTCCATTTGACTGATTATTATTGTATGCATACTCTTGTTCTTGATAACCTCCATAGCCAAACTGGTTTTGGCATTGCTCATATGGGTAAGCATGATTATTATAACTCTGATCATAATGCTAATCTAGAGGATTTTAGAAATACATTGGAGGTGAATTGCACTGCTGTTGATGTAAGTGTGAATTGCAAGATGGAAATGAATTCATGATTATAAAACTTCATGGGATGAAAGAAGATGAAAGATGTGGAAGAAATAGTGGCTGGAAATGTATGGGAAGAATGTCTGCAACTTAGAGGATGGGTTGTTGACTAGATGGAGTCACCATATTAGCTTTGAATGTGCCTCAAAAGGCTGAATCTCACCAAGAACACATCAAATTGATGAAATGAAGTGGTAAGGTACTTGGACTGTCCCCTGGGCATGTCAAAAATGTTGATGCAAAATCATAACACCCCCAAATAGCCTTGGATCACGAGTGGGGAATTTAGTGTGATTGCACAACATAGGACCATATCTTAATCTATGGGACTTGCGGACTTGAGATGTACCTCTAGAGAAAGACGAATTCTTCTTCCTAAAATACACCAAAATCTACTCTAGTGCAGAAAAACAATCTAATCCTAATCTAACCTTCCAAGGAGACATGGAGAGAGAGAAAATGCATAAAAATAGAGCCTACACTAAAGCGATGATACACCAGAAAAGGAAAGAGGTGAGATACTATGTTGAGGGAGGATTAAACAGGGAAAAAGGAGATGAGGGAGGTCAGATAGAAGTGACACAAAACAAAATCCTAATCCACCATCAAAAATCCATGAAACACGACGTCTAACACCTGTAAACTTGAAATACATGCACAAAAAATAAATCTGAAAGGGAGAGGCACAAAGAAACAATAAAACATGAGAAAGGGTTGAAGAATGCAACAAAATCATAAGTTTATTGCTCTAAAAGGTGCACAGACCATTAAATTTCTACTCAGAGGCACAAATACACTTTCCAGGTATAGGAGAAGGCTTACAACTCAAATGGAGTTGGGAATTTTTTGACAGAGTTTCCCCACACCCAGAATGCCTCTCCTTTTCAAATGAAAAGTGTTTTCAATAAATAGAACATCGAGGTGAGAGAGAAAGAAGAAAAAATTAGATTCTGCTCTAAAATCTCAACCAAAAACAATTAATGCCACAATAAATCTACCTATAATCATCAATTCTAGTTCCCATAGCATTTGTTTGACACGTTGGAGAAGGAAAGATGGAAAATCAAATCAGATATGGGTAGTTGAAGCAATTAGATCCCATATTAATGGCTTGAAATACTTTTTCCATATTTTCACCCACCAAATCCTGCTAAAAATAATATTTTATGCTTCCATGGCGTAGAGGAGGTCGAGACATTTCCAATGGTACAAAATTTGTTGAATTTCGAGCACTGGATCGAAATTTATGCCCATTTGAATATTTGAATCGAATCCGTACAAAAATGACGAAACACCAAGTTTTGCAAAATGGATCTGCCGGCCCAAAATTTAGTTTGTGCCTTTTGCAAAAAAACACAAAATTCACAAAATCTCCCACAACTCTATAGGCCAAAAATTCACTTTTTCCCAAAAGCCTCCACGGGCCCAAAATTGCGAACTTTGCATTTGGCAAAAAAAACTTCCTCGGGCTCATGGGCCCGCATTTCAAAACTACACAATTTGTGAAAGTTACAAAAATTCCAAAGTTCCCCTCACGGCCCACCTCCCACATGTAATTTAGGCCTCACACATGGCTTCTCTAGGCATTGGCGAGGTGCAACTTACTTTTATACTTTTACACTTTTCAAAACAAAAGCTGAAATACCAAAGTTCCTCCAACGACCCGCCTTTGCGCTTTGACACAAACATGGTCACGCATCCCTTTGCGGTGTCTGTTCTATATTTTTGTGTTTTGGCTAAGTCCCTTTTATTTGGTAGGGCCATATGTTTTACCCTAGACATGAGGAGGCTCAACACTTGTTTGGGACTGGCCTTCGGAGTTGATCTTTAAAGTTTTGCCGAGTCGACATGTGGCACCTTCCACTTTGCTCGCCTGTTTAGACTTTTTCAATGGTGGTTCTACCTTTTAGGCTCTAGACATATGGAGGGCTTGCACTTTTTGGGAATGACCTTTAGATATTACCCTTTGAAAGATTTCCAAAGAGACATGTGGCTCTTTCCATGATTTTCTCTGTTTCTTTTGTTTTGGCTAAGTCCCTTTTGTTTGGTGGGGTCATATGTTGACCCTGGACATGTGGAGGCTCAACGCACATTTGGGACCTGCTTTTGGATTCGCTCCATAAAATAGCACCGAAGGGACACATGGGGATTTTCGATAGTTCTCCTTTCCATAGCCGATTCAATGGATGGTTTTCCCCTTTTGAATTTTATTGGACCTTAGACATATGGAGAGTTGGCGCTTGTTTGGGGAACCACCTTTGGCTTTGACCCTTGAAGGTGTGCCAATGAGACACATGGCACTATCCGCTGGCCTTAGAATTTTCAACGATCGATTTAACTTTTTGAGGCTCTAACCATGTGGAGGGTGACACTCATTTGGGTCTGTCCCTTGGGTCTCACTTCTAAAGTTATCTGATGAGGCACGTGGAGGCTTCCGTTGACCCTCTTATACTTAGTCGATTAAATGGCCGGCTTTGTCCCCTTTTTGATTTTGACCACATGACAAGCTGTGCTCATTTGGAGATTGCCCCTTGGTCATACCCCTAAAGTTACACCATTTAGGCACGTGGCACCTTTCAAGGATTTGTGAATTTCCAATTGCTGATTCTATCTCCTTTTCAGACCTGGGACACGTGGAAGCTTCGTGCTTGTTTGGGGGACCGCATTTGGATTCGACCCTTGAAGGTGTGCCATTAAGAATTATGGAGGATTCCGTTGGTCCTTTTATACTTGACTTATTTGGGCCTTCTCCTCTTTCTCCATTTTTTTGGGGTCCCTTATTCTTATTTAGGAGTGACTATGTTAGGTTTTGGACTTCTTTGACGTTGTTTGAACCTCCATCGTTGAGCCCACATGCCCCTTCATTATTAGATCGAATGCGAGCTCACATGACCGTAACCGACCCTTATGATTTTCTTCGTGCGGGGTCATGTTTGAACAATTTTGTTATGGGGAAAATTGGGATGTCAAGAACAAACAATAGCAAATGGTTCATTGATTCCTACACTTTGGAGTGGAAGATTTGTTTAGATATCCATTTTTGGCTATGGAGATTTTACTATTCTTTTTTTCGTTGTTCTTTGTTTATCGTTCTTAGCTTGATCATAACTCCTTCCGATACCTACATATTGCCATGGGAAAGGTATTTCATTTTTGTGATTGATTTGGTCGAGTTTTTGAAATGGTGGAGTGATGGAAGAAACTTGTAGAGGAAGGATGAAGATTGTTTGTGCACTGGAGTGGATGCAGCTGGAAACACTAGAAACACTGAGCAACAATTAACTTTTGAAATTTTGAATGCATGGAGGGAGAATCTTGGGTGAAATTTTTCATGTTTGATGTCCCTGACCTTAGGGACATGAGGGACATCAAATTCCATGGTGGTCAAGAGGACGACACATGGCGGTGATCCGATGACAAGGAATGAAGGTGAGAAAAGATGCTTTAAAGCACATGGGGGTTAAAAGTTGGTCACGTGGGTAACCAAAAGACTCCCCATAGGGGATGGGCACATTTTTTCATGATTTATTTCCATTACCTCAAGGACATGAGGGACATCAGTTTCCATGATGACAATGGAGCTAGGTGGTGGTACTTGATCCTACGACAGGGGAATGGATGCTCCAAAAATGCACCTAGGGGATGAACTGTCATTTCTGGAGGTCACATGAGGGTCCTAGAGGTCACATGGGGGCTGGGTACAAGTTTTAAGGGTTGGTGTACATGACCTTAGGGACATTGGAGACATGGAATCCCACTAGGATCTTGGTATTAACATGTGTCCTCCTAGAAAATGACCAAGTCTTGAACTGCCTTTGAGAGGGTAACTTGGAATGATGATAACTTGAGCTCCGGTGGAATTTATTGGTAAAATGTTATATGATCCTAAATAGAAATGTAATTTTGGATCCAATGGTGGGGGTATCATGTCTTGATTCAGCCATATGATCCCTAAAAAATCAAAGTTTTTATTTGAGACTCCACTTGTGCCTGAGAAAAACTGCCTTCCAATCCTATGCACCAAGGTGTTGTGAAAAATATGATTTTACCATCATGTAGGTATTGGAATTATATTTTCAGAGATGTTTTTTTTACTTCTAACTCCATATGGAGCTCCTAGAATCTTCTTCGAAGCCCGGTAGTTGTTTTAGGCTCGTGTATTACCTAGGCTTATGAACCCTATTTTTCACTCAGTTGCTCCAAGTATTTCAAAACTTCCCCAAACCTTCCAAAATAATTTTCATGATGTTCTACGGTCTTTAATTCACCTCCATGTTGAATTTGGACCTTCCGTTCTACTCTAGGGGGTTTGATCCATTCATGGGAAGGCCAACAATAGCCCTCCCAATATTGCCAAAAGATAGCATCTTTTCAGAATTCCCTAAAATCACCTAGGGGGAATGAATAGAATTTCCTAAATCACCTAGGGGAAAATTTGACATCAAATAGGGGGTGACCAGACTATGATTTGAACTGGGGTGCCTAGGAATGATAAAACATGAAAATTTGGCATGGGGTATAGTTTTCGTCTTTGTGAAACTTTCAATTTCCTATTACACATTTGCATGAAAACAATTGGCTCTAGCTTGGTTACATGAAATGGAATGAGTGCAACGAAGACATGACATGGGAATCTAGAATCTCAATCTTAGACCATATAATTCATTGACTAGTGCCTTATCCATTGGGCCTTACAGAGTCACTTATAACTTCTAGAAAGAAATATTGGAAGAAGGAAAAACACACACAAAAAACTGATAGAAAGGAAACACACGACACACAAAAAAATGGGAAACACACCTAGAAATCACCTATGGTACAAGGTGGGGACAACCCACTTTCATTGATGATACAATTTTAGGTATTTCCCATTGTGAGGTAATTCTAGCGATGTTCCATCCAAATATGAGAGTAGAAAAGCATTCTCACCGCAAGCTTCATGAATTTGGAATGGGTCAAGCCATAATGAATCAAAATTTCCATGGCTGCCTTTTGGTTCCCTTCTCTTGTCCCATAGTACGGCGAAGTCTCCGGTTTTGAATTATCCCACTTTGGCCTTCTTATCTATTTTTTCTTTACTTTCAATTGGCCATATTTGATACGGTCCACCACTCGAGTCTATTTTCTTCTAGCTTCTCAAGAAAGAGGATTCTCTTGTCAACGGAATTCTTGTATTGCCCATCTTCTATTCCCCATAAAGCAACTTGAGAGAGCTGACATCTTGATCATGAGGGGTTTTGCTTCGAATCTATAAAAACAGTTGGAATGGTGACATACCTATTGCCTTCTTAGGAGTGATCTTGTTTGCCCACAATGTATTATACAAATTTTGTACCAATTCCTTTGGTTCTCTTATACAAGCTTGCGAGATAATGGTGATGATGTTCTTGTTGGTTGATTCGGTCTGTCCATTTCCTTGTGGATAGTAGTAAGAAGAATGCGATAGAGAGATTCTGTAGCCATAAAAAACTCGGTCAAATCCCTTGAAGGAAATAGGTAGCGTTATTTGCTACAATCTTCTATGGAACTCCAAAACATACAATGATATTCTCCTTGATGAAGTTGCATACTATTTCGGTATTGGCTTGCTTGGCTGGAATGGATTCCACCCACTTTGTGAATTAATCTATCACCGTGAACACATAGGTGTGCCCTTGCTTGAGTGGGGATTTAGAATGCCAATGAAGTCTAGCCCCCACTTTGCTGAAATGGTTCTTGATAACAACTTGCTTGAGGAGCGGTGCAACAAGTTGTGGTCTCCTAATGAATTGTTCTCATGCTTCACATTTGGAGACCCAATATTTAGTGTTTGAAAATATGGTGGGCCAATAATACCTTCCTCAGAGGATCTTGTGTGAAGTGACCATCATTGAAAAGTTCCATCACATGCTTGGTTGTGGTATGATTTAAGCAATTTTTCTTGTTGCTCTTTATCTATGCACCTGAGGAAGCATCCATCTAGACCTCTCTTGTAAAGCATGTGATTCTAGATTACAAACTTTTTTTCCTTTAGCTTGAGTGTTCTCCTTTTTTTGTAATCAATATGGGGAGGGAATTCTGTATAAGTTAAGTAATAGGTAATATTAGTATACCATTCATCAATAGTGGTTACAAAGATAACTTTTGGATTATTTTTGGGAGAAGTTGAGAAAGCACAATTTTCTTCACCATGTTGAGATATGAGTGTTTCATCCTCAACAATCAACTTGCATAAACCATTACCCTTTACCATATTGGAGGGTCAAATATCCATGTCATATTCTTGAGTCTTTACAATCCAATTTCCTCTTTTAACACCGAGGATCATGCTATGTTAAGATGGAATTGATTGCCTTTGCTAGGGACCATCACCACTTTGTATGAGAGTTGAGGATGTAAAACCTAAAATCTTTTACAGCCTTAACCACTTGCATACACGTGATTATCGATTGGGTGTAGTTTAGTTCATGCTTTTCCAACCGCTAACTTATGAAAGCAATAGGTGCTTCTACGCCTTCATCATTTTTCTTAACAAGAATGATAGAGAGTGCATGTTTCAACAGGAGGATTTCCTAGAATAGCCATGGGTTGTATACATGTGGCTCATATAGCTATTCAAATTCTAGAAATTTTGAATTTTATGATTTTTGATATTTTTCAGACCTTGTGGTCGTATTCAAGTGTAGATGCTGCTAAATCTACCCCATGGTGGGTGCCAAAAATTTTTGGCGAGGAAATTTGTCTAGGACAAATTGGTGGTTATCTTGCCAACACTCTAGGAGTCTAAGTCCCTCTACTTAACCGGTGCAGCTACCGTATGTGCATGCGCGAGTAAATTGTGAGTTTTATCCTTGTGGCCTTTTAGCCGAGGGATCCAATTAGGGCACTCCATTGACCCTACGGAAAATTTTGTAGGTTCTGTAAGGGAAGAACTCAGGTATGAAGGAAAGAAAGGGGGGTGAGAATATTTAGAAAGGAGAAACTATAGTTGCAAGTATAAAATCAGATATTGGCACAAACTAGCTAGAAGTTTCATTACATGCACTTGTATTTTAGAAGAAAACAAATATGCAAAACAACAAAAAGACTAAATAGAGCTTAATGAACACAAAGTACTAATAAAATCCTCAATCAAAGAGGCTAAAATTCCTTCTTCCTTTATTGAAGCTCAAGCAGAATTTTTACATAGTGTGGGAAGTAGAAGACATTTTTAGTGGGAGAAATGGAAGAAACTATCTCTTGCTCTCTTCACAAGGATATCTCTCTCATGAATTCACAAAAAACAACTCCAACATCTAAGAATTTTCAGAAGACAAAATTAATAAGACCTCAAATGAGGAGCTTGCTACAATTTATAGAAGAAGAGGCAACTCTTCATCTTCCCAGTGACTTTTCGAATACCTTAATATGACTTAAGACTGTTCATATTCCACTTTAAATATTTAAGTCCCTTTTATAATAGCAAGGTGACTTAAAGTTACATTATATTTCTAAAGTCACTTAAGTCATATTAAAAAGTGAAACTCTCAACGCAAAAACATAACATTAAGGAGAGAGAGTGTTGTATGAGAAGAGAAGAGAGAGAAAGAAGAGGAGGAAGAAGAAGAAGAATTTTTTTAAAGGATGAGTTGTTGCGGTGGAATTGGTTTTACTCTCTGAATTCTCTCCACTTCATGATCTCGAGGAGGCTTTTATGTTTTCAAGATCTTGTTTGAAATGGTCCACTTTGCTAATTCTACATTGTTGGCATGAGGGATAAAAACGTACCTCAAGGTTTGAGTCCATCCGTCGATCACATTGTTGATGTCCTTGTACTTCCTGAACCATGATGATTGCTTTTCTATAATAAGTGCAATGGAGACTCGGATCTCTAAGAATAAGTCAAGAGTATCCTTAGTGAAGGAAAATGGGTTGCCCACCCCTTTCTTGACATATTCCTCGAAAGGGCTGATCACTTCATCAGTAGTTATGTGTTTTCTCATTGCGGGTGCTCCAAGTTTTTGAACTTTACGATTTATACTATCCTGCAGCTTGTATGTTTTTTCTTCTTTCTCCTCTAGCTCTGTGAAGGCTCGATTGATTTCTTCAAATCTGATTGCCAAGGCCCTCACCCATACATGTGTCAAGTATTCTGCAGGAGTTTCAAAAACCTTCTTATTGATCAACTCCTAATGATGGGTGTTGCTCATCTCACTCACTACTGGTCCTAGAGGTTCCTAGTAATCTCTTTCTTTCTCCACATCCTCTTTGAGTGCTCTCATTCTGTTGGCTATTGTGCACATGTATGTAAATATCTTGACTACCTCTTGGATTTCTGAATTCCCTTTTTTAGAGATTGAGTTGATCCATTCATTGTTTTCTCACCCCTACATCGTGAGCTCATGCATTCTTCTGATGGATTCTAGATCGAAGCTATTGATGGGTGCCACTTTCTCAATAGGAAGTGTTGTAGTGCTTGGTTCCACCAGGTGTTACACATAAGATGAAAGAGTTTGTACTTGTTCCTCTACTACCTCAATATTCTCTTTAAATACTTTATTCCTTACCACTATACGAGTAGAATATTGTTGATATATGTGAAAATATTCCTCATGAGTAGCTAGTCCCAATTGGACTTTGTGCTCATCTTGTAGTCGATCCTTGGAGACCATGTGAGTTTTAAGATCATTTAGGTCCATGTAAAAGACATCACTATCTTCCACATCATACTTGTAGGCGAAGGACCACTTCATTCATGTCTCCTTAGAAAAATAAACTTACTATTTTTATTAAGTGTGAAAAATCAAGTCCTCGATCTTCAACTAGATGTTGTGGGTCATTTTTCCTCTTTCTTCTTGCATTCCTCATTCCTTTTGGATCAAATTTATTTTTTACCCGTACTTGAGGGCCCACTTACTATTTTTACTAAGTGTCAAAAATGTCCGTTGTGGTGAATTCTCAATTGTGCGTAGTGCACCTCCAATGTCTTCGTCTCCTTCTCAAGCTCTTCTATTGATGACTTTCTTGAAATAGTAGTTCCTTAGAGAAATATTTTTAAACTTTGTGGGATTTGGATTGACATGGAACAATTTTTTTATATGTTGTTTCCCAAAACCCCTCAAAATTTCGATCTTAATAGTCTAGAGATTTTAAAGTTTTAATTTTCAGACTTGGTCATTTTGATCCTCCATTAATGGATCTCAAAATTATAGATCTTGTTTTTCCTTTTGTGGAAAATTATATTTTTATGTTTTCTTCCTTCTGGAGATTCACGTGTGATCTTACTTGAGGGTTTGTGGGAAATCCCACTTCTTTTTTTGTTGAGCACGAAGGAGATTTCTTCATTTTGAATAATATGTCACATGAGAGGAGAGTTTGAGCTTATGATTTTTATAGTCTTGGATAGAGGAGAAAAAAACACTAAACATTTTGTTGATTTGTGAACGTTTTTGTGGTGAATTCTCATCTGGGCTATTCTCTTCTTCGTTGTTCTTTGTTTCTCCTTCTTAGTTTGATGAGAAATCATTA
Source organism: Taxus wallichiana var. yunnanensis (assembly GCA_018340775.1). Lineage (NCBI taxonomy): Eukaryota > Viridiplantae > Streptophyta > Pinopsida > Cupressales > Taxaceae > Taxus > Taxus wallichiana. The sequence continues at coordinate 902,725,126 of CM031234.1, read as the reverse complement.
TGAGAAATATGTATCACCATGGGAAAGGTATTTCAGTTCTTTTATCTTGATTGATTTTTTTTCAATGGTGGAGTGATGGAATAGTAGTTCTATAGGAAGGATGAAGATTGACATGATATTTTGTAGAAGTAGTTGGCTTACATTGGAGGTAGTTAGATTTTTGAAATTTTGAATGAATGGAGGAGAATATTTTTTTTTCATGTTTGATGTCCCTGACCTCAGGGATGTGAGGGACATCAAATTCCATGGTGGTCAAGAGGATGACACGTGGTGGCGATTTGACGACAGGGAATGAAGGTGAGAAAAGTTGCTTTAAAGCACATGTGGCTCAAATTCGGTCACATGGGTGACCCCATGTCCCTCACCTTAGGGAAATGAGGGACATATGTTTCCCTGGAGCCGACAAAAAATCATATCAAGTCTTGAGGTGACCCTAAAACATTTTTCAAGGGTTAGTTTTGTCAGGGATATAAATCTCGATTAGGCTCTTGGTGCGACATGTGTCCTCAAAAATGACTAAATCTGAGCTTGCCTTTGAGAGGGTAACTTTGACGATGATAACTTGAGCTCCCAAATAATTTTTGGAAAATGTTATATGATCCTGATTGGAAATGTCATTTTGGATCCAATGGTGAGGGTATAAATTCTTTATTCAACCATATGATCCCTAAAATCAGAGTTTTTATTTGAGACTCACGGAAGGACTTGGAATACTATAGGAAAAACGTACCACGATGTATGTAGAAAATGAAGGTGTTCTCAAAATTGTTCACAATAAAGTGTTTCACGAGAAAATAAAGAAAATCAAGGTAAAGGTTCATTTCATACATGAAAATTTCTTGAAACACAACACATAACTTCTATTTTTCCCATTAGTTTAACAATGAGCAAATATCTTCACAAAGTCACTTATGCGTGACAAGTTTAAGTTGTTTAGAGAGTCCTCTCCTTAGGGGTTAAATTTGATGGCCGTTTAGACGTTTTTCATGATTTTAGCCGTAAAATACTTGCAAATATTTGGAAAAACCGTCATGTGCGACTTGCAAATTTTAAGGGAGGCCGTTATTTTTAATATAGATTTATAGGTAAATTATACAAAAATATATTTGAAATAGTTAAATATATATAAAATAATATTTTATATATTTTATTAACCTCATAAAAATAACACTATTTTGTATTTTTGAAGGGCAAGATTTAAAATTTGCCGTCACCTAAAAATTGTTTGACAGGCATAGGTGGCCATCAAATTTAACCCCTGCCTCTCCTCATCGCTTAAGGTAATGAAAAATTAAGGGTGGAATGTTAGGTAAACTAAGTTTACTTGGCTAATTTAACATTGGTAACTAGATGGTTCTTTGTAATACATTTAGTAGTTACTTGGGTAAATACATGTTATAAATATTGTTGTATTGTTAAAACCATTTTATTTGGCATATTGTGGTCATGTATGATTATTGTTATAAGGTTATATTTCTATAAACATTATTTTATCACGGTTGTGTATATTGATGCACCTATGTAACATCTCATTTATGCGTATCTAGTTTTCCAACATCTATAAGTATTGCAACCCTCACTATTGTATCGATTTTCTTGAATAGTAATATATTTTAAGGCTTACCCTTTGTTCTTAAATTACAATTGAGGATGAATTTGATAGAATTTGCGAGAGGTATTGAACCAATAAGAGGGTTTAGTGATTAAATAAAGGATTAAAAGGGACTAATTAACTAATAAATAGTTAATTAAATAGAAGAGGATTATAACTAATGATGTGTCATTAATTGGCATCCAAAATGAAGTGAAATCTTTGGTTAATTAAAGAAGTGTCGTTATGTTTTTATGCTTTTTGCGGTCTCTCTCTTTGCTTTTTGCATTAATTTTGCTGTTTTGTCTCATTTGGGTAACTATTTTTGGGCTACTTGAGCTTCATTGTAACACTTGGATTTTCATCCTTTTCTCTACGGTTCACATTCCTATTATGGCTCCTAGGCCATATTTTGTTCTCAAGGGTATAGTCCCTTTCAAAAACTATTTGCCAATAATTAAAAAAAAAAAAAAAAACCAAGATGGAGGGAATATTAGCTAATTAGTGAGACATCACTAATTATAATGAATATGATGGGAAAGAGGATAATTAGTGTAATTTTAGTATTAACACTGTGTAGTCAGATTTAGGTGTCTATATTTTTCCCTCTTTGGTGTGGCATAGTGTAAGAGAAAACACTTCAAAGATAATATATAGTTATAAACAATTTAAATTTTGAAGAAAAATGAGATGAATGAAGGATACCCCCAAGTGTCGATGGGGTGATAAAAGAGTCGATTAACGATACAAATGAAGGATGAAAAGTTAGCACAATAGATTTTTACTACAGCGGTGAAGAGTTGAACGTGGCTTGGTTGGCCATTGTTCAAATGGATTGATTGGAAAATAAATGTTGTGTTTTAATGGATGGAAGAAAAAAGGAGGGGAGGGGGCATAAATACAATCCTTATTTTCTCAGGTGGTGTTGAAGAAGACATCGATTAATGGAAAATGTGATGAAGAAAGTGGAGATGAAGAAAAATGGAGATAGCTTTCAACCCACTAGCTCAAGAGCTACTTTTATCATCATTTCACAATGTAATCAATGAACCATTTGGTTTAGAAGATACTTTTTATTAAATATGAGCATCCAACAAAATATAAAATGACATGAAAATACATAATACTAACATTTGTGCACTTTGGGAAAGGACTAAATCAAAGCAACATATAACGTAATGCAATACAAGAAAGTAAACAAGCATACCAACAAGGAAACAAGAAAAAAAATGTACTCAAATAAACAATGTCCAAGAGAGTGACACCAATTTTTTTTATTATCTAGGTATAGTTCCCAAATGTTTTAGTTATACATCAAGGGTTTTAAAAAGTACCCCAAGCAAGGATACATGTAAGGTGAATAAATGGAGGATGTAGAAGTCCTATGAAAAATAAATCATGTAATATGAAACTTCCCCAAATAGGTTCTTGTGTAAGGGATGACATACATATCAAGTAAATTAACTTTTGTTAATGGAGGTAGATCAAAACGATCCGCATGTCATGTGCAATAATAGGTGAAAACCAAGGAAAGATGTTTTATAGGATAATTTTTGATGTTTGAGGACATTGTGTCATGTGAATGATTTAGATGTGTGAATGATTTTTACCAATTTTGGATTATTTTGAAAATTTGACCTATGTTTTGAGTTTTGAAATTTTACTAATTTTTTTGGATATTTTGAGTTTTTAATGTTTTTGGATTTTTAACGAGTTTAGCGATTTTTTGTTTTTTTGAAATTTTGGGAAGAATGTGATATAGAAGAATGACGATGCATGTGGCGATTGAAAAAATCATCAAGAAGCAAAAATATGTGCTTGAGAGAAGAACAGAGTCACCGGAAGCAAAAATATGCCCCAGTGAAGAAAAAACATTAGTTAAAATGACCATTTAATTAAAATAATCATTGCGAAAAGAATGTCGGTATGGGCCGGGAAGAAAATAGAGGAACAAATTAGTAATATTTCCCCTAAGAGGTAATAAAAACTAATAATTAGGGCCAAGAGGGTATAAATAGCAGGGTGGGAGGAGTAAAATCCATTGCAACCCATTTGTGCTATTTGACCCTATTTCCTTTTTGAGAGATTTTTCTCTAATTTCTCAGAGAGATGGTGCACATCTAGGACCACACACATCACAATGACCGAGTTCAAGAGTATGCAAGGATTCCAATAGATGGTGCTTCGGTAAGTAACAATTTTTATAATTTCGGTGCATTTATTTCTCATTATTAACATTAGAAGATTGCATTTTTGGCGCTAGTGCATATCCTTGGGTGTGTAAGCATTGCACCTGATACGATAGCATAAAGGTCATGCACTAGAATTAAAACATGACCATTAACGTTAAATTGATTTAGGATTATGGTAGCTCATGCGCTAGCATTTAACTAGGAGTGTTACGGTGAAACTGGGTGTGCTAGTGTGACATGTGCTAACATGTAAACACATGTGCTATCATAGAAATGAGTGCACTATCATGAAAGCAGACACACTAGTGTAGAAATGGGTGGGCTAGTGTGAAAATAGATGCACTAACATAGAAATAAATGCTCTAGTGTGAATAGAGATGTGAGTAGAGTTTAGACTTTGAGAAATCCTTAGAAGAATTTAGGAGATTTTACAAAGTGATTAGAGGAATGTAAGAGTGATTAGAAGAATTTAGAAGATGATCTTAGAAGAAATTATGTTAAATAATTTTTTTGTTTGTGTTTTAGGTGCTCCCAGGTGAGACCCCAAACTCTGCGCACGTCTGAGAGTTCCATAGATGGATGTGGGAATATGAGAAGATTTTAATCGACGTGAGTAGCGAGAGTTAATCGACATGCTTGAGGCTACAAGATTTTCATATATCACACAACTTCCTTCTATCGACTATATCATAGCCTCTTGAATGCCTTAGTAGAGACGTGACACGGTGAGAGTTAGGCGTTTTGATTGCCCATGGGAGAGATGACAAGGACCCTTGAGGACATGTATTGTATTCTCTACATGCATATCTAGGAATTTTGGTCTTATATGATGGGAACCTTGACAAGATATTAGGGAATATTTGGGATATGTTCTAGGAGGAGGATATACCCTGAAGGAGTATGGTGTGTATTTATACATATATTTTGAGGATAGTAGGATTACACAGATTCTAGTAAACTGATGGCTTTTATCAAAAGATACTTTCTTTTTATAAGATCAAGACACATTTTTAGATAATTTTGATAGGAGTTGTGCATTACCTTGTGGATGGAGAGGGTTATTCTTGGGGGCAGTGTATACTGGCCCATTTTTATAGATATTTACACCTGATATCTTATAGGGGTATGAGGATCCTGAGTCATGTGACCTTTCTATAGGTTTGGGCATGGGACCACATCACCATTAGACACCTACTTGGTGTACTATGATTCTAAGCACCATACAAGCCATACTTTGTATGGGATGGGAGCTAGTAAGGCTGACATTAGATCTCACATGGTAGATACTGCATATTATGGAAATGTTTTCAATGATTTGTAACTACGTATGGGGACATGAGGACCATAACATTTATATAAATGACATGGGGATGTAGTTGAGATGAGTATTTCAGAGAATTAGAGCATTTTGATAGGCAACTATAAGAACATTCTAGAGTGGTACCAAGTAGATAGAGTATATCGGCAACTTGGTATCATCCGAGAAGTATCCATGGGATGAGAGATGGTACGTGTGCCCAGTGTGAGAGACCTTTGATTTTGGGCTCCACATCGGACCATAGAGAACCTTTGGAGAGTTTCCATGGATTCGTCCCTAGGTATGGTATGAGACGAACATAGATAATAGACCTTGGGAGTATATCCAATTATCTTGCATGAGTGTACGCTATTATTATTCATAGCGTATCAATATTCCACGAGGAAACCATAAGCGTATAGTAAAAATAGGTGGTCCGAGGGGTTAGGAATTATGAGACATGGATAGGTTGTCTAGGAGGAGGCGGAGATTCCGAGACATAGGAACATGTGTAGGCACCGAGTGCGGGGATAGGGCTAGGTATAGCCATAGGTACAACCACATACGCAACCATAGGAACAACCAGAGGCATAACCAGAGGCACATGTACCCCCAACATAGAGACAGGGACAAGAATAGGTACAACAAGGTCCACACACAACCTCAAATTAAGATACTAGTGTTACAATAGGTTCTTGTTATTTAACACATTTATATATAGGTGGGTTTACATATTCCATCATCACCTCCTAGAGTATCTAGTCCACATATTGGAACAGGTGGGGGAAATGGAGATGATGACATAGTGGGGGCCCCACAGGTGCCACCACAGATATAAATTACCAGTGCACCGGGTTATAGAGTCATACTAGGAGTAGGTGGGCTATCATTGGCCACTTTGTAGTTATAGAGGACATGCCCATGATGTATGATGATGTAACCTTTATTAGAGTTCAAGCGTTGCATCAACGAGGTTGAGCGGGGGACCACATAATAGGCTGCCCTTAGTTCATAGTTATAGTGGGATATGGAAGATTGAGATCATGTGATAACTATGCAATATAAGCTTGTGATAAAGAGGACATATTGGGCGAGATGAGAGGACTCATTACGGGTAGATGTAGCTCAAATTATCGAAGAGCACGATATGCTTCACCATGCAACAATAGTAGTAGGATTAGGGATTTAGTATATGAATTTACCTCAACTATAGGTGAGGTTGGATATTATAGGTCTCTCTATAATGTCGTGGTTCTAAAAACACGAGAGGAAATACCTTATAGTAAAATTATAGACAGCTGATTGAGTTCTAGATCACATATACCATCAAGGTTTGCTAGATCGGTCGAGATGCCTCAACCTGGGACACATGACAAGAATTCTTGGTGTTGGTGAGAGTCGGGGTTAACTCCATTATAGTACACTTGTATTTAATTTTGGTATATTTCTCGTGATGAAGGCACATTTTTGATCGAGATGTATATGTATGTTTTTGGTTATGCCTCGAGATGAAGGCACATTTTTGATCCATTCCCATGATGGCATATTTTGTATTTGATGTATGTAGAGACACATTTATATATGGAAATTAATGTTTTGACATGTTTATTATGATGATGGACTTTTTATGATATCACATTTTGATTTATGAGATAACATGTTATTCCATGTTTTTATTTTTGATTATGGTGAGGGGATAAAAATAATCCCTATTTCCCCATTGATGATACTATATGATGTTAGCCTTAGCATACATATTTTATTTCATGTTTATGATGATGTAGCTTAGCATTTTATTGATATGTGAAGATGTTAATAAATGTGATGATATGAATGTAAATGATGAGATAGACACAAACAATGTACAAGAAAAGAATGAGATAGACACAAACAATGTACAAGAAAAGAATATAAGTATAAAGAAACAATTAACAAAACAAAACAACACAACAAACATGTTGTCACCCTCAAAATTCCCCCTCATTTTTAATTCAAATTCAAAAATTTTGAGCTCATGCCCTCTAGAGGTGTTCAAGTAAAGTTGGAAGTTTGAAAAGATAGAGAAATTCATGCTTTGAAATTGTTTAAACTCTCTAGTCTACACATTTTGATAAATTTTCCGTTTTCCTATCTGGACCCATGAAATTTTTATTGTTGTCCTCATTTGAATGAAACTATCAATATTTCTATGGCAATGGATCATCAACCTTGTATTGTTTTCAATTCCTTGGTTCATGAAAATAAATTTAAAAATCAAGTGCAAAATGGTGGAGTTTTTTTCTTCTCTGCATTTTTCCACAATCGTGAATGACAAGTGTTTTCTTCCCCATCAAATTTTGGCTCCATTATCCATGGGTACATGGACATATCAAAGCAATGCGAAGTGGGTCGCGAGGGGATATTTGAGGGTTTGAGGATTTTTGCAAAAATTGGTAAAAGTCATAAATTGACTCACATCCCCGCCCCGCTAAGGAAAAATTCAAATATTAAGACCACATCAAAAGAGTCAAAGTGGGGAAGTGGGTCGGTAGGGAGATTTGAGGTTTTGAGCCTTTTTGTAAAACATGATAAAAGGCATAAAGTGGCCCATAGCCCCCATCATGCTTTGTAAGGAGAAATTCAAATATTAGCGTAAATAGAAAGTCAAGGTGGGGAAGCGGGCCGTCAGGGAGATTTGAGAATTGGAGCCTCATTTTCATTAAAGGGGATTAAAGTTAAAAAGTGACCCATAGCCCCACCCATTCCAAAAGGAAAAAGTAAAATTTTGAGCCCACATTGAAGGTCAAAGTAGGTGGGCATGCTGGCGGAGCAATTTGTGTTTTTGAGCCCGCATTGAGAAAAGGTAAAATTATAAAAGTGGCCCACAAATCTTTCTCCACTCAAGTGAGGCCATGTGTCAAGACCATATCAAAGTGGGTGAGTGGGCCAAAATGTTCCAAAATGCCAAATCTCTATAAAGTCACAAATTGCAAAAGGAATCTTCCACGCCCACTCCAATAAATTTCTCCCACATGGATGACTCGATTTAAATTTTCAAAGGTAAGATGAATGGTTCAAATTCAAAGTTATAAAACAAGTGTAACAACTGCATTATGAAAAGTTTGGGTTTTCTCACCATTGATGTTTCTTTGTGAATCAAGAATTTGAATGGATGAGAATGATTGAAAAGAAATTGTAAACTGTTTCTTGCTAATGAAGAAGAAGTTATAACTATTTCTTGTAAGATATTCAATGGTTTCTTCACGCCATTGTACAAGGTTGGCAATTGATCTTGTAAACTCACAAGTGCATTGTACTTAGAGAAAGCAAAGGAAATAGCCATTTTCTTCTAATTTCCTCCATTCTCAAATTTCCTCCATTCCCACATTATGTACAACTTTTATTTAAGCATCAATACAAGAAGAATGATTTTTTATCCTCTTTGATGAGGAGATTTTAGAAACTTTGAGTTCACAATCTTATCTCGTCTTGTTGCCATTTACAAGGTTGTTTCTTCTCATAAATGCATGTGTTGAAATTTATAACTAGTGCATGCAGGATATGATTTTCTGCCTCAACATTAGTTCTCCTACCAATTTTCTCACTCGCTTTCCCACCTTCATAGAAAATCCCCCTTGCGAGATAACTACAAGAATTTTTGCGGGTCGGTGGAGTGTCCCTGTTGGATCCTGGGCCGAAAGGCCACCACAGAAAATCGATGATTTCTCAAACATGCATACATGACACTATATCAGTTAAGTAGAGGGACTTAGATTCCCAGAGCATTGGTAAGGAATTAAAAAAATTGTCCACACAAAAATTTCCTTGGTAATTTTGACTCCCACCATGGGGAGGATTTAGTAGCATCTGCACCTAAATGTGACCACAAGGTCAAAAAATTCAAAATTCAAAAAAGAAAAAAATTATGGAATTTGAATGGCTACATGAGCCACATGGATTCAAATCATGGCTATTCTAGGAAACCCCCTTGTTGAAAGATCCAAATTGCTCTTTCATATCCAATAATACATTGCTTGATTTGAGGAAGCTATCTAGCATAATAGAAAAAATACTAATCACTACTTCATTAGCATGAGAATTCTGGACCTTGAAGAAGAACACACTACTGAATTAGAGAGGCAAAGATAAATTCCAGCACTACAAAGAAGAGCATAGATTTTCAAGCTGGCGGATAGAAGATACACCCAGAAACAGAGACAAGGAGGACAAACTGATCTCATTTTTGAGGAACTTCAAAAGAGACAAGAGCTACTCAGAATCCAGAGGATTCCTTCTCAAGAAACCGGTCATGTTGGGAACCTAAGTGTTGCCAATCCTTTGGATGGTAAATTTCCATACATCAACAAGAACCTTGAAGATTTCACCGACGTAGAGACTGAAGAAGAAGCTAGAGAAAGAGAGGTAAGAGATGACGAGGAAATAAGAGCTCAAATCAAATAAATCGAGAGACTTCAAGCTGAGGTAGATGAAAGAGCAGCAACAGAAGCCTTAACCTTAGTAAGGTTTGAAGCTAGAAATAGAAATAGAATGGGGGATCATGATCATGAGTGTGAACGTGATTGTGAGGTTCGTAGGCCTAATGTACCTTGGGGAGGAAACACGATCCACTTTGGATCTTGCTCAACCATTTCATGAGCTATCGAGAGGCTCGAGGAAAAACTTCCCAAAATTCAGAGGGGATGGTTCTCAACTCCATGAAGAGCATGTAGCATAATTTATCACTACTTGTGGTGTGTTGGGTGTTGAGGATGAAGATGTGTCAGTTTGACTCTTTTTGGAGTCACTTCAAGAGAAAGATTCTGAATGGTTCTACATGCTACCCCAAGGTCTGTCACATATTAGGAGGATATAAGAAGTGTATTTGAACACAGGTTCAAGAGCATAGAATATTGTCAGGATCTTTTGGTCCAATTGGTATAAATGAATAAAGAAACCTCTGAGTCAATGAGAGACTTCATGGCAAGATATAACATAGTGATAAGAAGAATCCTTGAAGATGTGATGCTAATGCCTCTGAAAAAAATTTGAAGAGATTCTTCATCAACACCTTGCCATCGAAGTAGGTTTGTTCCTCGAAGAACCCAACCAAGAACATTAAGGGAATCTCAAGACCATGTAACAGAAACCAAAAATGATCTAATCTTGTATGGTAAAGTGAAAGGCCCAAATGGGAAAAAAATGGTTAGAATTCAAACTCAGTCACCATGGATCTAATGTTTCAAAAAATGGCAAACAACTTGGTTTCCTTGAAGAAACAAGCTGTTCCAGATGAAAATGCGGAATGCTCTAAGGACACCAAAATCCACAAATAGGCCTAGGATTTCTCCACCTCCTCTTCGAATTGCTCTTAAAGCACCACCAGTCAATGCCATCTATGACACCGAAGAACCAGAGGAGGAAGTGGAAATTGAAGAACTTGAAGAAGAAAATGTGGAGGTCTATGAAAAATATCTTGAGGTTGAGGAAGTTGATATGTATAATGGCCTAATTGAGTATGTTGATGATGAAGATGAGGATGATGAAGAAGCTCCAAGTTTCTCATGTGTTATTTTCACTTGTACACAATACGGAAAGGTGCTTCATCCTCAACATTGCGGTAAAGGATAAGAAGAATAAAGAATTTTCTCCTCTAGAGGTCACAAAAATAAAATCATCAACAAAGGATAACCATTACCACCTTCTATGGAGTCGGCCAAGAAAAAAAGAGACTCACTTTGGTTGTCGGGGATCACGGTATTATGTCAAGTAAGTCATCTAATTCTTCTCATAGCTCCAAAGCTGCTAAGAACAATTCTCCTTTAAATGTTGTTCTGTAAAAACATCTAAGGTTCAATCAAAAGCTATACCCTCACCCCCTTCCAAGCCAATTTCTACACCGAGAAAAGGAGAATTCAACATCCAAAATAGAAAATCCTCTACCATGTAAATATTCCTCCACTTCCAGAACCTCTTCCTCACTCACCATAACCCCATTTGAATTTGTGGAACATGCAAGCAAAACCAAAGTCCAGCTCTCAGAAATAGAATACCTACAAACACACCCTGCCTAGTTTGACATGTTCATTAATACAGTTCGTGGTAGTAACCCTATATCCTCAAGTCCTAATTCTAGAATCTTACTACCCACACCATCCACCCACCTTCCCAAAACATGCTAACCCTCAATGCCTCTAAAACCAACGAGGTTCGAACCTTTCTGCCTGTCACTTCTCATTAAAGGCTTCCAGCTAAATAATTGTATCATAGATTTTGGAGCCTCATATAATGTGATGCCAACTAAATTTACAAATTCTCTAGGCCTCACCTTGACCAAGGTAAATGGCACCTGCTACTCAATGGAATCCAAACAAGTGCCATTGGTAGGAAGAATCAAAGATGCACAGTAGCACTAGCTGATTTTCCAGACAAGAAGGTGCTCCTAACCATATTGGTAGTAGACATCCCAACATCCTTTGGTATGATATTGAGTAGGAGTTTCTACAGAGACCTAGGTGGAGAGATAAAAATGGATTGGTCATTTGCAACTATCCTAGTAAAAGGTGAGATGAAGAAGTTGCTACCAGTAAGAAAGATGAAGTTCACAGTACGAAGGTCTGATGATCCGAAAGCAAACATTCTCTTTCAAGATTGTGGGCTAGGAAACTACTTCCTCACATCAAGAAAAGATGAGAACTAGACACTTCTCATGGAGGAAGAGGAAGATCAAATTTGGAAAATGGAATTTGATGGTAGTCATTCCGGTGCGGATCTCGGGAGTGGTGTAGTATTGTACTCTCCTTCTAATGAGTTGTACCCATTTTCCTACAAGTTGTAATTTGATAATACAAATAATACTACTGAGTATGAACCACTGCTCTTAGGCATGAGTGCAGCGAGAGGACATGGGAATAAATAAAATGAGATGTTGAGGTGATGCAAAGGTTATAGTAAAGTAGGTCCACCAACAATATCGGATGAAGAATCCAAGACTCTAACATTACGAGAACAGTGTGGGACTGCATTGAATCTTTTAATGCATTTTCCATTGAATCTATTCCAAGGGAAAATAATGAAAAGGCTGATTCTATTGTAGTGTTAGCTTCCCTAGTGACACATCATCCTTCCTTTGGTAAAGACAAAGTAACCATTGAAATGGTGTTCGGGCCTAGTGTACCGGACAATACAAATCATTGGAAAGTCTGTAATGAAGATAGCCAAATTATATCCTTTTTAGATCAAAGGGATGATTTCAATAGTCTCTTCTTAGAAGGAGGTGAAAATCCACACCGAGAAGCAACCCTAAAGAAGAGAAAGAAGGAATTGAAGGGATTGATGATGAGGGAGTAATCAAATTGAAAGGGAACAAAATTCCCAAAGGCCTAGTCTCTTTAGAAGACCTCTTTGACACACATGACAAATTCATTCAAGAGAAAGACAAGAAATATTCTCAATGCCCATCTGATTTTGATAAAGAAAACATTAGGAACTCGGAGGAGCTAAGAATGGTCAATATTGGAAAATCTTGCTCGCCTAAAGAAAAAAGAAGGTTTGTTGCATTACTCAAGAAATAATCAGATGTCTTAGCCTACTCTTATGATGAACTTAAATCCTTCCATCCAAAGGAAATGCATCACTCAATTCCTTTGAATCGGGGTGTTAAGTTGTTTAGGCAAAAATAAAGGCCATACAACCCAAAGATTATTGATACCAACAAGGAGGAGGTAATAAAGATGCTTAATGAAAGGATAATATTTCCCATCCACAATTCAATGTGGGTGGTAAACAATGTTCCAGTGTGGAAGAATAATGGTGAAATAAGGATATGTGTAGATTTTACTTAGCTTTGAACCGGAGCATCACTACGGGACAATTATCCTCTTCCTATCATGGACCATATCCTGTAAGTAGTCACTGGATCTGAAATGATTTCATTTCTTGATGGATTCTAAATATATAATCAAATTAAAGTGGCAGAGGAGGACCGCACCAAGACATCCTTTACAACACCTTGGGGAACTTTTGCCTACAACAATGCCTTTTGGCCTAATCAATGCGGGAGCTACACTCCAAAGGGTGATGGAATCGGTCTTCAAAGATATGAAGAATTGCATTGTCATATATCTTGATGATCTCATAGTATTTTCAAAGAAGAGGGGAGATCATATCTATCACTTGGAACAGGTACTTGCAAGGTGTAGAAAACATGGCATATCACTAAATCCAAAAAAGTGCATTTTTGAGTCACGAAGGCAAGTTATTTGGGGAAATTGTGAAAAATATGGAGAACACATTGATCTTGAGAGGATTAGAGCCATTCAAGCATTAGCCCTACCCAAAATAAAGAAAGGAGTTCATTCATTCTTCGGAAAGGTTAACTTTGTTCATCGTTTTATGCCTGAGTTTGCTGAGTTGAAGAAGCACATCACTTCCATGATGAAACCACAAGAAAAATTCAAATGGAACAATAAAGGGAAGGAAGCATTCAAAGAGATCAAGAAATCCATTTCCAAGGCTCTGACTCTTGTATCTCTAGATTTTAACAAAGAATTCATCATGTATTGTTATGCATCAGAAAATACACTCTCTGCCGTTCTCGTTCAGAAAAATGATGAAGGCGTGGAAGTACCTATTACTTTCATGAGTTGTCATTTGAAAAAGCATGAGCTAAAATACAACCAATTGGAGAATCATGCCTATGCAATGGTCAAGGCTATAAAAACTTTAGGTTTTACATCCTCAATTCCCATATGGTGGTGATGCTCCACAACAAAGTGCAATCAAGTCCTTCTTGACACAACAGGATCTCGGAGCTAAAAGAGGAAATTAGATTACAAAGACTTAATAGTATGACTTGGAGATTCGGCGCTCCAATCTGGTAAGGGAAATGGCTTATCTAAGTTGATTGTTAAAGATGAAACACTCAAAGTTCAACATGGTGAAGAAAGCTGTGCTTGCTCAACTTGTTCGAAGACAACGCACATGTTCTCTTAGTCACCACTATTGATGAGTGGTACGCTGATATTTCCTATTACTTGAATTATGGAGAACTCCCTTCCCATCTTGATTACAAGAAAAGGAGAACACTTAAGTCAAGGAAGATAAATTTGTAATCTAGAATCATTCACTTTACAAAATAGGCATGGATGGTTGTTTCCTCAGGTGTATAGATAAAGAGCAACAAGAAAAGTTGCTTAAAGCATACCATGACCAAGCATGTGGTGGAAATTTTTCAACAAGGGTCACTGCACACAAGATCCTCTAAGGAAGGTATTATTGGCCCACCATCTTTGCAGATAGTCAAGATTGGGTTTCTAAATGCAAATCATGCCAATAGTTTGTTGGAAGACCACAACTTGCTGCATTATCACTTAGGCCACTAGTTATTGAAGAACCATTTCAATAGTGGGGGCTAGACTTCATTGGTGTTCTAAACCCTCACTCAAGTGCAAGGCACACCTATGTACTAAAAACAATAGACTAATTCACCAAATGGGTGGAAGCCATTTTAGCCAAACAATACAACACTTTGAAATAGTATACAAATTCATCAAGGAGAATATCATAGTCCATTTCGGAGTGCCACAAAAGATTGTAGTAGATAATGTTTCCTATTTCTCTTTAAGAAAGATGATCAAGTTTTGATATAGCTACAGAATCTCCCTATCTCTTTCTTCGACTACTATCCATAAGGAAGTGGATAGGTTGAATCAAATAACAAGAACATTGTGACTATTGTTCACAAGATTGTAAATAAGAATCAAAGGAATTGGCACAATAGGTTGTACAAGGCATTTTAGGCGAGATAGGATCACTCCCGAGAAGGTAATAGGTATGTCACCATTCCAACTGCTGTATGGATTCAAATCAAAAATACCTCTCACAATCGGGATGCTTGCTCTCAAGCTGCTACAAGTAATAGAAGATGGTCAGTACAAGGATTCCATTGACAAGAGGATCCTCTTTCTTGAGAAGTTGGAAGAAAATAGACTCCAAGTGGTAGATCGAATTAAGGAGCACCAATTGAAAGTAAAGAATATTTTTGATAAGAAGGCCAAGGAAAGAGAATTCAAAGTTCAAGACTTCATCCTACTATGGGACAAGAGAAGAGAACCAAAAGGTAGCCATGGAAATTTTTATTCATTATGGTTCACCCATTCCAGTTGTGAAGCTTGGAGCGAGAATAATTTTCTTCTCTCATATTTGGATGGAATGCCACTTTGGAATTGCCTCGGAGTGGGAAATACTTGAAATTGTATCATCAGTGAAAGTGGGTTATTCCCCACCTTGTACCATAGGCGTGTTTCCATTTTTGTGTGTGGTTTTGTTTCCACTTTTGTTGCGTGTCATGTGTTTCCTTCTTGTTGTGCATTTGGGTGTTTCCTTCTTCTAATATTTATTTCTCAAAGTTGTACATGACTCTGTAAGGACCAATGGATAAGGCATTGGCCAAGGAATTATAGGGTCTAGAGATTGAGATTCTAGATTCTCATGTCATGTCTTCACTATGCTCAATCCATGTCATGTCCACAAGCCCCCTCATTTTAAAATTCAAATTCAAAAATTTTGATCTCTCACCCTCTATAAGTGTTCAAGTAAATTTGGAAGTTTGAAAAGATAGAGAAATTCATGCTTTGAAGTTGTTTAAACTCTTCAGTCTGCACATTTTGATAATTTTTCTATTTTCTTGTCTCAACTCGTGAAAATTTTATTGTTGTCCTCATTTGAATGAAATTATCAATCTTTCTATGGCCATGGATCATCGAACCTTGTATTTTTTTCAATTCCTTGGTTCACGAAAGAAATTTGAAAATCCGACGCAAAATGGTGGAGTTTTCTTCTTCTCTGCATTTTTTCCATAGTTGTGAATGACGGGCGTTTTCTTCCCCATCAAATTTTGGCTCCATTATCCATGGGTACTTAGACATATCAAAGTGGGGAAGTGGGTTGATAGGGAGATTTGAAGTTTTGAGACTTTTTGTAAAAAGGGCTAAAATTCATAAATTTACCCAGCCCCCGCCCACGCCAAGGAAAGAGTCAAATATTAAGCCCGCATCAAAAGAGTCAAAGTGGGGAAGTGGGTCGGTGGGGAGATTTGAGGTTTTGAGCCTTTTTGTAAAAAGGGATAAAAGGCATAAAGTGGCCTGCATCCCCAATCATGATGTAAGGGAGAAATTCAAATATTAAGCCCGAATAGAAAGTCAAGGTGGGGAAGTGGGTCATCGAGGAGATTTGAAAATTGGAGCCATGTTTTCATTAAAGGGGCTTAAAGTTAAAAAATGACCCGTAGCCCTACTCATGCCAAAAGGAAAAAGTCAAATGTTGAGCCCGCATTGAAGGTCAAAGGAGGTGGGTGGGCTGTCGTAGTAATTTGTGTTTTTGAGCCCGCATTGAAAAAAGGTAAAATTATAAAAGTGGCCATGACTCTGTCTCCACTCAAGTGAGGCCACATGTTAAGACCATATCAAAAGTGGGTGAGTGGGCCAAAATTTTCCAAAATGCCAAATCTCTATAAATTCACAAAATGCAAAAGGAATCCTCCATGCCCACTCTAGTAAATTTATCCCACGTGGATGACTCTAGTTTAAAGTTTCAAAGGAAAGATGAACGGTTCAAATTCAAAGTTACAAAATGAGTGTAATAGCTGCATTATGAAAAGTGTATTTTTTCTCACCATTGGTGTTTCTTCGCGAATCAAGAATCTGAATGGATGCAAATGATTGAAAAGAAATTGTAAACCTGTTTCTTGTTAACAAAGAAGAAGTTGTAACTATTTCTTGCAAGATATTTAATGGCTTCTTCACGCCATTGTACAAGGTTGGTAATGTATATTTTGAACTCACGAGTGCATTTTAATTAGAAAAGAAAAGGAAATAACCATTTTCTTTTACTTTCCTCCTTTCTCAAATTTCTTCCATTCCCACATTATGTACAACTTTTGTTTAAACATCAATACAAGAAGAAGGATTTTGTAGCCTCTTTGATGAGGAGATTTTAGAAACTTTGAGTTTGCAATATTATCTCATCTTGTTGCCATTTACAGGGTTGTTTCTTCTCATAAATGCATGTGTTGAAATTTCTAACTAGTGCATGCAAGAATCTAATTTTCTACCTGCAACATTAGTTCTCCTACCTCTTTTCTCACTCCCTTTCCCACCTTCATAGAAAATTCCCCCTTGCGAGATAATTGCAAGAATTTATCATAGGGTCAGTGGAGTGCCTCTTTTGGATCCTCAACTGAAAGGCCAATAATGAAATCCATGTTTTGTCACACATGCGTACATGACAGCTACATTGGTTAAGTAGAGGGACTTAGATTCCCAAAGCATTGGCAAGGAATTCACAAATTTGTCCACCCGACAAATTTCCTCCCCAAAAAAACCAAAACAATACCTAATCTAATCAAATAAATAAAAGAATAACCTAGAAAGTGTGAAATACAACATACCATATGTCCAAACAAGAAAACATGAAAAGAAACACTACTTTTTTGGTGGAGCACTTTCAAGATGTTGTGCGTTGTAATTGTATTTTCTTGGGAAAATGTGATATTATTTTTTGTGTTTGTTTTGGTGATTCCTATTTGAATGTTTTTGATGTTTTTTGAAAATTTATGGACAAGAAAACAAAGATGTATGGATTCCCCAAATGATAGATGGGAATGTACAAAGGAAAATCCATACATATATACAAGAATAGTATCGATCGGATCAAATCTACAAAGGATAGGTTTAAAAGGATC
This sequence comes from Taxus wallichiana var. yunnanensis, assembly GCA_018340775.1. Classification (NCBI taxonomy): domain Eukaryota; kingdom Viridiplantae; phylum Streptophyta; class Pinopsida; order Cupressales; family Taxaceae; genus Taxus; species Taxus wallichiana. Next base: position 902,707,328 of record CM031234.1, on the reverse strand, counting down.
TCTTAAATAGGGAAAACACTTGATTAAGAAGAAGTGATCATGCCCACAGGCGTGAGATGATTTTGAACAAAAAATCCTCCTACGGCGCTGAAAACTAGTTTTGAAAAATGACTTGTCCAAACTACCACCATTGTGTGGTTTTCACTCTCGGAAAAATTTATTATTCTTCACTTTTCTGTTTCTTTTTGTTTTTTTATACTTTTTCAAAATTTTAAGGACCCCCATGCTTAGGCATAGAAACATTTGAGATGCATGAAATTCATGGGTTCCCAAATTTTATCACCATTACGATAGGAAATTTTATATGCATGTGGCCAAAATTAGCTACCACAACATATGGTCCTAACATGTTAGGTTAAAACTTACCTTTCTTCTCCCACTCCTTCATGGTGTTGAACTGATTATATTTCAAGACAAGGAATCCTACCTCGAACTTGAAAGGTATGATACATTTGTTGTAGCTCTGAAACACTTGATTTTGATACACTTTAAGGTGATCTAGTGTGTGGAGGTGCTTCTCATCTAATAGTTTTAGATCTACCAACCATGCCACCCTATAATCCTCCTCTTTGTCTAGATAATCTCTCAAAGATATGCAAAAAGAGGGAAGCTCGATCTCAAGGGGAAAGATGGCCTCTGTGTAAAAGATAAGTGAATATGGAGTTACACCACTAAGGGTGAAGATGGATTTTTATAATCCCGGAGGGTAGAATGGATTTGAAGGTGTGAGTTATGAACATTTATGTTAACCATATTCCCCATGATACAAACAAGAGTCTTGTTCGAGGCTTCGCCTATCCATTACCTTGAGGGTAATAGGGGGTTGACCATTTTTGTCGATTTGGAAGTGTTGGCACAATGCCTTCACTTGTTTATTCTTGAAAGACTTACCATTTTCAGATATAATGGCAGAGGGAATGTCATAACAAAAAATGATGTGATTCATTATAAACTTGGCAATCTATGCACCGGTGACATAAGTAAGAGGAACAACCTCTACCCATTTTGTAAAATACTTAGTGGCAGTTATGATGTGGTTGTGACCATCATAGGAAGTGGGTGTAATCTTCCCAATGAGATCAAGTCCCCACTTTGATAATGGCCATGGTGTCATGATGGGTTGCAAATATTATGTTGGATCATATATCAGGTTGCAATATTTTTAACACAACAAGATTTTTTTCACATACTGACATAATTTAGTTTCCATAGTAGGCTAGTAATAGCCTACTCTCAATAGATTTTTAGCAATAACCATTCCACTTGTATGGGCCCCATATATTCCTTTGTGCACCTCTTTGACTACTAAGATAGATTCTTCTAAGTTAAGACAACATAACAAATTCCCATCATAGCCTTAATGATAGAGAGTGCCCCTAAGTAGGGTATAATAGGATATACATTGGATAAGGTTACATTTTTTAGAATGGGTAATGTTGGGAGGAAAGGTTCCATCATGTAGGTAATTAAAAATGTCAAGATACCAGGGGATAAGGGACCAACAACTTCACATACCAAGCAATATTCTAGCATGTCGTATGTAGGTGTCATCAAATGTTCCATGAATAATGACATGTCATTGTTACTTGGTGGAATGTGTAACAAATATCCAATTGTGGCCATGGCATTCACTGAGTGATTTTGTCCTTTGGGTATCTACTGGAAGGTGATTTACACAAATAATTCCTTTAAAGTATCAACTAGTTTCTTATAAGGGATGAGATTCTCATCCTTAACCTTATATTCATCGTTTACTTGCTTGATGATCAATTGAGAATCACTGATAACATTAACTTGTCTGATATCCCACCGTATAACAATTTTTAGTCCTACAATGAGGGATTCATACTAAACTATATTATTTTTACATGGGAAACTAAGTCTAAAATCCCGAGGAATTAAATCACCTATAGGAGTGATAAGAACCAATCCTAATCCTAAACCATGAAAGGTGAATGATCCATCAAAGTACATTTTCCATGTGATGGATTCCTCAATATACATCATATAATCATCTAGAAGGTCCAGACTCAATGGTTCAGTTCTGGAAAATGGGCTTTATCTAATTAATATGTAATAACTTATCCCTTAACTAATTTCTAGATATCATACTCTATATCTAACTCACTTAATAAGATGATCCAATTATCCATCCTCCTAGTAAGAATGAGTTTGGATAAGAGGTATTTTATAGGGTCAACTCTCGATCTAAGCTTGGTTTTGTTGTTCATGAGATAGTGGAAGAGTTTGTGGAATGAAAAAACAATGGCCAAGAAAGCCTTTTCAATTTATGGGTAGTGTAGCTTATAAGAGATCAATGTGCAACTAAGATAGTAGATGGACTTTTCTTTTGATTTAGATCATAATGAGCTAGAAGAACAATTATAGAAAACTGGGTAGCTAAGATATAATGTAGTAGGGGTTTGCCTAGGGTAGGTGGAAAAATAACAAGTGGTTTAGCCAAATACTCCTTGAGTAAGGAAAACACTTGTTGATGTTCAGACCCCAATGAAAATCAAAATATTTTTGAGAAGATGAGTAAAGGAATGAAATTTATCAGCTAGTCGGGATATAAATATGCGTATAGCTTGGATCTTACCTTGCGAGTTGTGTAACTACTTAAGGTTCTTTGAAGGAGGCATGTATGTGATAGTTGTGACCTTTGTTGGGTCCACTTTGATTCCTCTCCTTGAAACAATGAAGCCTAATAATTTACTAAGAGAACACCAAATAAAAACTTCTTTGGATTAAGTATGACTCATCAACATAGTCTTCCATTATATTATTCAACATGTCATGGAAGATTATAGTCATGGCCCTTTGATAAGTAGTGTATGCATTCTTGAGGCCGAAAGGCATGACTTGGTAACAAAATGCCCCCAATGGGTGGTGAAGGAAGTTTTGTGCTGGCCCTAATCTGAAATTTTGATCTAGTTATAACCTAAAAATCCATCCATGAGGGATATAATTTCATAGCTCTTAGTTTAATCGAAAATCATGTTGATATTTGGCGAGAGAAAAATTATATTTTCGACATGCTTTGTTGATGTCCCTAAAATCATGCAAATTATGATACCAATAGGATTTTTTTACACAGGTACTATATTAGAAATCCACTTTGAGTAGTCAATAGGCCTAATAAATCCTACCGCTAACAAATTTTCAAGCTCTTCTTTGACTAACAGAGCTACACAAGGATGCATCTTACGGAGTTTTTGCTTAATCAACTTTGTTGATTTGTGCACAACTAAGTTATGAACTACCAAAGAGGGATCTAAGCCTAGCATGTCCACATAGGACCAAGAAAATATATCTAAGAATTCCTGAAGAAGCATGAAAAAAGTTTTCCACTTTTAAGCCGAGAGGAAGATCTTGGATTAATGATTTTAGGTTCTTCTTCTGTTCTGATGTTAGCATCAATAGTCTCCTCCACCATAAATTTGGATTCATCTTCCATATGCATAGGATCAAGAGGAGATTGATATCTTCCTCTAAGGGCATCTCAATGAGATTTTCACCCTTAGAATAGTCAATTTTTATGTCTATTGATGTTTCTATTTGTTTTTATGCTAGTGCCTCGAAGAGGTTTTCACTGTGGGACTTGGACTTTACTTTTGTTGAGGATTTTCAGAAGATATCTTGCCCTTGTTTTATTTCTTATTTTTCTAACCAAAGAAATCATCCTTATCCCTAAAGTACGTGTATATGTCAAGGTTGATGGAGAATCCCTTTTGTGGTCGCCAAAAATAATGTCATCAGGAGACCTATTAAATTCACTAATTACTTCATCATTCTAAAAGAATTCAATTGGTATGTGTTGTTTTTGGTCCCAATTCACTAGATATGGGTAGAAAATATTTAATTTTGGAGTAGAAGGGAATATAGTAAAAACATCCGAATTAGGAAACATGTTTGTGGAGGTAAGGTCCTCATATATGCTACAAAGGGAATCGATTTCACTGTTAGAATCATAATAGGTATTGTCACATTCGGAGGAGTTGGCTTTGACCTTCAAAGGATGGGACACATATGACTGAATAACAATACCATATTTTTATAACTTTTGATGTGGTGTTGGAAGAGGTTCCCATACACCCTACTCATCTATGCTGCATCTGTATCCTTTGTAACCCATGTCATACACCATCTTGTTAGGGATGGCATATTTAGGAGATTGATAACATTAAGCCATATCATCATCAAGGGACCAATATATAGAAGTGTCCAGCAATTTCTTATCTGTGAAAAGGCCACCAGGAAAGAAATTGTCGATGTTATAGTGTTCTCAGGACTAGTGATATTTATAACTGGGCCTACCACATATCTTGGGTGATACGGGAGATAAAAAACTAGGAGGGCCTGTTTGAGGTTGTATTCTCCATAGCTATCGGAAGGACCTTAATCTCCCATGAAGTAGAGGGAGAGATATATGTAGAAGCACCATTATTATGAGAGAACAATGTATCCAGATCAATGTGGGAGGTGTGAGCCTCATATTGAATATGTGTAACTATTTCAATTGAAGGACATTCATATGTAATGGGGAAATAACCTGAAAATTCTCTACAATGGGTAAAGGGTTGAGGATCTCCAAGAATAGTAAGAATTTGTCTCTCATGGTACAATTTAATACATTGATGGAAAGTTGAAGGCACTAACTACATGACATGAATCCATGGGCAATCGAGAAGCATATTGTAGGGTAGTTTCAAGTCTAAGACATGGAACTTGATATTGTGAATAGTAGGCCCAAATTCCATAGGAAAAGTTATTGTACTAGATGATTTTCACTCTGCATTATTTTAAGCCTTAATGATGATAACATTAGGATCTAATTTAGTATCAGTGCATCCCAACCATCTAATTATTTTTAAAGTACACATATTCAAACCAGATCCATTATCCACAAATGCCCTTTCTATCTTTTTATGAGTCACAATCAATTCTATGTACAAGGGAAAATTTTGGGTATGATCATCCATAGGAATCTCATACTAGTTGAAGGTAATGTGTTCAAAAGGAGAAATATTTGCAACCAAGGTTTGGAAGTGTGAAGGATCAATATTAGTTGAAAATTTCTACCCTAGATTTTTTTATAAAGGATGTCTTTATGAACGGTGGATATTTTAAGATCTAAGATGGAAATATTAGCAGTGGTATTCACAAGCTATTCTAGAATATCATAATGATTATCCTAAGGGGTAGGTAGAGGAGGTTCTGAGATAACAAGATGAGCACATCATGTTTCCATGACGCACTCTCATGTCTTGATCTTAATTGTATTTATATGCTTAACAAGAGGGTGAAGAAAACCAATGAGGGAATCAAGCAGTTAGTAGTTTGGGAAACATGGTTGACATTTTTATTCTGGAACGATTGAACTTGATCCACGTTTTTCTATGCCAATTGTTGGTTAGAAGTTTTATTTGGTGTAGGGGAATCCATTTCAACCTCTCCGTTATCTATGAGGTCTTAAATAAAGTGTTTCAACTTTAAACATTTGTTAGTGACGTTGTCCTTAACATGATGATATTCAAAATATTCATGGTCTTTGTACCATGATGGTTTGGGTGCATCATATACATATGGCTTAGTGTTAGGAAATTTGATCATGTTCACTGTGTCTAATTGTTTTAATATTGATGAAAAATAATATGTAAGAGGAGTGAACACTTGATGTTTGACTTCAGGTGCATGTCCTTTGGAAAGTTTGAAAGGAACAACATTTTGGATTGTTTACACATGTTTTGAATTTGTTATGCCATCACCTAATATTTTTTTGTTCTTGTTAAAGAATTTAGTTTTTTCTATAGGTTTGGACTCATGATTATCTCTAGAAAATGGTTTTAATGTAACTTTAGCCAATAAAGCCTTCTTGATTTGGATTCCTTTCTCTATGATCTCTTTGAAAGTACTTAAACAATGCATTTGCAAGTGGAAAGTAATTTTGGGATGTAAATTTGGCACAAAAATACTAACAAGTTGTTTCTTTAAAATGGAACAAGGGAAGAAAATAGCTAGCCCTCTCCATATTTTTAGGAAACCAATGAATTTCTCATTGTTACGTTTTTTGGCGTTACATAAATATAACATGGTAATGTCACTTTCCATATTGAATGAAAAGTGGTGCATAAATCTTTTCCCAATTAGCAAACATGAATATATACCCTTTAGGTATATGGAGGAACCATTCAAGTGCTTGACCCCTAAGAATCCATGGGAATAGGTGAATAAGATAATTATCACTATAAAAAATTCTTGGAAATCCATGAAGAAGTCTTTAACATGATCACATGGATCACCTTTACCCCTATATTTATCAAATTTAGGGCAGTCAAAGTGAGAAGGAAAGGGTGTTTGTAGCATTTCCTGATCAAAAGGATAAGGACATATTTCTTCAAATTAATATTTCTTACTATGTACAACATTAATTTATTGTAAACATGTAAGGAAATTATTCATATATTATCACTCTTGGTAAAATATTTGTCCACGTGAAGGTGAAGAAAAAATTTACACACGGTTGGAATTTTATGTTTCACTGACACGTTTTTATTTTTAAATATGATTGTATGTAACCTTAGGTTTTTTATTATGTAGAGTTTTTCCTGGGTCTTTGTGGATAAGGGAAACCAAATCTCACTAATTGATGACTAAGGTCTTGTCTTTGTTGCTGAATAGTTACCTCATTTGTTTAGGTTTCTTCGTGAGTTTAACATTGGGGTGGTTGCTCATTATCTTTTTTTTCTACATTACCTTCATGGTTAATTTGAATAGTGGGTATAAGATAACCACTGATGTTTTTAGAAGGTGCATTCTCTTTATTTTGTTAGCAAGAAGTAGAATCATGTCCCAGATTTAGTATGTCATCCATAGACCGAAGAATAATTTCTACTTATTCTTCTCCATGAACCATGTTTGTAACAAGAGTATGGTCAAATTTAGGTGGCAGTTTATCCCCTAATTTTACAACTCATACCAAGACTTCATCTCTATTTTGAAAGAGAAAGTTATCTATGCGGGCAAGATAAAATTCAAATTTTTTTGAGGAGAGTTCTCCTCGTCGCCATGATGATGGTCAACCATGTTTTCTTCTTCAAGTAAGGGGTATAAATTTAGATTGATGAAATGCTTTTACCCTAATCTTATATGTCCCATTATTGTAAGAATTGGCACAATAGGAAAGGCTTCACTAAGTTTTGAAAAATGTGTATAAGTACGATAATGAACCTAGGAAAAATCAAGTAGTGTGACAACTACAAAGAATCCCAAAGAATCAAAGAATCCAAAATAATCAAGGCAAGACTGAATGGTGTAAAGAATAAAAGAATCAAATAATTTTCCTAGGAGATGAAAAGGTACCAAGGAAAAATCTAGTAAGTGTAAAAAAGTAACCAATCACACTAAAATCTACTCCCTATGTGTCAAAGATTAATTCATTCAAGACGATAACAAAATTTCACCATTAAATTGAGTTTGTAATAAACAGGACTTAAGTATTAAAAGGGTTTTACATGATTTCGATTCAAGGTATACTTGAATGAGTTTAATACAAATAAAGTCCAAGTTTTGAAAAGGGAGGCTACAAATACGAGCAACACTGCAATACAAATCAGATACTTTAATAAATCTTTTAGGAAAAGAAAGATGTTAGTATCAAAATGGTATTGATACGATGCGAGTAGTGTAACTATAAATTCTTCCAAAAATCAAGGCAAAGTTTGAATAAAAATAAGGTCTAAGTATAACAAGGAGTTGATACTACATGAGTAGTGTAACAATTCAATTTGGAAACTTATATCAAGTTTTATAAAAAGATGTAAGTATCAAAATGTATTGGCATAATGCGATCAACATAAAAATCAAGGAGAAATAAATGATGTGATAACATAAATACAATGAGATGTCTTGATGCAGGTATTAATACAATGCTACCAAACCATGAGGATGTTCCAATACACTTTTAACACTTATCATCCCTTCCACAACATGGATATGTAAGTGAATATAAAAGTGGTGGACATGGTTATTTCAGAAATACCTCAAGGTTTCTCTTTTTACCAAAAAATTCAACAAGAAAACAAAGGAAATAGAACAAGTGGCGAAGAAAATACTTGGCTCAACTTTAGCAGAGTTTCACCTTATTTTACAAAAAGGTAGAAAATAGGAATTTTTTTGTATTTTGTAAGTTTTATGATGAAAAACATGTGACACAAAATTAAATGGAAACTCCTCTTGTTCAAATAACAAGGTTGTAACTCCAAAGAAATTTTACTTTGTGAGAGATGTTTAGAACATGATTGGATAAGGAAAATTTTTCCCAAGTGCCAAATGGTTACCTAGGATTTTATTCTCAACACTCTCTAATACTTGTCTAAGAGAGATACGCTTCACTAGATAACTCTTAGATGAAGGACCATTACCCCACAATAAAATTAATGAAAAGCGCCTCATATGGAGAACTTGAAGTATTCCTCATGGGTATTTATAGTCAAGTAGGTAGTGAGACACTTCCCATTTTTCCACCACTTCCCTCAAGGTGTGGAATACTTTTGGGTTCATTTGGTAATTCTCATAATGATTTTCATGGCTTATGCCAAAATAATTTCCATAATTTAAAATGGATCAGTCGTAACCCTTACCCAAACCTGCAAATATAATGTTTTGAATGAAGTGGTGTGTTTTACATCTTTTGATTAAAATGTGGTTTAAGACACCATCAGAAACCTACAACACACTATACTTACTATTGTTTAGATTTGATTATTTGACAAGCGTTAGGTCTTCCACATAAAATATTTAGTATTTTCCCAAATAAAGAGGACCAAGGTTTCTTTTGATTCTCTAGATTGCCAAAATATGAAAGAGAAGATCATACATAATGATTGCTCCAACTAGATAGAAATGAAAAATTTAAATCAAATGATCATTTTAAAAATTATTTGTGAAAGATTCATCCCTTTAAGAAAATTAAATTATGGAATTTCTAAATTAATCCAAATATTTATAAAAGAAGACTAAAGTTTCTTTTGATTCTCAAGATCACAAAAAGGTGAAAGAGAAGAGCATACACAAACTTTATCCTAACTTAAGAAAAATGGAAATACAACATTCATTAGGTTGTGGAGCTCTGTTTTCATGTGTGAAAGTGTTGAAGACTGTACACTAAGAGTACTGTACACTTTCCACAGTTGTCTCACCGGGGTTTGGGGTTGGGCTAGGCCCCGAGCAGGGGTTCGGGGGTGTAACCCCCAATTTTTTTTGGCCTCGAAATAAAACATGAACGATATACTAGGAAATGTGTTTTTCTCATATGGGTAGGATTTTTGACCCATAGATTTATGGGACAGTTTTGGCCCATGGTTTTGATACCCACAGTTTTGTAAAACTGCTTAAGCAATTGTCTACTTATATGGTTTTGTGCATATGATAAGATTTTATGTAATATTCTAGATGTGTTTGAATTCAGGTTTGAATTCTATAGAATTTGTTGAGCATATCTCCAAACAGATATGGGTATTGTATTGAGAGAGAAGTGGCTTGTAATAAAATCTAAGCAAGTGATTCTTGGTGGATGTAGCCCAAATTGGGTGAACCATGTTAAATACTATCTCTTTGTGTTGTGTTATTTTACTCTACAATTTTATTTGAGATTTGTAATATTTTCTACATATTAGTTTCTACTATTGCGATTTTGTGAGGGATTATTCTCCATATTTTATCCCTTACTTACTAACACATTCATTATAGCATTTAGACATGTTAGAGAATCAATTCAAATAAAAACTTGCAAAACAAAAATTAAAAAAACCTACAAAATAACAACTACCAAAAATTAGATTATGGAATTTCTTGAAATCCTAGCCAAAATTTTATACGTAATGCTAGCACGTGAGTTTTAATGGTATGACATAGGTAGTAACTCTAGCGCAAAAATTTTAATGCTAGTGCACAAGGTGCAATGCTAGTGTAGGGTTTTTAATAGTAGTATAAAAGAGATCTTTGTGAAGACAAAGAATAAAATGCATGTAACACTAGTGCATGAGTATCAACATTAGTTCATGAGTTCTAATGGTAGCACAACAAGGTTAAAGCTGATGCATGAGGTTATCTCGTGTAGATAGAAGGAAAAAATAGAGTAATAATAGTGCATGGGGATTAACACTACCACACATGAATAAAAATAGCACAACTGGTTTAACACTAGTGCATGAGAATTAACGCAAATGCAATAGTATTAATGCTAGCGCATGGGTTTGTGTAACTTCAAGAACACGAGAATTCGACAAAAATTGTCAAAAATCTCTAATCTTTTTTGATTAACTTTAAATTTGGTAGTACCTCACATCCCCTACACTAGGAAGGAAATCTCAACACATGCAAACTTAACAAAACAAGTTAAGAAATACAATATTGATCAATAAGTGTTAAAAAGAGGGTTAGTAAGTAAAAATGAAACTAAAATACAAAAGATTGAAAAAATGCACATAAGACAAAGGAGTTGTCCCATGAGATGTGCCAAACATATGCATGATAAATAATATAAGCTAATTAATAGAAACTAACACCAAGTAGTTCCAATAACAAAGCTAATCTAACATAAACATCATGATAAAGCTATGCATGGATAAAAGCTAATTAATGCCTCCAAATTAAACTTGAAAACACTAAGCCATTCCTTGCTAATTTAGATATGCTTTCTATATTATAGTTGCTCCTATGATTATAATGAGATCAAAGGATGGCTATCTCTAAGAAGAGGAAAGGATCTCACCAATATGGCTTAATGGCCATGTATGGATCTTCCTTTACTACTCTTTGTAAAGAGAGGATAAATGGGTGCAAGATCAATAAACTTCTTCAATGGTGGAGAATTATCTTATCATGTGCTTATAATAACACTAATAAAAGTGTGGTGTAAGTTTGAGAGGGGGATACTAGGTTCTATATATAGCTTTCTAATTTGGGAGAAGCTACAATCCTAGTGAATGTGGGATAAAAGATAAAGTATAATTATAAGGTTTTAGGAATTAGAGAACAAATATGCGGAAACAATTCCTCAAACCACAACAATAGGAAACTATATAGCAGAATTATACTTGCATAAATATAACAACATAAATGAATAATGCACAAAAGAAGACAAGACGAGATTTAACTTGGTTCACCCAATGTGGGCTACATCCATGAATAACTTGCTTAGATTTTATTATCAATAAGAGTAAAACAACTCTCATAGTCTTCTCTCAGTTATGAACTCACAACAGAATTCTAAAGATGTTAAACCACATTTAAACCACAATTGACACCCAATTGCTTAACCTTGATCACTCTTGATCACCTCTTGATCTTTAAGACTCAAGTAACACCTCTATTTATAGGATTAAAATCCTTCTAAGAAGCCATAAAGCTGACCCTAGAAGATTGAAAGTCGTGATCTTTCAACTTCCCATGGCTGGAAAAATAGTCTCGACGTTAACGCTAGTTAACAACATGTTAACAACAACGTTGCATCAACGTCATAGCAGATGACTACAAAAAGTTTCTAGAGTCTCCAAAATTAACCATTCGAGCTCTATCACTTCAACACTGATTCAATAAGACCAAAAATAGGCTCCACACCCCAACAATCTCCCACTTAGAGTCTGTTTCCACTGAGAAAAGTTCTTAACCCTTCATTATCAACCATGAAGGTGAATCAAAGTTGAACACAACTTCAACTTCTCTCTTGTGACCACCTTGGTCATCATATCCATAGGATTCTAACTGGTATGAATCTTTTTCCACTTCAACTTATCTTCTTCCAAAGCTATCCTGATGAAATGATATCTCAACTAAATGTGCTTCATCCTAGAGTGGAAAGTAGAGTTCTTCACCAAATGAATAGTGCTTTGACTATCACTGTGTAGTCTCCCAACTTCTTGCTTATGCCCTAACTCATCAAGCAAACTGCTATAACCAAATCATCTCCTTGCTTGCCTTTGTGGCAGCAACATACTTAGCCTCTGTGGTTGACAAAGCCACAACCTTTTGTAACCGTGAAATCCAACTCACCGTTGTATCACCAACCGTAAATACATAACCTGTCGTGCTCCTCTTGCTGTCCAAATCTCCTGCCATGTCTAAATCTACATATCCACATAATGTAGTGTCTGATCCACCAAAACACAATGTTGCTCCCATGGTCCCTCTCAAATACTGAAGGATCCACTTTACTGCCTACCAATACTCTCTACCTGATCATTCATAAACCTGCTCACTACTCCCACTACATGGGAAATGTCAGGCCTAGTGCATACCATAGCATACATCAAGCTACCAACTGCTGATGAGTATGGTACCTTGGACATTTGGATTCTATCCTCCTCAGTCTTGGGACTCTGCTCCTTTGATAATTTAAAGTGACCTGCCAAAGGAGTACCAACCAATTTAGCATCCTACATATTAAACCTCTCCAAGACCTTCTTTATGTACTCTTCTTGAGATAATACCAGCTTCCTCTCCTTCCTGTTTCGAGTTATTCTCATACCAAGGATTTGTTTTGCTGCCCCTAAATCCTTCATAGCAAAGGATTCACCTAGCTGCTTCTTGAGTACCTTTATTTCTTACATGTTCTTCCCTGCAACAAGCATATCATCTACATACATGCACAAAATAATATAACTACCATCAAGAAACTTCTTGATGTACATGCAATGGTCTGAGTGACACCTGGAGTAACCCTGCTCCTGTATAAAACTATCAAACTTCATGTACCACTACCGTGGAGCTTGTTTTAGGCCATACAAGCTCTTCTTCAATTTGCACACTAACCTCTCCTTCCCTTTGACCTCATAACCCTATGGCTATTGCATGTACAATTCCTCCTCCAACTCACCATGAAGGAATGTAGTCTTCACATCCAACTGTTCTAAGTGCAGGTCTTCTACTACAACTAAACCAAGAACAATCCTAATAGAATTCATTTTAACAACCGGAGAAAAAATTTCATCAAAGTCTATACCTTTCTTCTGCATGCTAAATCCTTCGACCACTAACCGGGCCTTGTCTCATTTCCTACCTCCATCTTCTTCTTTGATTCTATACACGCACTTGTTCTACAATGCTCTCTAGCCCTCGGGTAGCTCCACTAGATCCAAAGTCTGGTTTTCCATAAGAGATCTATGCTCTTCATCCATGGCCTACTCCCACTTCTTCCTGGCATCCACCTGCACTACTTCCTCAAAAGAATCTAGCTCTCCATTGTCAGTGAACAATAAATAATTCAAAGATGGAGTAAATCATTCAAGTTCCCTTCTTACCCTAGAAGACCTTCTCACCTCAAGAGTTTGGGGTTCTGATGAGTAGAGTAGGTACTGAAATGTGCCGAACAATTATACTGACTTGGCCCCTCGACACCTTGCTATCTGCAATGTCCTCTAACACTATGCATTATTTCTTTGATTCCTCTTTCTGTTCCTGTAAGTGATCTTTATGCATGATTTTTTCATTAAAGAAAATATCTCTAGACCAAAATATTTTCTTGTCTTTAAGACTCCAAGCACGGAAACCAAAATCATCTTCACCATATCCAACAAAGGTGCATTTCTCAGACTTAGCCTCTAACTTGGTCCTATCATCTTTATCAATGTGAAAAAGTACATCACATCCAAATACTCTAAGAAATGAGTAATTGATTTTCTTACTGCACCAAGCCTCCTCAGGTATACCTCCATCCAAGGCCATAGAGGGTCCTCTGTTAATAAGATAAATAACTGTGATTACCACTTCCGCCCAAAACATGAGTGGCAGCCCCACATGTAACCTCATGCACCTAGCATGCTCCATGATTGTCCTGTTCATTCTCTCTAACACTCCATTTTCCTATGGAGTATTTGGAACCGTTCTTTTCCTGGATCCCATTTACCGAATAATAATCAATAAATTCATTACTGCAATATTCCCCTCCATTATCTCACCTGAGACATTTCAGCTTGAGACTGTTTCATTCTCAACCAAGGCTTTCCATCTTTTGAAAGTTTCAAACACATCAGATTTCTTTCTAATGCAATATACCCAAACTTTTCTAGTTGCATCATCAATGAAAGTGACATAATAACATGAACCACTAATAGAGTTTACCTTAGCTGGCCCCCATACATCTGTATGCACTAACTCCAACTTACCCTCCTTCCTGGTAGGTCCAACCTTGAGGAATCTCACCCGATTCTATTTCCCATAAACACAGTCCTCACAGAAGTCCAAATCTAACTCCTTTAATCTAGAAACCTATCCTTTATAATCTGCATGCCCTTATGACTCATATGACTGAGTCTCTAGTGCCACAAAGTTGCATCTCCATCTGCAGCAACTAAATTGCAATAATAAGCACCACTGTTAAATACAAAGTACCATTTTTCTTACCTCTTGCAACCATAAGAGCTCCCTTAGTAACCTTCCAAGAATTTGCTGTAAAACTAACCGTACAACCATCACTACCCAACTGTCCCACTGATATCAAGTTCTGCCTCAACTTAGGCACATGCCTGACATCCTTAAGCAACCATGTGTTCCCATTCTACATTTTCACCCGAACACAACCTTTCCCTACTATGCTGCATGGTTCATCATCACCAAGATATACATGTCCAAAATCACCTTAAACAAAATCAATAAAGTAATGTCTATGTGGGGTGGCATGGAAAGAAGCCCCTGAATCTAACACCCAAGACTCAACAATATTATCTAAAGAAAGAATTAAGGCATCCTGACAAACATCACCTGCTACCACATTTACCTCTTTAGTTTCCTCCATCTTGTTCTTCTTATTTCAAGAGCCCAACAATCTTTCTTAGCATGACCAACCTTCCCACAGTGCCAACATTCTAACTTACTCTTGGACTTTGACCTTCTGCGATCATTCGACTTCCCACGGTTACCTTTCCCTCTGTTCTTTTTCTCCCTCTTCTCTCCACTCATCAAAGTGTTTCCAGAAGTAGAAGAATCTCTCGGTGCTCTTCCTTCACATTTCCTCACTTAGGATCACACCTATTACATCCTCAAACTTCAGCTTTGAGTTATTAGAGACTGAATTACTTATAGCCATAACCAAGTTGTCCTAGCTATCTAGTAAGGAGCACAAAATCAACAAAGCCCTGACCTCATCATCAAAGTCAATTTTTACTGAGTTTAACATACTCACAACTGTATTAAATTCATTCAAATGATCAGCAACAGAACCATTCTCATACATCTTCATATTAAATAACTTTTTCATCAAAAATATTTTATCGAAGCGAGAGGGTTTTTCATATAACTTCCCCAATGCACTCATGAGACCTTCCATGGTCTTCTCCTACAATATGTTGAAAGCAACCGAAGATGCAAGGCATAAATGAATTACCCCGAGTGCCTTTCTATCCAAAGAACTCCCAATCCTCATTCGACATGGCTATAGGTTTCTTTGCTTTTCCAGCCAAAGGAACATGAAGGTCCTTCTGATATAAGTAATCCTTCATTTACATCTTCTACAAACCAAAGTTCTGCCCATTGAACTTCTCAACCCTCAATCTACCCTCACCTGCCATAGCTCCCACTCAAGATAAACTTTCCTTGTGATTTACAACTTCAACAAAAAAACCACCAAAGCTTTGATACCAATTTTTAGCAATTAGAGAACAAATATGCGGAAACAATTCCTTAAACCACAACAAAGAGGAAACTATATAGAAAAATTATACTTGCAGAAATATAACATCATAAATGAATAATGCACAAAAGAAGACAAGACAAGATTTAACGTGGTTCACCCAATGTGGGCTACATCCACCAAGAACTTGCTCATATTTTATTATCAACAAGAGTAAAACAACTCTCATAGTCTTCTCTCAGTTATGAACTCACAATAGAATTCTAAAGATGCTAAACCACATCTAAACCACAATTGACACCCAATTGCTTAACCTTGATCACTCTTGATCACCTCTTGATCTCTAAGACACAAGACCTCTTGAACACTCAAGATACCCTAACACCTCTATTTATAGGATTGCAATCCTTCTAAGAAGCCATAAAGTTGACCCTAGAAGATTGAAAGTCACAATCTTTCAACTTCCCAAGTCTGGAAAAATAGTCCCAACGTTGACGGCCAGTTAATAGCAATGTCACAACAATGTCGCAACAACATCATAGCAGATGAATGCGAAAGTTCCTAGAGTCTCCAAACTTAACCGTTTGAGCTCCAAAGCACTTCAAAGACCGATTCAAGAAGACCAAAAATAGGCTCCACACCCCAACATAATCGATAAGCATGATTAGAAAGAATTAATCGAATTATCAACTCATGGGATTTTTGATGATTTAATTAATCAACTAGGATTAATTAATAAGTCAAAATAAGCTTACTATAGACACCCAAAATTGGGTCTCAACCCTCTAGACCCTCTTTGACTAACATACCCTTTAGCATGACCCTCTACACACTATTATTAATTTAATTACCATTATTAAGTTAATAATTCACTCCTCCCTCCACTTAGCCCTCCATCTCACCATGGACCCAGTCCAAGCCTATTTATTAACCTAGACTAAGTCAATATTCTCCTTAATGAACTATGACTCTTTCTAAACCAAACCATGACTTCTTCTACACATCTCTCACCTATTTCTTACTTCATTAAGTGACAATCAAAGCCTCCAATCCATAACAAATCTTGACCCACATATAAAGGGTGGAAAAAGGCTATTTTTGGAAAATATGACCTTTTCTCCCTAATCGACCCTAGTTATTCCTCGGATGGCGCCAGTCACCTTACTACCATTGGTTCCTTTAGAAAGGAATTTCAAACCCTTTACCCAAGTTCCTCCATCTTGGCTTCTAACATTCTGGAATTCTTGCATCTACAAAGAACATCCGAAGCGATTAAACACATGCCTAAAGTATTCTAGTTCTTCACCAAAACCAACCTCAAGCTGCATAGCTTTGGATCATCAATTAGGAATTATACAAACCTCATTGCCATGAAATTGAGCTCAAATATGTTTCTTCTACGAGAACCTATCAACCACAAACCATCATATATCAAATTGTAATCTCTAGATAAGTATATTAATCCTGTTGTTAAGTTCCATTATCTTTTGGTATTGATTTCTTTATTCTATAGATTTATTCTCTCCTGGATATCTCCTACATCCACCTACCCAACAACCTGCTCATTTGAACCTCTCTTTCCACCTAAACACCTATTTTACCATCTCAAAGTCTTCACATAAATCATAACATCTAGCCTTATCCTTCACAACTCTCAGTGTGATCACAAAAAGCTCCCAACTAGCCCATTTTAACCCTTTTATCTAATTTTCCATATCAAGGCACCTACCTAATGTCAATGTCGCTATTAATAGGTATCGACATCAGTCACTCAATGAGCCTTAGTCTTTGTGTTTGGTAATTTTCCCTAAACTAGTAAGCACATAGTTTACTCAAAACCTCTTAGAACCCTACCAGACTTCACCTAGACCTCCCTAACACCTTTTTTATACTTCCGTGTCCCGATAACCAATCACCTTTAATGGATTAATTCTTATATGCATCAATATATTAAATCTAGCTTATTATATTTTTTGGGAGACACGTAAATCATACAACTACAATAAGATTTCCTTCTTTCATGTTATTTCTCTACATTAAGTTATCTTTGAATGTGAATTGATAACCTTCTAGGAATAACCCCACTTACCGTATTTAGCTCCTAGGAGTCCACCGACCTATATTATTAATGCTATCTTGTGGTCTTGTGTTATTTCTCAGGTAGTCCTTCCTAGAAAAAAAGGAGCTCTTCACAATTGGCTTGATCTTCTACAAT
The DNA here is from genome assembly GCA_018340775.1 of Taxus wallichiana var. yunnanensis. Classification (NCBI taxonomy): domain Eukaryota; kingdom Viridiplantae; phylum Streptophyta; class Pinopsida; order Cupressales; family Taxaceae; genus Taxus; species Taxus wallichiana. Next base: position 902,689,485 of record CM031234.1, on the reverse strand, counting down.
ACACGTAACCTTCTTTAACTTCACAAGTATTCCTCCTCACCTTTACCTTATCTGTTTTATACACAAAATTGTGGTGAAACATTTTGGCACGCCTGTGGGACCCTCGTTTTTGGGTTCCTTTCTATTCATATAGGTTGCATCTTGTGTGTTTCCTTTCTAAATAGTTATTCATTAAATCTTCTTCTTTGGAAATCTACTCCTTCTTTCTAATTTCTCTAAATGAAATACTTCTTTTGGTGCATTATAAAAATCCTTCTTCTTTATTCCGTTCTTGCATTAGTGAAATTCATCCTTCTTCCTATTCAATCTTGCTTACATTTAATATCATATTTTGATTTAGGGTTTAAAACACTTGTATTTAATCCTTGTATGTCTGCATATTTAGCTCACATAGTTAAGTAGCAATCATATGATAGAGGTCATGACTATTTTTGTGATTGATTAATAAAGCGTAGTTCACATTTGTACACACACTCATTTGTCGAATCACTTAACAAAATTTACAAATTTCTTAAAATTTCCCTTCCAGGAAGAAGTTGCCAAGGATTTAAAAACTAGTAGATGGTGGGCCCACCAATTTGTTCTAGCTGGTTTATCATATCGAGCTTAGACCTCACATACCAAAAGTTATATTGAGGACTCTTTTTCTAAAACAAACTTGAAAATAGCTATAGATTTCTTTCTAGGTACCTTTGTTATCCAAAATTCCATTTCATTCACAGTCAGTCTTAAGGCATAAGCCGAACAACACTAAAAGATATCCTAGGACAACGTGTTTATTTAGTTTTTCTTTCTTGATTGTCACTTTCTTTCTTGTCTTTTGTAGTTTGAGTGTGAGGATGTATTCACCACTCTTTCTTTCTTTTTAACACTCAACAATCATAACTAGTTAATTCTGGTTCTTCCTGAGTGTGTTAAATCATTTTTTTCATCCACATCCTCTTTTGGGGCTTCTTTTCATCAAATTTAACTCAAAAAATATTAATTTATTCACTTCCTAGTTTTAATAAGTAACTGACATCAGTTATTTCATCATACCGAATTGGTGAATTGACCGATGTTCTCTCTCTAATTTTTGATTTTATGTCAAAATAACAATCTATTCCTATAGACCATCTCTCTTTGTTTCTGATTCTTGTAACAAACTAGTTTCTTAGTCTCTATAACACTTGACAGGTCCCATAATACCCATTTTACACTTTTATTACCCAAAAATATTAATTTCTTCACTTCACTAGTTTTTATCAGTCATAGGCATTGGTCTAGTGATGTCGGTCTAGCGATCAACATCGATCTTTTCGCATAACTGTACCGGTTCATCGACCAACGCTCGGTCTCTCGTGTTATTGATTTTTATTAAAAATTTCAACCTATTTCTACACTTCCGTAGATCCAACAAACTTGTATTTCTAAGTTTTTTCAGTTCTATAGATCCTAGAATATCTATCTACCAGCTTTCTTATGGTTTGGAATCGCCAACAGTGCAAGTTTTTACCTTTCATGCCAGCCGTGCATACCATTACCCGCTTCACCTTCACCACTATCTATTTCTTCTCTAATGGACCCTAAAATTCATGTAACTATACCTATAGGTGATAAGGAATTTTCTAAATTCTTGATCATAATGCCATATCCTTACAACATTACCTTGCCTCTGTTCTTTTACCCATGGCTCATCCATTTATTAGCTGCTATTTGGTTTGCCTACCTCCATACCCCCTACCATATCCGTGTGAATGCTCTGTACCATTTCCTACTCCCATATAGAAACCACCTCTAATGCACCCTCCACATCTATTGCATCTTCAACGTTTGTGGCACATTCAACATCTTTCACTCCCCAACCTCTACTAGTGCCTCGACACCTACCATATCCACATCCATGGCTCCTAGAATAGGGATCCCAAAATAATTAGTACCTATTACTTCGTAACCTCCTATTGCATCGACATCCTATGCCCCCTTTCTGAATTTGGTCCTTTTTATACCCCAAATTTTTCCACCCATTGCTACGAGGGTGTTTACACAGACTCCTACCTAGACCATGCCTATAGCTTCCACCTCGTATCCTAGGTACATGCCCACATCATTTATTCCTACCTATTGTCTCGCTTCTCATTTCCCATATTCAGTACCACCATACACTTGTATGCCATCTATGACCTATTCATCTTATCCACCCCCTTATACTATAGGGGGCACTCCTTAATCTAATCCTACCATTGATCTTATCAAGATGATGATGGATAAGATGAAAACACTCGAGGCCTCCATTTTTGGATCTTGCAATGTCCTTATTTATGATGACATATGTAAGGAACCCATTCACCCATCCATACAAATTCACCCTTATCCTGTGTAATGGAATTTTCCCAAGTTAACCCATTTCAATAGCAAGGAATACCCTCAAAAACATTTACGATCATTCAAACATGTGTGTTATTTGATCACCCATAATAATGCCTTACTCCTTGAAACCTTCCTCATGTCACTATTGGGACCTTCCTTAGATTGGTATAGTGTTTTTCCTATGAATTCGATCTTCTCTTTCAATCAATTGGCCCAAACCTTCCTTGATCATTTCTCAATCAATATCTCTAAGAAGGTCTCTATGATGGACTTATACTCTATTCACCAATACAAGGATGAATCTATTGCGAATTTCATCACACGTTCGCAAGACCTCATCCATAAACTCACCTTCTAGCTACCAAAAGTAGAGCTCATAGATTTTTTTAAAAGGGAATGTACTAGAAACATTTCCATGACTCTCCAGGTTTAAATGTTTTGCATGTTTGATGAAGAATTCACTATGACCCGGAAACTTGAGATTTGTGCCCTTGAAGAGGAAAAACTTAAGTTACATAATAAGAATTCTAACTTCAAATTGAATGAATCTTCTTCTAAACCACAAAACAACCATTCTAATAACCTTTCTAAGGCCAAAGGATCTACCAACACAATGATTCAAAAATCCATCCTCTCTCATCCATCTAATCAACCAAAACCACATGCCAACCTCTCTCCTATTCAAAATTTCAATATAAATATGATCGAGGGCTTACACTCCTATCAGATAAGCATATTCTTTTATGTTGGAAAATATTTTAAAATTTGGATCCATCACCCTTCCACCTATCAAACCAAGCACTAGTTTTTATCCTTCTCATCTAACACTATTGTGGTATGAAGAAAAATGTTTTTGTAACTACCACTGAGTTAGGGCACATAGCGATGGAAATTACAAAACCTTCAAGAATGTCCAAGGAATGATAGATAGCAGTGATCTCATCCTAGAAAAACCTAATGCACCTGCTAACACCAAAATGGATGTGTTTAGGAAAAATTTCATAATCACACACCTTCATCAAACCAAGCTTCATAGACCTCTACTAGTGACACCAATGTGCACGAGGTTCATGGCGTCTTCAATACAATACATGTTCCATCTAGCCAGATTCCTCTCGTAGTGTCTATCGAGGAAATTATGGCATGAAATCCTATACTCATAGAGAAGCCTATCAGACCTACTCCTCTATCCACAAAAGAGCCTATCACACCTACTCCACTATCCATAGAGGAATGTACTCCCTCTATTTCTCTACCTACCACAGAGCCTATCTTTATTGTTCCTCTACCCAAGGAGGAACCTATCTCACCCATTCCTCTACCCGAGGAGGAGCTAACCCTATCCACCTATCTACCTAAAGAGGAGTCCACATTGCTGGTTTTTGCTTCTCCTCAACCCATAGAGGATCTACTCTTATCTCCTCTTCCTATAGGTGATGCTTCTCCCATGGTCTTCCAAGATCCTAGAAACCTTCTTACATCACTTCTGCCTATTGAATTAGAGGCAAAAAGATTCCATATATCACAAGATTCAGATTTATGGATAGGTTTCACCATTGGTTATTCATCTTCTAAACCAAAATCTTATCACATTTGGTGGACCGATTAGAGTATGTTGATTACTCCACACTCTGGGGGCACCTTCGACTCCTAGTATCCACCAAAATGTAGATGTTGTCCTATATATCTCAACTATCTATCCTAAGATATTTAAGGAAACTAAAACTTTGACACTTGAGCCACCCATAATAACCACGTAATCTTAAGCCTTGACTTTACCAATAACCTTATCCACACCCATACCTACCACTTCCTTAGGGGTCCTACCAACACCTAGCCTACTACATCCCATAGTGAAACTAGACTTGTCTACTCAACCACCACCCATCACAATAAAAATTCCTACACCTAAGAGGAAGCCCAACTTGCAAAGCCTTGCACCCCTAACACTCCTATTCCTTCTCTTTCACCTTCACCTCTACCTTATATTTTAAACCCACACCATTCCACCTTGGTTAAGTTACCTATTCACCAAGGAAAATACAAGGCATGACAACCCACACCTGTACCTTTACCTTCTCTTTTTCCCACACCTTCACCTTCATTACCTCTTCTTCCTACACCTTCTCCATTACCTATAATAACATTATTTTTAAAAATACCTCTCTCACCTTGGATTTATAAGGTATCCCTCCCTCCTACATCTTCTTCTACCTTGTGCACCCCTCATGCACCTTTACCTAAGAAGGTGTAACCTAAACCAAAACCAAAACCTTCACTACCTACTAGAAAGGTAGTCACACCTACACCACCTCCAATAGCACCTCTCCCATAAAAATCACCCACACCTTCATCCAAGAAAACTATGACTTCTCACTGTGACCCATTAGTAGGATCCTATTCTAACATCCTCTCTAGGTTGTTAGAAACCTTTGCTATCTCACTTGTCTCCTATTAAGGCTTATGACCCACTTAAAACCTAAACCAATAGGGTTCAATAAAACCAAAATATGTGTATATCATCACTCACTAGGGCATGATGTTAAAGGTTGTAAGGCCCTCAAAAACATTCTCCTTCAACTCTATACTTTAGATGGTCTCTTCAATGAAAATGAATTGTTAGATGAGAATTTCATTCCCTCTTTTCCTAGTACCACACAATGTAGTCCTATATCTATTCAACATCCTTTACCTATATCCCCACAACCATCTTTTCCTCCTCTGATATTTGAAATAAATATGGTCTCGAGTAGATACTTGGTCATAAAAATATAAAGGAAAAGAGAACACTGGTAGCACATCTAGTGCAAATTCACTAGCCATTCCACCTACACTTGCCCCAAGGGTAACCATCTATGGTTTCGCTTACCTTATTTCTGATGGAGTTGCACATCACTCTATGATTAAAAAACTTCATTAATATCCTTTGAATATGTCTTTGTATGACCTAGTTCAAACCTCCAAGTCTCATCATCAGGCCCTCATTGAGGTCCTGCAATCTATCAAGGTTCCACCAAATGATCCTACACCTATGGCTGCCATATTTACCCCTCATCATGTGGTTGCCCTCACCACTTCACCTCAAAATTCTGCCCCTATTACTTCTCCTCAGGTTTCTACCCTCAATTTTTATAATTCAAAGATTACACCTCTACAATTAGATGATCCTGATCCTTCCCTGTTCATCAACGCCTACATCAATGATATTCGCATTTGACGTGTTATGATTGATGGAGGTTCTAGAATTAATATTGTTTCTTCCCATGCATATGAAAAATTGTGCATACCCACCAACTACATGCATAATAACCATGTTATGTTGCATTCTTTTAATGATGCCATGACTTCTACCCTTGGCATTGTCATCCTCAAAATCTGCGTGGGTCCCCGCACTAGTCCCAAACTGTTCTATGTTCTTGAGGGGAATTTAAATATAACTTGATGCTTGGATGACGTTGGATTTTCACCATGGGGTGTGTACCTTCAACCCTTCATCGCTTCCTGAAATTTGAATATGAAGGGAACCCTTACACCATTCGGGTGGATCCTTCACCCTCTAAAACCAACAACATGCTTTACCAACTAATTGATGTCCTTGTCCCAGTAAAGGTATATACCACCCCCACCACTTTAGATTTTTTTCTACCTCATCTACCACTTCTACCACTTCATCTTCTTTTGCTACCTCATCTACCACTTTTTCTACTATACCTTCCACATCTACCTCATCTATCCTCACTTTCGTTGCAACTTCTAAAACTAGCCTATCTACTAACCTAGCTATTTCACCAACAATTGATGCCCCACCTTCATAGGATTTGAGTAGTTCATCGATCCTTACTACCCAAGTATCAACCTTTGACCCCTTGGAAGGTGTTTTTTAACGCCTTTCCTAGGGGAGCACCACTTATACAACATAGACACTTTCTTTACTCCTCAAGAGTACATAATCCTTCATAAACACCCATGTTAAAACTGTTGTGTAGGAGAATTTTTTCCATATAGTCCTCCCCACCTTTACACCAACTTGACATATAGGGGAGTTGACAATTATTATTACTCTCCTGAACCACCAACCCAAACTTGAAATTTCTCATCCAACTTCCAATACCTCACTAACCACCACTTTGCCCACATTTTTCTTCATGAATGTGCCTAGAAGGGATTTAGATTTGGTATTTATGAACAAGTTCATCATATAGTCATACCTTGCACCACCCGAAAACACAAAGACCATTGTGGTATCATATTTTTTGTACAACCTATTCCTAAGAAGACTTATATCACCATTGTCGAGGAAGATAATCCTTCCCCATCTAGCTCACCTACCATACTACCTTTACCCATGGAGTCCATGGATCTATAATCCATCCCTCCTAACTTTTTTTTTCATGAAAACTATTTCTTTTGGACCTCTGGCCTATCATCATGATGGTGAGGTGCACTCTTACCTTCCTCTTCTTTATCTTGAAATATTAGATGATGACACACTTTTTATAATTGTTATTCAATGTCGGGATGATAATTATATTCTCACCTATCTAGGTGCAAACAAATCTTACATTCACCACTATTACCTTCTCGAGACACAAACCATACTTAATGATTTGACCATAGAGATCAACATTCACACTCAGATAACCCATGAATTCTAAAGATAGGCCAATCTTTAGATTCTGTCTAATAGGAAGCCTTCACCTTTTTCATCCGAGATCATATCGACACTTTTTCTTGGTCTTATGCCGGCATGCCAAATAGTGACCCTAATATCATGGTGCACAATATCATTCCTATCCCCGATGCTAAACCTCTAAAATAGAAGCTGCAAAAATGCATCTACACATTGCCTTTCTTATGAAAGAATAAATCCAACACCTTCTTTATATTTCCTTCATTCTACCCATTAACTATTCACAATGGATTTCTAACATTGTTCCTATCACCAAAGTGACATGGAGACTCCACATCTACATGAAATTCCAACACCTTAACCTTTCTTGGACTAATGATGAATTTCCTCTAGATAGAATTAACATATTCTTTGTTCTTACAACCAACCATGATATTTTATCTCTTATGGACGTATTCTCAGGTTATATCAAATATTACTCACTTTGGAAGATAAACCAAAACCCATCTTATCACCCCTTAGGGGAACTTCAGTTATCACGTCATTCCCTTTGGGTTGAAATTTTTGGTGAAACCTATCAACGCAATATGAAATATATCTTCCAAGATATCATTCATGACATGATGGAAGATTATGTCAATGGCCTTCTCGGTAAGTACAAAAGTCATGCTGAAAACCTCACAGCTTATTAATTCATATTTGATCATCTCATCCAATACTACATTCACCTTCAACCAAAGATGTGCGTCTTTTCCATTCTCTTTGAAAAACTCCTTGGTTTCATTGTCTCTTTGCGGAGTACTGAATTCAATCCTGCCAAAATGAAGGATATTCTCGAAATGCCTCTCGCTACGAACCTTTGACAACTTCATAGTTTGCAAGGAAAATTATAATCCATTCGATGCTTTATTTCCTAGATTTCCAACTGATGTCACCCTTTTCATCATATCCTTAAAAAGGATGTCTCCTTAAATTGGAATGATGAGTTCCATAAAGCATTCAAAGCATTGAAGAAATACCTTCTTCAACTACCTGTGCTCATCCGACCTAAAAATGAAAAACATTTTTAGCTCTACATTTCTACTATGTCCCATTCCTTGGGCACCATGATCACACATTGTGATTAGAAACACAAGGAGAAATAGGTTTATTACATAAGTCGTACTCTTTCGGACTATGGGACTAGGTATACTCATGCTCAAACTACCTACTTAACCAAAAATCTTCATCATCACCAACATTGACCCTTTGCATTACATGTATGTTAAACCTTACCAACACTAACACACCACACGTTGCCTCATACTCCTTTAACTAGACCTAGAATTCATTCATCAAAATTTTGTCAAGGGATAAACCATTGTATATCAGCTTACAGATGCTCCTCTTCCTGGAAATGAATCTTCTAACTTTGGTTTTCCTGAAAAATATATTGCTACCCTCTCCCTTGATGATATCATTTACCAAATGACATTATTCTTTGAAAATTCCAAATGTCAATGTGGGGGTAGTGCAGGGGTCATCCTCATTCCTCTAGATGGTGGGCCTATTCCTTTGTCCTTCAAACTCGACTTTGACTACACCATTAACATCACCGAGTATGAAGTGTTTGTCTTGGGTCTTCAATATTCCATAGCCCTAGATGTTAAATCCATTAATATATTTGGTGACACTTAACTAGTTATGAATCAAGTCGTGGTTTGTACTAGTGTCGTAATGAGGTGATTAAAAAGTATAAAAATCATATTGACATACTTTTGACCATGTTTGAAACCTACCTCATTCAAATGAATTTGTAATCCACTAAAAATTTGTGGATACCATGGCTTTCCTTGCCTCATATATACCTGCCTCACCTTAAGACTATAAAATATTTTTCATAGTACAATAGTTGCAGTCAATCTATTATCTTATCTCGCAACATCAGTTTTATGGGAAGAATAAAAACTAATCCACGGAACATTTGGTATAAGAAATTTGTTGACTACCTATCCCTTTCAATTCGCCTTCAAATCTCACTCATGAATGGATGACGAACCTTCATAAAAGTGTCCTTCATTATGTCATCATAGGGGTATTCTATTCAAACATGGCTTTGAATTTATCCTCCTACGATGCCTCACAAATTATGAAATTCCATACACCATTAAAGAAATCCATGACGGGATTTGTGGAGGACATTTTAGTGTCCTCACTATTACATAACACATCCTTCACCTTGGCTATTACAGAAAACCCTTAACAATATTGTTGTGACTATGTTAAATGTTGTGTGAAGTGTTAACAACATGCTAACCTTCATTATAACCCTAGTCACATCTTACAAGTCACCCAAGACTTCTAGCCCTTCTCTCAATGGGGTTTGGATCTCATTGGAGAGATTAACCCTCATTCTTCTCAACGTCATAACTGGATCATCACAACAACTGAATATTACACTAAATGGGTGGAATCCATCCCTCTCATTTCTACCAAATATGAGAAGATAGTTGACTTCATCAACCACCATATCATTTTATTCTTCTGTTTTCCCGATTCCTAACAACAAAAATGATTAAAGAATAAAACTCTACCAAAACTGTGTGACAAATTTGGCATTCAACTCAATTTCTCTTCACCCTATTACCTGGTAAAAATGGCGAAGTATAATCTTCCAATAAAACCTTTAATAAAATTATTATGAAAGTCGTCGATGAAACTGGTAAGGGATGACACATGCACATTCCTTTCACCTTATGGGATTATTGTGCTAGCATTCTCAGCTCAACAATGCTAACCATTTTCATTTGTTCTATGGTACATAGGTCATGTTATGCCTCTTGAAGTCAAAATTCCATCTCTTCATATATCACTTAAGGATATTCTCTCTGACAATGGTTTTTGCTAAGAACATTTGGCACAACTTGAGCTATTAGATGAATTCCATTTCAATGTTCTCAACCATCTCAAAATATACCAAAAATGCATCAAGTGTGCCTATGATAAACATGTTCAAGAACGGACCTTAAAGATTGGTGATTTTTTCCTGAAGGAAAACCAACATGTAATCAAAGTGGAGAAAAGTAAACAAGGTAAGGTTTCTCTTAATTGTCTTGGAACCTATATTGTCACTCATACCTATGGATAAGGAGCTTATTTTTATCTTCTCTTATAGCTAAACTCTGAACATGAGCCCCTTAATGCCTTGCATCTTTGACCGTTATATTGTTGAATAAATTACTACATCACTTTATGTCACTTATATGCTCATCTCTTAAGTGACCTTTTCCTTCCACCTACATATTTTAAGGACCAATGACTCAAAAAAAATTGTATGATTATCCATCACCATTAAACCTTGGCTTAAATATGAATACCATGACTCTACTCGTGGCATGATTTTTATGGATAATTTTCATCCTTTTTCAGGATGGTATCCTATGGTCATTCGTCACTTGAAACCCCTTTTTCATAGCTAATATTTTTGTACTATGGTTTTTCCTCCTAAAAGATGCCTATACTTGTTTATAGTCTTATCCATGACTTAAATTCCACAAATAAATGCAAAAATATGGGATAACAAAACTCTACTCCTTGAGTCAAACTTCTTAAAAATAGATGATTCCCTCAAAAAGGACATCTCTCTCTCTCTCTCGTCTTTGTTATAAGTAGATTTCTTGCTTGATGGATAATTATAAAAATCCAGCCACCTATTGGACTTAGTTTATCCCCAAAATAAGAATAATATGTATCTTTCAAATAAAATAATTCTAGAGCTTCCCACATTGATCAACTTCATGAAGACATCAAGGAGAACTTATTTAACCCATTATAGACTCCCCACATAGATCAAGATATACATGTGAAAAGTAAAAATAAAATAAAAAGTCAAGAAAAATACAAACTTTTGGTCATGGAATTACCTATTCTTGGGTTTTGGGTATCTTGCAGAAGGGGCATTCTCTCCCATAACAAGTTTACGCTTAAAAAACTCTTCTACCTTACCTTCTATTTATTATCTTCTATATCAACTCAATGGTTGTGGTGTGTATTCTACACATTGTGATCACGGGAATTCTTTCAAAACTATACATATCAATCATGAAACATATCTAGGGACTTATGTTCATAAGCCTAGAGGTGCGACAATTATATTCCTTGCTAGCTATGGAGCATTTTGCTTCTTTTTAGTTCACCTCACCCTAGTTGTTGTTTCTTCTAACAGGAAAAGACAATCAAAATTGAATCAAACATAACACATTCATCTATGCCTATTACCTACTCAACATTTGACCTTGCAAATTTTCAAAAATGTCTTACCCAACCAACCTACCTATCTAACCTACCTACTCAACTTACCTAACCCTATCTTATTCTACCTTGATTAATGAGAGAACTACATTGACCCGAGGCCCCTTCTGTAAGGGATATGTAGGCAACACTTTGAGGGCATAGGGCCGTTGAAGGTTAGCTCTGCCACTCTTTTCCCCCAAAAGAAAACCTAATTAGTTTGTTTCCACAAAAATAATAACTTGGAAATTAACAAAAAAGAAACCATACATCAGCCATACACATCATCATTCAATTTCCATAATACCATAACTTGGAAATTAATTTAAAACAACATCAACCAAACCATGCCTAATCATCTAGTTCCATGACATTAATAAATTAAAAAGGAAATAAAATTATAAAACCATAACCAAACCATTCCTACATCTAGTTTTCATGACATCAATACAATGGAAATAAAAGCAATCATTCACCACCATAACATGAACCATGCTTATATCTAGTTTACATGATAACAATATAATGGAAATTAAAACCAAACTATATATATACCATCATCCATATATATATATATATATATATAAGAATTTTTGTATATCAATACATTGTATATATAGATATGAATACAAGTATCTCAAAAAAATCTGATATACATGTTGCCTCTTTACCACACAAGTGGTATATATAAGTTAAAAATAAAAATAATCAACATCTCCATAATCTGCTCATCTCTAGGAGGGGTTGAAACCTCTTCTTCTCTCCCTTGTCTCCTCCCTTGGCTTCCATCTCTATGCATCGGTCACCTCTTAATGGTCCTATCTTTGTGACCGGTGGCTCAAATGAATTGCTAGTACTACGGGTCTCGTGAACCGGACCTCTCACCGACTACCATTTGGGCTTTGTACTTGACATATGAAACAAAAGGTACAACACTATATGTAAGCTAATCCTCATAGTACCTAGCCTCGATCACAACCTCCCTATACTTGTCCATATAAATTTTTGTGGTGGTGCAATAGCTCTAGCACCTACTCGTGGAACCTATCCTAATAATAGTGGTCCTTATGCATGTACCGAGCTTGTACCAAAATATATACCTACAATCGATCATGTACTAGTGCCTATAATAGATCCTGTACTGTGATTTTTCTAGGTTCCCCTATAAGGTGGCCACCTATGCATATAACATAGCCACATGGGCCTGCAATACTCTAATATGCCCTCTATCTCTGCATGTCCCCGTGTCACCTTTAACTATCCCTATAAGGTGGTCACTTGTTCTGAGCTGCTTCTAGCTACCTTTGTAATGTCATGGCCTAGGCCTATAATTCCATCACTTTCCTCTGTAATCTATCCCCCTCAATAGTCACAATATAAAAAATAGGCTATCCTAGAGTTAGAGGTTCTACCGTAGTTGTACAATCCATCACTACCTATACATGTTAGTATAACCCACATAATCTATACTCATATCTTCCACCTAGTCCTCCCGTCCATCTGGATCTGATAGATGTGGTGGAGATATTTGTCTCTCCACATCATCCCTATGGTACTTGTTCATATAAATCACCCGTGGTGGTTCCATATCTCTAGCCCCTACTTGTGGACCTTGTCCCAATAATAGTGGTCCCTATGTATGTACAAGAATCTATGCCTATACCCGAGGCTAAACCGATGCCTTTACTCTTTGAAATCATTGTTATGATTTTGATAGTTTCCCATGTAAGGTGGCCACCTACGCATGTAACATAGCCACTGGGCTTGCAATGCTCCAACCTCGCCCTATCTCCGGTCTACCCTGTGATACCTCTGAATGACCCTGTAAGGTGCTCACTTGTGCCTAAGCTACTATTAGCTGCCACTGTAATGTCATAACCTAGGCCTGTAATTCCATTACCTACCCCTATAATCTATCGCTCTCAATAGTCAAAGTAGAAAAAGTAGGTTATCCTTACCTCGTAGGTGCTACTTGTAGCCGTGTAATCCACCACTACCTATACTTGTCACTATAACTTGCATTATCTATCCTCTTGTCTTCCCCCTTCTCCCACTATCCATCTGGGTATGAAAAATGTGATGGAGATAGTGGTGTCTCCATGTCATCCATGTGGTACTATAGGAATGACAGAGGCACATCTTATCGTAGCCTAAATTGACATCGAGACCAAGTCAATAGGTATCATGTCATGCTCCCCGTGTCTTCACCCCTATATCCATCTCATTAGTTGTAAACTTACCAAATCCTCCTCCATACCTCTAAATGAAGGGTAACCAAGATATGACCTTCACAAAATTTTGACCGATGATAAGCCATCCATTAAATTCTAGTAGTATGTGACATCCCGTGACGCTACATCCGTCCTCACATGTGCCCCTATTTGAATCCACTACCCGAAACCTAGCATATAGACCTCTCTATACCAATATTGTTGTGGAAGGCCTAGTGGATGTAGATATACTATATGCTCGTAGGCCCAACAATGAAGAAGATAGGTTCAACACACACCAAATTATTGAATCCTCCTATATGCCCTCAACTCCTTGTATAACTATACTAGAAAATCTGTGCCCACGTAAAGAAGACCCTATCCTCAATCATGTCATCCAATGATCTCATCGGTTTCTGGAAACTTCCCATTCTCGTAGTCCGGGAGAACATAACAACCAATAACTACCATCATAAACAATGCTAATCTAGTCTCCTCTCGGTGCGCCACATACATATATCTATAACTAATTCTCACATTATGATATGAAAATCTATCATAGCCTCTTCAAAAATTGTAACCACTGGATCAAACACATCATTTGAAGAGATATTATATAATGGATCCCCAAAAATAGGTAGCCTCAAGATCTACTAGACATCTTCTAAGGTGATCGTCATCTCCCCTGACAGTAGGTGGAATGAGTTGGTTATGTGGTCCCATCTATCGATGAGGGAAACCATCATGCTATAATCTTGAACTATCCACCTATAATATCTAACATCATCCAACCTGACATCCCTCATGTGGTCTCACTCATCCTATGTGATGGTAGGCCTCATCTACAGAGTAATAGGGGTGACAATCTATCTCTCATAGTCAACTCGATGTCATGCCTACATCATCAACATTGACACTAATTAATAATTTACCCTTGCCTATTAATTATTCAACATTCTACCTTGCCTTACCATTTTTATCCTATGACCTATCTTCCTTACACCATTTTCCTTACCTTCTATCTTCTTACCCACCTCTATGTTTCATTTCTTTCCCACCTTTCCATTACCTTTGATTTGTGCCTACACCTTCTCATTTCTTCCTACCCAACCTTACCTATCCTAAGTCCACTTATTCCTACCTTGGTATCCCCTACCCACCCTTCCCCTGTACTATTTAGACTCCTAATTTTCCTTTTTCAACACTTTGGTCACTTTCCATAGCGACCAATATTAGTTAGCCCGACCACTACTCATCCCCTTTTATATCCCACCGACTTCGTTAAGCCTACTAATGCCGACCGATAGCCACCAATGTCGGTTACTAGTTCAGCCTTAAGGCCAAATCCCTACATCCCCAAATCCAAAAATTGCAAAAAAAACTAATCTACCCACCCAACCACCCAAAAATTATCCCCCATTTCATTTTAACCCCTAAGTAAACTAGTTTCACCCTCCCCATACCCAATTTCACCCGATTTTAACCACAATTACAATCAAATTTCAAAAACCAAAATTTTAATATATTCCACTTTATTCTTCACCAAAAACAACAATGGAGCTCGAATCCTACCTCTACTTGATGTCACCTCCGTGGTAGGATCTTTGGAATGGGAATCTAACTTCCTTCTATGCCCTCTCCTTCCTCTCGTTATGTCTATATCAACCTTTTAGGTGTCAACCAATAAAATCGATCAGGTGGGATCTCGTGGACCCACAATATACACTCAAAAACCACTAAATTCTCACCAACACACTCAAAAGGACAACTTTTTCATTTTCTTCATGGGGTTTTCTCTCTAATAGTCATTTTCACCAAGTTAAAATGATCAAATGAACTATTTTCTCATGGATTTTTACTTTTAACCCGTCGACGGTCAACCAACTTCAGTCTAGTCATGCCCTAGTGACTAATGTCATTCACCCTTATTGGCATTGGTTCCCTCTCAACTGGTATTAATCACCATGCCTACACCAATTTGGCCTATTGCTCAATTTTTTCTGTAAGATGCCATTTTCTCGCCGCCACAACCTTACCACAACCCTACAGATCACCTAATAGCCCTACCATCTTAGTCACCTCCTTATTATAATTAGGAGTGTATTTTTACCTACACCTCATTGTTACCCACAACCTTACCTATACACCCACACCGACCTTGCCCATTTGACACTCAAATTCACTTACTCGTTGTACCTTGTAATGATGCTACTCATGTTGTTTATCCTACCAAAATTTCCTTGCCCTATGATATTATTTTTATCTCGACAAAATTATCCTTTTGGTGCTTCAAAACACACCTATACCCATTCCTGTACCTAACCTCATTATGTTTCCAGGAGCACTTCCTATACCTTGGATACCTGGACCATATCAACCTTGTTTGGATAAACTATCGACCTTTGACGATGTAGAGTTTGTGAGCTCTTCATCCTAGTGCCTTGTTGCATTCTACATGTGTGCATGCATTTGGATGCCTCTACCTATTACCCACATTGATATCATGATTTCCTATACCATTAACTTACTTAATTTTTTCATCACCTACAACTTTATCAAACCCATCACCAAGTTTTCATGATCCTCCATCGCTTATTGGTTTGAGGGGGATCACCTCGAACCATACTTGGGGAAACCTAAATTTCACCCATACCTAGGGCAACCACTCCCTATTTTTTTTAATTGTTTATCAATACAAGCTACGTGAGAAAAGGGGAAAATGTAGATACCTAAAATTGGGTCGCAACCCTCTAGACCCCCTTCAACTAACATACCCTTTACCATGAACCCTCTACACACTATTTATAATTTAAAAACCCATATGAAGTTAATAATTCAATCACCCCTCCACCTCACCTCTCAACCTCACCATGGACCCATTCCAAGCCTATTTATTAACCTAGACTAAGTCACCACTTTCCTTAACTAACTATGAATCTTTCTAAACCTAACTAGACTTATTCTACACCTCTCTCACCTATTTCCCACTTCATTATACAACAATAAAAACCTCCAATCCATAACAAATCTGGATCCATACTTAAAGGGTGGAAAAGGATATTTTTAAAATATGACCTTTTCACCCTAACTGCCGATTATTCCTCAAGAGGCACCAGCCACCTAACCACCACCGGTTACTTTACAAAGGAATTTCCAACCCTTTACCTAGGTTACTCCATCTTGGATTATGGAATTATGGCATTCTTGCATCTCTAGAGAATTTAATGATCAAACACAAAACCAAAAATTATATAGGCCTCATTGCCATGGAATTGGACCTAGATTCATTTTTTCTATGAGCACCTATAAACCACCAATCATTGTCTATTGACTTGCAATCTCAAGTTAAGTATATTAATCCTATTGATAAGTTCCATTATCTTCTAGTATTAATTTCTTTATTCTATAGATTATTTCTCTCCTAGATATATCCTACACCCACCTACCGCATAACTTGCCCATTTAAACCTCTTTATCCACCTAACCACTTATTTTACCATCTATGAGTCTTCACATAAATCATAGAATCTAGCATAAAATTTCCCAACTCTCTATGCAATCACAGAGATCTCCCAACCAACCTATTATCCAAATAGCTCTCCTAGTGATTTGGATAACATACATACACATTCTCGCCCTGTGTTATTCATCAAGAATTACATGCGCTCAAAATCAGTTGGCACATTCCTTTGGTCATAGTTTACCTGCGTGCCCATTTCCTTTTATCCTTCCACTTCTCTCTTGTTCCCACCTTCCACGTGTTCACCTTCTTCCGAGCCGGTTTCTTCCCATTCGCATGCCTAACTCCTTGGCCCTTCGCGCGCCACACCCATCACACACGCACCCTCCATGCCTTCCTCTATTTTCTCCATGTACCCTTCCCTCATAAAATTTTGTGCCAGATCATCTTTTGACACACTTGAGTGTGTCGTACAAAACTAGTAAGGAATGCCAAATGGACGTCAAATCCTTGCAACAAATCGTAAGAAGCGAAACATGGCGTAAATGACAAATAACTATACATTTGGCCACCATCTCAGCTAATCAGCACATGCCACGTGCTTTATGTACACCAACAAATATGAAATCTTATAACAGCCATATCTTCTACTACAGAGCTCAGATCTACATGCACTTAGACTTGTCAGAGAGATGCTGACATCAAATGCAATGCTAGAAATTTTAAATTCAAATTCTGGTAGATCTAGTGGGTGAGAAACAAGAAAATGTCTCTCTGAACATTGATGAGTAGATCTGATTGCTCCAACCACCCAATTTGGTATGATCCACCCTCTTTTGTCTTTAACACATCAAACAAGCATGGGGAAGCATATTTCACAGATTTCCAAGCAGATTTATAGACATTGAATGCTTCTTGTTGGTGGTTGTGTTTCAAATTCAGGTTTTCCCTCCTTTTCCCTTCTTCCTCCATGGATTCATCTATAAATGTAAGAGCAAGGCTCATTTGTTATGTTGGACACTCTGGATCCTTACACATTTTTCTAAGGACACCATATTTCTATATTTTGAGTTGCAGACCTCTATGTATGGCTCTTGCATGTGGATATCAGCCTCCTTCATCATTGTAATAGTTCTATGCATTTCTAGAAGTAATAAAAGCATCGTTTTGTGACTATTCTCTATCCTAATGTGTTTGCATTTCTTCTTCTTGCCTTTTATTTTACATTGTGTGTTGGTTGTGCTACTTTAAATCCCATGCAGTCCATATTTGGTTGTGTTCCATGAGAATGATTTGGTGAATGTGTATTTCATTGTGCTACTTGTGGCTAGCCTCCTTTCATGCGTTCCCTGTCATTCTCACTTAGAATAGATAGTTTCCATCCCTCTTTTTTTTTTCTTATCAACTTTTAGTATAGTTTACTTCATGTTATCCTCCTTTCCCTAGTCCCTTGACATTCTTAGCTTAGTTTCCCCTTTCAGCACTAGGAGTAGTAGTAGCAGTAGAAATAGATAGAGGAACCGACCTTCTCCGGAGATTTGTCCCAAGCTCACAAGGTCCCACAACTTGGGGATGGTTCCATTGTGGTCTCAAACACCTCGGCCCTTCCGAGATCCGAGACATGGGTGCATGTTTGAGAAACCAACAGTTTCTGCACACCCGATGGGACAAGCATTGAAAGCTCAAATTTCATATCTCTAAGTTTTGGTGTGTGAACTTAGTGTTTCAGCCTTTGGAGGCTCATTTCAAACACATCTGGTGACTCCCAATATTTTAAAATCTCTGTTTCAGTAGTCCTGAGTGCCTTTCATGAGAAGAGTACACACAAGAAGAAGTGTAGCAGCTGAAGATTCTTTTGAATACCTCCAACTATCCCTAAGAATATTTCATTCTAGAAAGCCTATGTGTGCATATCTATTTCTAGCATGCCACACCCATTTAACTCCTCCTCAAAATACACAACCTACACACCTTGAAATGACACATCAACAACCTCCTCCATTAAGAAGCTTTGCAAAATTTTATAGAGGGAGTCCCTTACTCCTCATTGTGCAACATGATATGCCAAATGGCATGCTCAAGAGTATTCCTTAATTTACTGGTGAGAATCAAGTCACCCCTCAGAGCATATCCAGATGTAGAAAATGTGTGTTCACTCTATCTGATCACACATAATGATGTAGTGGTTAGGTTACTTGTAGCCTCTTTCAAAGGTAAAGCACTTCAATGGTATAGAGGCTTGAGACTTGGATCTATTAGCACCTGGGATGAGACAGGAACAAATTTATGCAATTACTTTGAAGACAAGTTAGATCACCTATCTTTGGTGGAGCAACTGATAACAACAAGGAGGGCACCCAATGAGAAGATGATTGATTTCAACATCAGATTTTAGAAGACTTGGGACAAAATTCCTCTTGTGGTAAGACCTATAGCCCAACATGCTTTCCTTTATTATCTGAAGACACTCAATAGTGACATTTAAATTATGATCCAATCTATGGGAGTTAGGAATTTACCAGCTACTTATAGCATTGCAGTAAGGGCAGAAAATAGTCTCATTCAGGTGGGAAAGTTGGCTCCTAGACCACCCATGCCTTGGTTTATAGAGATATCAAAGGCATCCCAATCTTGTATGGCCCCTAATCCTATCTCGTGAGAAAATCACACAACCACCGGTTGCATCAACATCCTGTTCTCCATCACAACAAAAGGAAGATGAAGAATTGA
This sequence comes from Taxus wallichiana var. yunnanensis, assembly GCA_018340775.1. Lineage (NCBI taxonomy): Eukaryota > Viridiplantae > Streptophyta > Pinopsida > Cupressales > Taxaceae > Taxus > Taxus wallichiana. The sequence goes on along the minus strand of CM031234.1, from coordinate 902,669,837 downwards.
AGGCCTTGATCATAAATTTATCAAACAAGGTCATGTCATTAGAAAAGTAACAGTGTATGGATAAGGTAAGCAGCGCATGGAAGAATCAATGCGGAAATCCAATATATGTACCCAATCAGCAGACTAAAAGATGGAAGCCCAATACACATCTACCCTTGCAAATTATTTCTTTTGTGACTTCTCTCCCAAGACTAGCCAGTAAGATGAGCACTCGTTCTAGTTCGAACAACTTGACACAAGAGTTAGAATGGTGCTTCCCTTGCGAAATGTCTCATAGTCAATACCATTGTGCTAATGCTGCACACACACAAGCCTTCATGATCCAGAATGCTTTATATTTTGAGCCCTTAACAAGTGCCCATGAAGCGATAATCCGTAAGGACTAGAAATTCCTTTGTAGTCCAATTTGAAGTTCTTTGGTGCAGAGGACTTCGTAATCAACCAAGTCAGAAGATGCAAATAGATTACACACCCAAGTTGCAGACAACATGAGATACAAGAAAAGAATATTAGAATCAGGCATGCAGGTTATACCCCTGCAATGAAAGAAGGTCCTTAGAAGAAGAAAGAATCAAACAAGGCATCGTGTAGTAAAAATTCTCAAATCCTTGTGCAGAGGCCCTTCATAAAGTTCTCGTCTCAAACAACACACACTCCTCATTTGGTAGGCCAATCCTCACTTCACTAAAATTCAGCTTCCACACCTCGAATAGTCAAGAAGGGATGTTGTTCCCCAAATACACAAAATGGGGGGCTTCCATTTATCATTGTTGACCATATTAAGAGATTAAACTTAAACGTCACAATGTGGGATGCCCTGACCATTCCATCTCAATGGGACATGTTGCATGAAGCTCTAGCACAACTAACCCAGATTATGCATAGGCCATGCACTTCGGAAGAATCTGCCAAGAAGAGGAGAAAAAATTAAATAAAGTTGTTAAAACCCCACCCTTCTATATGTCCTTAATTATAGGTAAACACCTAGTGCATAACTACATGATTGACTTAGGCGCTAGTACTTCGGTTATGCCTAAAAAGATAGCTGATGTCTTAGGTTTGAAATATAGCCCTTTGTCTAAAGGAGTCCTACAACTTGATGGCTCAATTGTAACCACCTTAGGAGTCATCAAGGATCTTGAGTTAACCCTCCATGCATGTCCAATCCTGACAATTACTCAAGATGTGTCAATCATTGACCTGCCTCCTCTGTTTTCCCTATGTCTATTGAGAGAATTTACTACCAAGGTGGGTGGTTACTTGTCTTTTGATTGGTCTCATATGTTACTCAAGACAAGGTATGGTACCCGGTTTACCATACAAGCTGAGCCTATATTTTCTTATCATGTAGAGCCATATGTCCCGTCCCCTCTCCAAGCTAATTGTTTTATCCAAGAAGAACAAATTTTGGTTCCTAAAGAGTATTCTCTTCCACCCTTTATTCCAAACCTAGCACTTGATGAATGGGTGGAAAGGAATCATAAATTTGATCCCTATGCTTTGAGGAACTGGAAGCATATGAAACTATGGTTGGTACTTATTTCATTCTAGAAGAAGACACCATACTTCCATGTGCACTCATGGGAGAAAAACTTCAAACTGGTCTATGGAAGTTGTACTTTGATGGATCTAGAAGCGTAAACATTGCATAGAGCAGCAATGGTTCTCATTTCCCCTAAGGATGAGAATTTTTTTCACGCATAAGTTGTAGTTTGCATACTCTAATGATGTGGCAGAGTATGAAGTGCTGGTGCATTTCTTTCTCATTGCTAAAAAGAAGAAAATTAAAGCACTGCAGATCTTTGGGGACACATAATTGATCATCCACTAGGTCACCAACAAATTCTAGATAAAGAATAAGCTTCTTAAATCTTATAGAAATAGAGTTTGGGGACCTAATTGAGAGCTTTGATGCCCTTAATCTATAGGTATTCTAGCACATAATGAACAAAGAAGCTGACAAAATGGCCACACTTAGTCCACAATTTTCTCCTACTGAGGAATTTTTCAAAGGAAACACTCAGCACATTAAGATGGTAATCAGACCATCCATTCCAGAAAATAACACCAGCTAGCAAGTGTTTGATAGTGACACATAGATCATCCAACTTATCCAAAATGAAGTTGAATTTTCATCAAGTATGCAAGATGACTTGCATGGTAGCTATGGTGACCAAGTAATACAGATGAAGACAAATTGGTTGCCTAAAGGACTAGTCACCTTAGAGAAAATGTTCAGCCCTGATGATAAGTTCAAGGGTGAAGAAAGATACATGCGCGCCACATAGAAGAAGACTGCTCTCCCATTACTATTGTGCATGGAAAAGAGCTATTGCTCAATAGGACTTGCTCGCATGAAGAGAAGTAGGCCTTCGTCTCTCTCTATAAAAAATACAGTGATATTTTCTCATGGGACTATGAAAACCTCAAAGGTTTTGATCCAAGTGTTTCTCAACACTCCATTGACCTTGATCTTGGCATAAAGAACGCCAGATAGAAATAGTGGCTAGTCAATCCAAAAATTGAGCCCCTCATGAGAAATGAGTTATCCAAACACATTGAGGCTAAAATTATCTTTCCCATCAAATATTCTACTTGGGTCATGAATCTTGTTCTAGTGCGAAAAAAAATTTGTGAAATCAAAATCTGTGTTGATTTTAGAGATTTGAATAAGGCATCTCTAAAGGATCATTATCCTTTGCCTTCCATGGAGCAGATTCTACAGATTATAGCTAGTGCACAGACATTCTCTATGCTAGATGGGTATTCGGGTTTCAACCAAATCCTGGTCAAGGAAGAGGATCAATTCAAAACAACATTTACATCCAAGTGGGGAACATATGCATATTAGAAAATGCCCTTTGTCTCACAAATGTGGGTGTAATTTTTAGCATACCATGGATATTTACTTCAAAGGTTATATCAATGAGTTCATCTTGGTTTACCTTAATGATATAATTGTCTTCTCAAAGTAGAGTGCAGATAACATGGTGCACTTGGAAAATGTGTTTGAGAGATGCAAACAATTTGAGTTATCTCTTAACCCTAAGAAGTGTAATTTTTCGGTGGCTCAGGGCAAGCTCTTGGGCCATGTGGTTTCAAAGGATGACATCGTGATTGATCCTGAGCATGTTTCAGCCATCCTATCTCTTTCCCTGCCAACGCATAAAAAGGCCTTACAGTCCTTCCTTGGCAAGATTAACTTTGTTAGGAATTTTATCCCTAACTTTGTGGGACTGGTTCATCCCATCACCCTTATGCTCAAAAAGGACATAGCCTTTAGATGGACAACAAAAGGAAGAGAAAGCTTTAATAAGATCAAGAAAGAGATTTCTTGTGCGCCAACACTCATTAACCTAGAATATTCAAAGGATTTCATCCTTTATGCTTATGACACTGATGTAAGCATTGCTACTATCTTAACACAGGAAAATGAACAAGGGCTGGAATAACCAGGGCCTTCTTCAGCCAGACGCTAAAGGATTATGAATTGAAATAAAGTCACATGGAGAAGTAGGTATTCACCATCATGTGCGTGCTCAATAAATTCAAAATTTTTCTCTCCAAAAATCATATCAAGGTGTTAGTCTGCCACTCATCTATTAGAGACTTCATCATGGGAGTAGAAATACAATGAGAAGAGAGCATGATGGGTGACTAAAATTATGGAATATGATGTGACTATTAAGGCGCAAAACTGGTAAGAGCTAGTGCACTCTGCAAGAATATTGTTGAGGATGCATAGAGTGAACCTAAGGCCTCATTATTTCTAGATGAAGACCTTCTGCATTTAGAACTTAAACATAATAGAGACCCTGGTGCATGTGACTAGATGAAGGACATGATCAAATTTATTTCCGAGGGTGCATACCCTCCCGGTTTAAATAAAGAAAAGAGAAGACATCTGAGGCTACAATCTATCCCTTATGTGTTAATTGATGGAATTCTCTTCAAAAATAATCTTGATGGCGTGTTGTTAAGATGTATCAACAATATGAAGACTAAAAAGTGTTAGCAAAATTTCATGATGGATTCTCTGGTGGACACTTCTCTGCCAAGACTACAACAATGAAGATCAAATGGCAGGTATCTTTTCGCCTACCTTGTTTGTAGATAGACATAGGTGGGTCAAAAATTGCAAAGAATGTGCTTTCTTTGTTGGAAATAAAATATTGGAAGTGCTTCCCCTATGACTAATCCAAGTAGATCAACCTTTTGCGCAATGGGATATTGACTTCATAGGCATGATCAATCCACCTTCCAGTGTTAGACATAAATGGGTATTGATAACTATAGATTACTTCACCAGATGGAAAACAAGAGCTGTCACAATCAATTGAGGAAGTCATACTTAAATTTTGTGAGGGTTTATTCACAAGGGTTAGCATTCCTCAAACCATTATCTCTAATAATGCAAAGGCTTTCGTTGGTGCTAAAATCACCGATTGGTCTATAAGTTTGGGAATTCACCCGAAACAATCTTCCAACTATTACCCTCGGTCAACGGTCTACTAGAATCAACAAATAAGAACATGAACAAAATCATGAAGTGCAAAATGAACATCAACAAAAGACAGTGGCATACAAAGGTCTTGCACATGCTCTAGGAAGATATAATCACAATAAAAAGTAATAGAACTTCACCTTACAAGCTTGTCATGGAAAGAAGGCTGCCCTTCCTTTGACATTAGAACTAAATTCATTGGCACTTACCCAACAACTAGAATTTAAGGGCGTGGATCAGAGAGAAATCAGGATGGTAGAGCTGGTTCATCTTGAAGAGATTAGAAACTCTACCATGATCAAGATAGAACAAAATCAACTAGAAACAAATAAATGGTTTGATAGAAAGGCTAGACCTCAAGCTTTCAAATTTGGGGACCTAGTTGTAAAATGGGATGCTGAAAGAGCTAAGCCAAGGTGCCATTAAAAGTTTGATGCACTTTGGAGTGGCCCATACATCATTAGTTCCTACAAGGAAGCTAACTCTTTCGAGTTATATCATCTTGATGGAAGCACGCTCTAAATCCCAGTGAACGGGATCTATCTCAAACCTTTCTATTAGGTTTGTTGCATCATGTTGTATATATTAAAGTAGTTTCAATTCCTCCAAGTTGCTCTGTGCACATTGTTTGTTTGTACGTAGTTATTTCCTCTCACTTGCTTCCCCGTGCGCACTCTTTTGTTACTTCCAGAATGTAGATCCTCCGTAGGCAAGCTGAGATTCAAAACAAAGTGTAGAAATGATTCTCAAAGTGATCACAGGGCATTTTCATGATTGAACAAGTAGAATCCATGCCCAATGGATGCTTTAGGCTACTGATCTCTTGCATCTAGCAGAAGATGGCCCCGAAAGTCACCAAAATTGTTATCCAAATAGCTCTCCTAGTGATTTGGATAACTTACATACACATTATGGCCCTAGGTTATTCATTGAAGAATTGCATGCACTCAAAATCACTTGGCACATTCCTTTGGTCATAGTTTACCTGCACACCCCTTTCCTTTTCTCCTTCCACTTCTCTCTTACACCCACCTTCCATGCGTTCACCTTCTTCTAAGTCAGTTTCTTCCCATCCCACGTGTGTAAGTCCTTGGCCCTTTGTGTGCCACACCTATTACTTTGTAATAGTTGTGCCTTAACCATACATTCTCTACTCACCGGTTTGATTCATCTCCCTACGTTCATTGCATGCACCCCCTCTATGCCTTCCTTTATTTTCTCCGTGCACCCTTCCCTCACACCGCTTCGTGTTAGATCATATTTTGACACACTTAAATGTGTTGTGCACAACCAATCAAGTGCGCCAATAGGGTGTTAAATCCTTACAAAAATAGTAAGCAACACGAGGCATAAACAATAAATAATTATACATTTGGCCACCATCTCATCCAATCAGCGCGTGCCACGTGTTTTATGTACACCGACAACTCTAACATCTTCTGACAACTATATATTCTACTATAGAGCTTAGATTAGTGCATGCCTCAGTATTTGTCAAAGAGTCATTGACATCACTACAAGCATAGAAACTCAAAATTAAAATTTTGGTAGATCTAGTAGGTGAGAAATGGGAAAACATCTCTCTGAACATTGATGAGTAGATCTGATTGCTCCAACCACCCAATTTGGTATGATCCTCCCTCTTTTGTCTTCAACATGTCAAATAGGCATGGGGAAGTGTATTTCATATATTTCCAAGTAGATTTACAGACATTGAATACTTTTTGATTGGTGGTTGTGTTTCAAATTTAGGTTTTCCCTCCTTTTCTCTTCTTCCTTCATGGATTCATCTATAAATGTAAGAGCAAGGCTCATTTGTTATGTTGGACATTATGGATCCTTACGCATTTTGCTAAGGACACCATATTTTTGTATTTTGAGTTCCAGACGCCTATGTATAGCTCTTGTATGTGGATATCAACCTCCTTCATCATTGTAATAATTTTGCATTTCTCGGAAGTAATATAAACATCATTTTGTGACTATTATATGTCCTAACGTGTTTACATTTCTTCTTCTTTCTTTTCTTTTTGCTTTGTGTGCTGGTTTTGCTACTTTAGGTCCTTTACAATTCCATATTTGGTTGTGTTCCATGAGAATGATTTGGTGAATGCATTGTTTGTTGTGCTACTTTTGCCTGGCCTCCTTTCATGTGTTCCCTATCATTCTCGCTTAGAACAGATAGTTTCCATCTCTCTTTTCTAGTGCTATCTCCTTTTAGTATGGTGTAGTTCATGTTATCCTCCTTTCCTGGTCCATTGGCATTCCTAGCTTAGTTTCCCCTTTCAACACTAGGAGTAGCAGTAGTAGTAGAAACAAATAGAGGAATTGGCCTTCTTCGGAGATCTATCCCAAGCTCGCAAGGTTCGATAACTTGGGGATGGTTCCATCAGTAGTCTCAAACACCTCGGCCCTTCGAAGATCCGAGACACGGGTGCACATTTGAGAAACCAACACAACCCATTTTAACCTTTTTATCTAATTTCCCCTACTACTGTCACCACCCAACCAAAGTGTTAGCTATTACTGTGCACCGACAATGGTCACTAAATGGGTATTGGTCTCGTGTTTGGTAATTTTCCCTAAAATAACAAGCCCATAGCTCACCCCAAACCTCTTATAACCCTAACAAACTTCACCTAGACCTCCCTAACACCTTCTCTCGTTATACCCGTAGGTCCCGATAACCAATAAAATTTACTAGATTAAGTATTATATGCATTAGTATATTAAATATAGCTTATTGTATTTGTGTGAGACCTAAATTGTACAAATATAATATGATTTATTTCTTTCATGTTATTTCTTTGCATTAAGTTTTATTTCAATGTAGATTGATATACTTCTAGGAAGCACCCCGCTTATCGCATCTAGCTCCCGATAGGTAGTCCACTGACCTATATTATTAATGCTATCTTTTGGTCTTTTGTTATTTCTCAGTTAGTCCTTCCTAGCCAAAATGAGCTCTTTACAGCTAGCTTGATCTTCTACAATGCACGCAACCTTCTTTAACTTCATAGGTATTCCTCCTCACCTTTACCTTATCTATTTTATACACAACATTGTAGTGAAACAATTAGGAAGCTATTTAGAGGTGATTTAGGAGGATTTTGATAGAATTTGGAGGATTTGTAAGAGGGATTTAACCAATAAGAGGGTTAATTGATTAAATAAAGGATTAGAAGGGCTTAATTAACTAATAAGTAGTTAATTAATTAGAAGAGGATTATAACTAACGAATTTTCATTAACTCGATTGAGACAGAGGCGAATGTTAGCTAATAAGTAGGAAATCACAAATTATAACAAAAATGATGGGAAAGAGGATAATTAGTGTAATTTTAGTATTAAAATTGCACAATGGTCAAATTTAGGTGTCTATAATAATAAACTCTAACTATTAGAAGATAGGGGTATCATTGATGTTTGCACCCAATATCGGGATCACACTCTCTCTCCTATTCCCCATAGGAAAGTCTTTGTAACCATTAGCTTCCTCATTCACTACCTCTTAAGGTCATTGGTATTTCCCCTCCTAAGGTCATCATTCATCCACCTCCTCCAGCTTGTCCCACCTCTTTCCACATCCTCTCAACCTACCCATGTTGTTATTACACCACAATGGATTCCTAAGCAGCCCACTTCCACATCTCCCACCATCACACCTCCCATTATTAGCATGGTTTCTTTTGAAATATAATTTAGTACCTACATGCATGATCCATCTTTTCCACATGTTCCTAGTGTGTGTCACCAAAATCTTAACCTATGGTAGATGATCCCCATATCCATATCATTACTCAATGATGCACTTGTGTTCTCAAGGTTCATACATGACTATTGAGGGAATTAAATGAAATTACTCTCATGCTAGGGGAAATCATTCATTTCCCGTCCACCCTCATCACATTCGATTATCTATGTTGTTATGCATCTCATTATCATACAATTATCATTACATCATTATTTTATCATCCTACATTCCTATATAATTATCTCATCACATAACCATTTCTATCTATTTTCTACTCATTGTTACATTTCATCACATATATATCTCTATCTACTATATGATCTACTATTCATTATTATCCAAATGTAATTCTTATTCAACCCAATAATTAATACTATAAAATTATTTACACATCATCACAAATTTCAACAATCAACATTATATATCAAATCAACAATACCAATAATGTATAAAGAACCAAAAAAATATACGATCACTTCCAGTTGTAACAAGAAATCATCACATTGTAGACAACATACATTGACACAAGATAATACATCAATATACTTATATATACATATATCAAATCTAGAATCAAGGTTAAAAATACAATCTGGGGGGAAATATACCCATGCCTCGATGGGGAGAATCTTGAATTTGTGACTATTGGCATCAAGGTGGTGTCGATTCCTGAGCCTTTTACTGAGCTTGCCAGGATGGTTGTTAGGTATGTAACTCTTGAAGGAAGATTTGTGACTATACCTCAAAAACATTTGATATTTCTTAATCACTTTCATAGAAATATCATCATCAGCTTCCCTCACTACTTGATAAACTCACTTTGGAGAAATCAATTAGGGAAGTTCAAATCCACTCTAGGGTTGTCCCTTTGCACCAAGGGCTTATCCTCCTGATCCATCACCACTGTTCTAACTACCCCCCATGAATCCTACCCCACCCTCTTCCTCCATACCTCCACCTGCTCACACCGCTTCCACTCCCCCCTGCTGAAAAGGAAGATTGAAGCTACTGCTTCTAGCAAGAAAAGATAGAGCATAAAAACTAAAATCCCTTCTTCTCAATGGGTCCTCAGGAGTCACAAAGACCTAGAACTTGCTGAGAACCTCCTGCATATCAACAAACTGTTGAAGGAACCCAAGGAGGAGGACTTGATGGAAAGAGTGGACAGGTTGGAAAAGGAGATACTAGAGCTCAAAGGGACTATAAAAAATATGGAAAAAGCTAAGGGAAAAGGAGTACTTCAAAGTAATGATGAAGAGGGGGTTATTGCTAAAGTTTTTAAGAAGTTACAGTCTTTGGATGACAGAATGGGGAATGCAAAAAGTCACAATGACTGCATACTATCTGCCCTTAAAAGCATTTATAATTTCATTGAACAACATGTTCATAGTGTTTGTAGTTTAAGTGGGATTAATGATGACATTTGGGGCCCCAAAGAGAAAAGGGATATTGCAATTTCTCAGGAAGATATGAAAGACTCCTCTCAGGCCACTACCATTGCCTTCTTCATGTCGCTACAGGCTATCAAAACCAAGATTGACAGGGCTATCAAGTAACAGGTTGTTGTGATGCTATTTTTTGGCTGCTAAGTTGTTGTTATCCCATGCTCTAGATCTGATTTTTAAGCGAGTTTTTATATGTTTCTTATCTTTTGTTTCCTTTTTGATATTTTATGCTACTTTTTGGATCATTGTTCGTTTGGATCCTTTCTTCTCATGTATTGTCATATCTGGCTGATGAGCCCTCTTAGGTTGGCCCTTTTTCCCTTCTTTGGGTTGTTTCTCTCACCTATGCTATCTGGCTTTTGAGCCCTTTTGTATACGTGGTATAGTCCCTTCAAAACTATTTTACCTTAATAAAAAAAATATACCCATGCCTCGAGTACATGCTATATAATATGTCATATGTCCTCATCACTACCACTCTCTACAAATGTGAGAGCTATAGAAATTTAAGCTTCACTCGCTAACCCTATGTTGTCGATCTCGGCTCAATGTATCTCCAACTAGATCTGCAATTCAACATTATCTTCCACCTACTCTGAAAATTGGCCATAGAGCTCCACATTTCATGTAAATACATACAGGGCTAGGCCAATCCCTCCCACCACTTGTATTTCCTACTAAGCCTCTCCGTGAGCCTCATCACGCTAACTCAACAAAACTGTACATGTAGCCACAACAATCACCACTGGCTCAAATAGATGGGGTTGCTTGCCCACTATCACATCCAATCATTCTAACATATCTCCACACATGAGCATGTCTCGGGAGTCCCTCCGATCAACGTACATATGGAGGTATCCACGATCAAATTCTAGTAAGTATTGTTTGTAACCACATGAAAAAAACTCATATTAACAACTACACATCGTAATATTCATAAAAAAACTCAAAAATAAACCAATAAAATTATACGATACTTACACTATGCTCACACTATTACTACATCATATAAATTAATAGTGGGCACCTCTACCCGTTGGCCCAACTACCATATCTACAACCACTTGAAATAACAATACCCATTTGTGTGTCACCCACCATTTCATGTATGCCTTGGTACACCCCACATCATTCACTTGTATTGGTGCTATGGTCGATCTACCTCATCTAGACCTATGGGCACTAGCTATGTTCCCGTAGGGTATGGCCTTGACTCTAGTGGCCTCACCGACATAGTAGATCATCACCATATGTATGGATCTAGGGGATTGTCATGAGACATACCAAATTATCGGGATACCATCCCACCCATGAATAGATCTACCAATCTTATAAATTGGTTCTCTAGCCACATGGTGTTCCGAATGCACCATAACTCAATGTCATCCTCCACCCATCCTTCGTAATCTCTATATGGCCTTAAGATAATCGCCTTATGGCCCATTTGATCCACTATTGAACTGCATGTGGTTATTTCCATCCTCTTTCTCTAGGTCCCCACCCACCTAGATGTTAATATCTATAGATGAGCCCAATCAGCTCGTGGCCCACTAAGTGGCCTCACTATCACTATATGGTAATAAGACCTTACATGTAATAAGGTGGTTATTCCTATCCCACCACCATGGTCCTATTGCGTGAATTGGTACAAGTCCCTATAAAAATGGGCCAACACATATTATGCCCATGCATATTTAGTTCCATGTTCCTCTATACTGTAACATATCTCATTCATCCTATATAGAATGCCAACCCTACCACCCTCCACAACCATTGATGAAGCTAGTATAACTGTAATGAATTTCTACAATCATGGAACCCCAAACCTCACAATCACATCCAAACTAATATAAATATTGGTATGGACTCAAGATATTGTACAATATCATCATGCTGCCCTCATCTAACTATGAGCATCTACTAGTGCCATAACTTGTACCCTCTCTTTGACAAAAAGTAACCTCAATATCCTATACAAATTTTCTAGTGTCATTATCATTTCCCCTATCAAGAATAAAAATGTGTATGTATCTGCACACCACCTCTCACATAATGCTTTCAATAATGGAATATTATGGGGTACCTCCCCAATCTAATGACATGCCATAAGTTGACACAATCCAATACATCCCACTCATCATCACCAAAATGAAACAAAGAAATGTTCTCAAATTAAATCCCATGTGGAACTCCCTCAAGCGTATATCTCTCTGCACAACATAAACAAGAAAAAAATAATGTTATTAAACATCTAGTTTCAAAATAAATAACAACAACGCTAAAATAAACTAAATTAACCAAACATTACAAAAATTATCCCCAAATACTAGTGCTAAGAACCTACACACTAGCATCCCTCGACAGTCAATAACACTGGGATTGGGAACTAGTATCTCGAGGATAAAACACTCTTTACACTTCCATCTCTATCGAAAATGCCAAAATTTACGAAATATCAAATTTCGTTAAAATGATAATGTATCTATGCTAAAATTACAATGCTATAGAAATGAAACTAACACCTAGTAGATTCAGAGAAAAGTAAAACTAACTATAAACATCTTAATTAGAGCTTAAAGGAAACTAGCTTTTTAATGTAAAAACATGAAAGAACTCATCTAATTACCAACCATTCCTACTCTATTTATGTATGATTTCCTTTAAAACTATAAACCTATGAAGATCATAAGTAATCAAATTTGTGTTGTTGCTTCAAGATGATGAAAGAATCTCACTAAAATGGCTACACTTCCATGTTTAGATCTTCCTTTACTAATAAAACATGAAGAAATGGATGCAAAGATGAGCAATCTATTCCATCAATGGAGAAAGGATCTTAATCATATGTTTTATATGAAATACTATCAAAAGTATGGTGTAAGGTGTGAAGGAAGGAGCTTGGTCCTTTATATAGCTTTCCATTTGGGAGAAGCTTGAATCCTAATGAATGTGAGATAAAGGATAACATAGATTTAGACTTGTTAAGTTTGATTAGGAAATTAACAAGTGATTAACAACTCATGGGAGTTGGAGGGTGCTTTAATTAATCAACTAGGATTAATTAATAGGTTACAATAAGATTTTTAGGCTATTTGGAGGTGATTTAGGAGGAATTTGATATGATTTGAAGCATGAAAGCCGGATTTAGCCAATAAAATGGTTTATTACTTAAATGCAATGTTAAAAAGGCTAAATTAACCCATAATAGTTCATTAATCAATTCAAAGTAGATTATAACTAATGAAGTGTCGTTAATTGGCATCTGGAATGTGATAAAGGCTAGTTAATTAACAAAGTGTTGTTAATTGACCAAAATAGAGGGAAACATTAGTTAATTAGTGGGAAATCACTAATTATAATAGAAATGATAGGAAAGAGGATAATTAGTGTAATCTTAGTATTAAAACTACACGAGTAGATTTTAGGTGTCTACATTTTTCCCTCTTTGGGGTGGTGAAAGAGACTCCACTTCATAGATAGTAGACAAGCATAAAGAAGTAGATGTTGAAGAGAAATTATTATAATGAAGGATTCCCCCTTGAGTGTTGATGGGGTGATAGAAGAGGTCAATCGATGATAGAAAATATGAAGGAAATGAATAGAAGAAATAAGGTGGGGGAGGGATAAAAATGATCCCTATTGCCCTAGGTGTTTTGGAAGAAAAAATGATAGTGATAAGACATGATAGTGAAGAATATGGATTTTTTATTACATCCATCTTGTTAAATAAACAACTTTGTTTCATCACTTTGCTCATATGATCTACATCATCGACTCTTATTAAAAATATACACATACAACAAAAGTGTAAAATAACATGAAAAGATATAATACTAACATTTGTTCATTGCTAAAACACTAACTCAATGCAACATACAAAATGTAATGAAATACAAGAAAGTAAACAAGATAACCTAACATGGAAACAAGTACAAACACACATACTCAAACAAACAATGTTTAAGATAGTTGTACTAATGTTTTTGTTATCAAGATTTGGTTTCCAAATGTTTGCGTTAATGATGAGGGTTAAAAATGGTGCCCCAAGAAAGGATACATGCAAGGGGAATACATGGAGGATTTAGGGCTCCCATAAAAGAAATTGTCTACTATGAAAAAGTACTAAGTAAGTTGTTATTGCTAGGGAGTTCAAACATAATAAGTAAACCAAATTTGTTAATCGAGATAGATCCAAATGAGTCACAAGTCATTGTGAGAGAAAAAATGAGAACCTAATAAAGATGTTTTGTTAGAGAAATTTCAATGTTTGAGGAAAATGAATTTGATATAGGTTTCAGCTACGTGTAAGTTGTTTATGAATTTTTGAAAAAATTAATTTCTACAATTTTTTTAGATTTTTTGATTATTTTACCAAGTTTTTGGGTGCATGAAAATTTTACCAATTATTTATTGGATTTTTAATTTTCCAAGAAGAAAATGATCTAGAAGAATGAAAATATCATGGGACATTTCCAAAAATGTTGGGAAATAAAAATATGACCCGTAGCAAAAAGGGTGATAGAAGCAAAAACATGCCCCTAAGCGTAGCAAAAACGAGCGAAAAATGATTATTTAATAAAAAAATCATCGCAATGAGTGCTAGAAGAATAATGAAGAATCAAGATGGTCATTGAGATCTTCGGGGTGAGAAAAAGTTACAAATTAAGGTAAAACAACTATATATAGTAGGCTAAGAGGGGTAAAGTCCATCAAGGTGAATTATTTTTATTATACCCTTTTAAGTTTTGGAGAGAGTTTTGCTTTGCCTTTGGAGAGAAATGACACAAATTTAGAGGTGAAAACATTGTAAAAATAGTGTATGAGAGTTTGGGAGGCCTTCATTGGACCCAACACTAGCACACAAAGAATTTTTTTACATTTAAGTGCATTTATGAGTATTTATAGCCGGGAAAAAATGCGGGGTTGCATTCAGACAAGCCCTAGGGAAAGTTTGTGCGAAGGGATGTGATGGTGCAAATGGATTATGTGATGGTGCAGGGGGTGCATGCTAGAGTAAAACTAGAGAGTAGGTTAGTTTAGGTGCACGTAGGCATGAAAATGAGTTAGTGAGAAAATGCACACACTAGTATATGCTTGTGCTACTACCAAAAAGTGGTATGCTTAGCGCCAAAATGCACGTGCTAGTAAAACTTTTGTGCCTTAAGAAAATTTTAGAATAAAATCTAAAGTTTTTGAAAAACTTAGGCATACATAGAAGAATGTAGAATCAAGTAGAACACCTTAAGAATATATTTAGAAGAAAATGATATTAATAAAGTGTTATGAAATATTTAAGGAGAGATTGTGCAACGTGGATGTGCACGAGCGACATGGGCACCTAAGAGCCTATGAGCATACATTTAAATGACAAGAAAATGAGGATTGATTTCCATTCTAAATGCCACTAGTTTGATGCATATTTCATAGATGCCCCACATTACACTAGATCACGCCCTCTTGACTGCCTTAGCAGAGAGATGATAGAGTGAGAGAAAAAATTTAGAATGCCACTAGAGAGATGAAAATGACCTTAGAGGATATTTTGTAGATCCTTAAAGTGCTTTGTTTCAGGAAATCTTGGTGGAGTATAATGAGGATCACACCCAGATCCAAGCTACCATTTATGATATATTTCTACACTAGGACATACCCCGAAGGGTATGGCAAGAGATCTTTATGAGTGCTTTGCAAATAGATAGATTGCCTAGATACCAGTTTACTTGATGGATTTTGTTAGTGGATACTTACTATTTGATAAGACTGCACAAAATTCCCACTTGGTTTAACGAGAGTAGTGTATAGGTTAATGGATGGAGAGGTCTTTCACTAGGACCAAGGTGTATCTTGGCCCACTTGTATTAGGATTTGCATTTGATTTCCTATCGAGGTTAGAAGTACCTTGGATCAGGTACATTACTACATATTTAGGCATGGGATCATATTGCTATTGGTCACTCACACAGATTACTATGAGTCAAGGATGTAGAAGATCCCTCATTTAGGGGATGAGAGCTAGTAGATGAGGATGTTTTCTTACATGGGGGATACCACATAATACAGTAGGCACTCGATGAGTTGTAGTTGCGTATGATCACTTGGATATCATACATATTAGATTAGTGGCATGATGATGATATAGATCACAACACTACATCGAAAGAAAACTTTATCATTGGGATCCAGAATCATATAAGAGACTGGTATCATGTTGACCAAGTACATCAATAACTTGGCTATATCCAAGGCATACCAAGAGATGAGATGTGGTACACGCGTAGGACATGCAAGACATTTGATTTTGGACCATGGATCGAAATGTGAAAAGCTCAAGATAAATTTTGTTATGTCACCCCACATATCGATTGGATTACACAACCTTAAGTAGTAGACCCCAAGACTAAAATATATTATGGGGCTTGGTATGCCACAATACTTACTATGCGCCTTACGATCCCATAGTGCCACGGTAAATGTAGGTATAACCGCAATAGTAAAGGGTTTACGGGAAAGGCCTTGAGAGATAGGGCTAGATTAAGTCACCGAGGCCAAGGCAGCTTTACAGGTAAAAGGTCCTCCCATATAGCATCCAATACAAAAAAATCCCATGTACAAAGTTTAATAGGTCATTATATAGGGTATATAGGTGTAGAAACACTAGGTGCCCATAGTATAGTCTTCATCTTCACCATCGCGAGTCCTACTTAGTAGCAGGTGGGGATGGTGGATATGGAGGAGATGGATGGGATGGATGGGGATCTCCACCACATAGTCTAGTAGGTAGAGGATGGAGAGTAACATAAAAATAATTATAGAGATCACCTCCTAGATAGGTTGCCTAAGGTATAGGGAATCTACCTACAATATGTCATTATAGAGAGATACCAGTTGGCCACCGAAAGGCATATATTATAGGAAGATATTTCTCAGTGATAGGAGAGCACGATGTGCTCCAAAATGTAACCTTAACTAAAGGTTTTTAGGAATTATTATTTTATATTTCCACAACTACTCATTAGGCTACATATTATAGGGCATTATATCATGAGGCCATTCCAGAGGGATAATGGACCATACCCTTCAATCAATTATCGAGTAGTTAGTCTAGATCAAGATCATATAGGCCATCTTGATTAATGAGATTATCAGCACAAACCACACCTCACCGCAGTGGTTTGACACATGATGGGGCAACACAAAAATTCCACCACTTGGCTCTAGGCCAAGTCAACTGGGTATGGGTGAGAATCATGGTTGACTTAGATATTATTCTCGATTTACTATTTTTAATGTGTGCCTCATGATGAAGGAAATTTTTTTGATCACATGTATATGTATTATTTTTTATTATTCCTCTAGATGAAGACACATTTTTTATCCATACCCATGATGGCTTATCAGTATCGATGTGTTGGTGCTCGATTCAATCTCACCCTTTGTTTGTTAAAAAAAATTTAGTCTGCATGGTTTGAAATATTTATGTCTCCCTATGTGGATGCATGAAGTATTATCTTTATCAGGTTGTTGTCATCAAATCCTTTTCTATGGTCGTGGATCATGTTGTTCTGGTATTGTTACTAGTTTCTTTCCATGCGAGACTAGTTTGTAATTTGGGAGTGAATGTTGGAGTTTCCCCTTCTTTTTATTTTTCCATGGTCATGTTTTCCTGTCAAATTTTATCCCAATGCCCACGGATATGTGGTCTTATTTTATTGGACATGGCATGGCGGGTCTATTTGGTGAACTTGTCACTTTTTTCACAATTGTAAAAAATGCCAAATTGCTCCCATGGCCCCGATAATTTCTAAATTGGCTATTCAACAATATGAAACGGTGAAGAAAATTTCTTACTTGGGCCCTAGAAGATGTACACTTTTCAATAAATCAAGTGGTTACAGGAAGGTGGGCCCTTTTTGTGTTTTGAGGCATTATGGTGAAAGGAGTAAAATTATAAAAAGAAATGCCTAAGGCCCGCAAAAGGACACGTGGCCATCTTTAAGTCAAAAGTGGGAAGGTGGGTTGCTGGAGATGTTTGGAACTTTTAGATTTATTATGAAAAAGGAATAAAGTATAAAAGTGAAGCGTGGCCCCGCTAATGCCCACATCGAAAGTTAAAAGTGGGGAGGCGGGTCACTAGGGCATTTTGAGATTCTCGGCTTTGTTTTGAAAAAGAATGAAATTCATAAAGTAAGTCATAGCCCCGTCGATGCCCAAGAAAGCCACGTGTAAAGCCTATATCAAAAGTAGATGGGTGGGCCAAATTGTCAAAAAATGCACAATTTCTTTAAGTGATACAAAATGTGAAAAGTACCCCCTGTGCCCACTTCGGTTCAAATCTGTTCCATGTGGAGGGCCCGCGTTGTTTGGGGACCTGCCCCTAAATTTTAATTTTGAAAGAGAACTAAAGAGACACGTAAAGGTTTCCATTGGATCTTCCCATACTTAGAATTTTCAAGTGTTTGATGCAACTTTCTCGCACTCCTAGGCACAAGGCACCTTTCACTGTTCTTAAAAATTTTCAATGGCCAAGAAACTTTTCTCGGCCCGAGACATGTGTAGATCCTCGCGCTTGTTTGGGGTGTCCAATTTTGGGCACCATATCAAAAGTGCACCAAAGAGACACGCGGATGCTTCCTCCGCTTCTATTTATACCGAGACTTCTCAACAAGGCAAATTTCTTGGGCCTAGGTAGGTGGAGAGCCTCCACTTGTTTGAGGTCCTACCTCTAGACTTCATCTTTGAAGTTACATAGAAATGACATGTGGAAGCTTTTTTGGATCTTCCAATGCTTAGAATTTTTAGAAACTGGTGCAACTCTCTCGAGGTTTTAAACATGTGGAGGGACTACCCTCATTTGGGAACCTACCTCTAGAATTCACCTTTGCAGTTACACCAAGGAGACACGTGGAGGTTTCCACTGATCCTCTTTACACTTGGCCGACTCGGACTCACAACATAGATATGTGGTATAATCCATGTGAGGAAACTCATTTCTGAGAGGCACGAATGTAGGTATCTATTCCTCAAGGTGTATTCTCAAAGGTGAAAAGGATTGCTTGTCAGATCAAGCCATATGGAGCCACCTAAGAATTATTGAAAAAGGGATTTCTTACATGAAAAATAAAAGAATGATTAAAAGGACTGTCAAAAGTTATGACATGGCATCCCAGTCATAGTTGAGGAACTGAGAAATGTGATCAGTTCATGATTTATCCACCTAGCAATAGAAAGTAAGATATTTTCAAGGGAATAAACATGATTAAATGGTATGTTGTAAAGAGGAATATTCTCTTGAAGATTTAGAATTTTGGGGGAAAATTTTGGATGAGTGAGCGAGTGAAATTGTATAAATGTAATGAGAATACTCTTGCATTAGGGGGTTAATTTTTCTAAGAAAGTTTGAGAAAACCATTTTCTTGAGAGACCATCTGAGAAACCTATTTATTTTCCTATGTTTTATATTTAATCACATCAATATGGTTACAAGTGTACAACCATTTACAAGCTTTGAGATTGTTAAAGAAACTCTCCTCTAGCCGATGAATCTAATGAACCTTGAAATGAATTTGTGTTGATCATGAGAACAATTAAGAATGATTTCAAATAGTTTTTCTTGTTCCTATTATAATCTTATGTTGAAATCCCTCTGAATCACACAAGATCTTATCCCTATGGTAGTATTCTGGCATTTGCAATTTCATTTTGAGAAGATCTTTCATCTTGTAATGAAATAAACAATTTAAAATCACTTTACTTTCACTAGGTTGACAAAGATTGTTTGTAAGTCTATGAGTGTATCTTAGGCATGACGAATCAGGGAATTTCAATATTTAATTAAGTATTTATCATGAGCCTTTATGTTGAATTCTTGAAGAGTGTATGAAACCTTACATCTCTGGAGCCTCCATTGATACACACCTTTTGGTTGAAGGAGTATTTTGGCTATTTCGAAGCATTTTGTCTGTGAGATTTCCAATATTTGTAAAGGTTCTCAAAGATTTGGTATAGTCAAATTTATCTTTCTTAACTTCACACCAAAAACTTCTCAAATGATAAATCCTACATGAACTACCCCTATTTGTACTGTGTATCCACAAATATTTAACAATTTCCACTGCCAAAATATGTAGAAATAATCAGATTCAATTATTGTCTTTAGTAACCTAAACCTTGTCTAGGAAACATCTCCACTCTCTAGTGTGACAACTCATGAGAGTTAGATTATGTTGTATTGATCATATTTTCTCAAGGTTCTCATGAAAATTTTGCAAAGAAGGATCTCTTGATATCCTTCACCAATACGGGTTATAGAACGGGTCCTCTCACCCTAGTTGAAGGAACAACCTAAAGTAGTGAGGGTAGATCAAACCCTCAATAAGGTGCTATCCATTTCTCTAATGCCTGAGTGACAAAGAGTCACCTAATCCCCTCCCTAGATACAAAACAACTCATTTCATGATTCATGTATCTCTAAGCATCCTGCTAGTTTTGTGATGCTGTTTAGCCCTTACAGAAGAATCAATTTGGATACCAACACACAAGTGGTGCCATTACTAAGGATTATTTGAATATCACAAGATTATTTGAACACCAAGACCTATTTTTATGGAAACAACACCCAAATGGTGTTGTTGCCAGGGATTATTTTTATAAATGCATACTCATACCAACCCCGGTATAGCTTCTTAAATGGTTTAAGTACAAATAAGTTATTTAAATGTCATCCTTTGTTGAGATTTTTAATACTTGTGCAAGATTACAAGTTCATTGTGTAGTTTTTCTAATTCTAGTGGTTATTACACTAAATTTGCATCAATAATGATAAATGTGGGTAAAGGAAGGTCGGATATGTTAAGATTTATAGAAATTAAGCATTGATAGACACTTAGAAAGTTACTTATAGTGCATATGCATAACTAAGGTGAAAATCCTTAGTGGCGACTCCATGTTGAATTGTAAATCTTGAGGGAAGAAGGTCTTTCTTCACCAGGGATCCTACTAAAAATTTATTTCAAGAACTAGGAAAGACAAATTCAGAAGGAAAACAAGTCTGGAAAGTTGTTGGAAATAAAGAATAAAAAAGGAGATATTCGTTCTGAAAGGTGATCAATTTGTAGTTGAAGATTACCATACGTCTTCAAGTGATTCTGAACTAAGTAATATTTATATAAATTTGAATTCTCCAACTGGAGAGGGGCCATCATTTGTGTCTAAAAAGCGTGCCTCTCAGTTTTCCCCTATTTCTTCCAAGGTTGATAGGGTTTTCCAAGAAATTGAGTCATTAGAGGATATTTACTTTGAGAGTTATACTCCTGTGCCCCAGAGACCCCTTGTCCCTTATCATTTTGATTCTCCTACAAGATCACCTCCTTAAGGAAATATGGTTTAGCCTCCACCTAGACCTCCTTTTGTTGTCAAAATTTTTTTACCTATAGATTTTAGAGGTATGGATGGATATCCTAATATTGCGCCACAGATGCCGTAAATAGGTTTCTAAAATTTCAAGGGAATAATGCCATCACTATTGACCACCATTTAAAAATCTTTGTCAATATGATGGAATATTTTGAAATTGAGTTTGAAGACATGTATATTAAAATATTTATTGATACTTTTGAGGAGGATGCACGTGACTGGTACAAGGCTTTACCAAATAATTCAATAGATTCATGGACCGAGATGAAAAATTCCTTTAGATTGCAATATGGGGATAAGACTGATCCCAGGTTCCTTTTATCTGAATTTTAAAATATAAATAAAAATACAAATGAATTTGTCCATGATTTCAATAATTAGTTCAATAAGACCTTTAATAGGCTACCTATAAACCGAAGGCAAAGTGATGTGTCCTATTTGATAAAATATTCTGACGCTTTTGATAAAAAGGCTGCTTATTACTTGAGAGATAAGAACTCGGGAACATTGAGGTAGGCTTTCACCATGGCCTTACAAATAGAAAATAACATCAAAGTAGTTGAAAAGCCTCCTAAGAGAGAGGGTGTCAATTTAATCAATCCGGAGAGGCCTCAATCAAACAAATCTATCTATCATTTAAAGAGATATCCTATAATCTGACAAGAGGAGAAACAGGATAGGACAAAATTCCTAGGGTCAACACAAGCCACACGGTTAGGAGAGATTTGGAAATCATCCCAGAGGTGATCACAAACCAGATGAAAGAGGGAAAGGGCTCATGGGATCAGGAAGTAAATAGCCTTAACCCAGGGAGAATATATTAGTTCTTGATCCTTTGACAACCAGTGGTTATATCGTGGCGGAGGCCAATGTTATCGATTGGTGTAATAGGTGTTTATTACCACACTCCCCATGTGATGTACATCAAGAAGTTGAGGAATAATATAATGATGAGATGTATGATGATGCGTGTATGATGGAATTCCTGAAAACTCACGGTAGAGGGGGGGCAACCTAGACGAATTGATAAGTACTAGAACTATTGAAAATTCTAGGACCGTGTTCACCAAGTATTGCCTCTTCCTCCTATTAATACTTTTGAAATTGATATGGTGCAAGCATTTGATCTGCCTAATCATGATTTTGAATACTTAAGGGCCTTGATGATTAAAAATTATGATGGAGGGATCCCTTCCAAAGAGGACAGAAACTATTGATGAATGCAATAGATTCTTAGGAGAAATAATATAATACTAAAAGTAATTTTGTCAAAGAGGGAGGACCATAAACTAAGCCAAAAGTTCTAGTTCTTACCAATATCCTAAGGGAAACCCCTAAGAAAGATACATCTAGAAAATTCTGAACTACCCCAAATAAAACCTGTGCTTTTTCCCATGCCCAAACTCTGAAAACTCCTATACCATCAGAGGAAGTGGTGAATCTCCCTCCTAATACTGCCCTACCACAATATGTTCCTTGTGACATAGAACAAATCTTGAGTCGATTAGGGTCACTCTTCCCATTTTTGAATTACTCAGGATCCCTGGGAATAGGAAAAGGGTATTCGAATATTTGGGATTTAAGGAAGAAAAGATTACTTAGGGAAAAAGTGTTAATAATATAGAGGTTCCTCCCATTATTACAGAATCAAAAATACCACAAGCATTGGAGGAACTGGGTGAATCATTTGAGGTGTATTTGGGAACTTCTCTGGTTGAGTCTCAGTTGGATGTCGATCCATTTTTTACCACTTTGATTATTAAAGATAGGTTGGTACATAACTACATGTTTGATTCAGGAGCCTCATGTAATGTAATGCCTCTTGAGGTAATGAATGAGTTGAATATCAAGGTAAAAACAAATTTTGGGAAATGTACTGCTATGGATTCAAGAGAAGTTCCAATAATTAGATATGTCAAAGGAATGGTAGTGTAACTAGCAGCTTATCCAGGAAAATGCTTAACCATGAATGTGGTTATTGTGGACTACCTACCAAGTGGGGGATGTTATTGTCTAGAAAATGGGCAGCTAGTGTGGGTGGAAGCGTAAAAATGGACATGTTATATGCAACCATACTAGTGGAGGGGAACCTTTTGAAGTTGTATGGTGAGAAGAAAATGTTGCATATCATTGAGGACCCTAACAATGCTTCTTATGAAGTATTGTACACAGATGTCGATGTTGATAACTTTGTGGGCTATGCTGATTATAAGGAGCATAGAATTCAGGAGTGCAAGTATCCTGAGTAGGTAGGTTCTCCTTGGGCCTTGATGTTTGATGGGGCATGTTCTATATTTGGTAATGGCACCGGTGTTGTTTTTATATCTCCAAGCCAAGAGGAGTTTAAATTTTCTTTTAAACTCAATTTTGAGTGTACAAACAATATTATAGAGTATGAAGCACTATTGTTGGGTTTAAGGATTGCTTGGAAATATGGTGTCAAGGATATTATTGTTAAAGGGGATTCAGAGCTGATAGTCAAGCAAGTTAGAAAACTAGTATGCAACAAAGAATCAAAGAATGAAGCAGTATAAGCATGCAGTTTGGGACTTCATTGAAATGTTTGATTCTTTCAATATAATACATCATGATAGGAAGTATAATACTATAGCAAACAAATTGGTAGTATTGGGATCTAGGTTTGAAAATTATACAATGTCTCCCTATTGTGAATATGATATTGAAATATTGACCAGGCTATTTGTCCCTAACAATATCAAGCACTGGAAGGTGTTTGAAGATGATGCTCAAGTCCAAAGGTTTCTACATAATAAAGGAGAATTTTCCAATCAAAGTATGGATTGGGAACCAATGGTTTGTGTAGGTGAAGGAAAAGAGACCTTATTTGGTAAGGAAATTATCTAATTGAAAACTAATACTATTCCCAGAGGTTTGGTTACATTGGAATCAAATTTTGATAATGTTGACTGCATTATTAATAGACACATGTCATCCTCAAGGGATGTTGAGGAACATAACCTGGGCACAAAAGATAAACCTTAGAAAATATGGTTAGGAAACAATTTGAATAAAGAAGAAAAGCAATCATATATCCAATTATTAAAAAAGTACCAGGATTGCTTGGCATGGTCGTATTTAGAATTGAAGGCATATAGGGAAGACCTTTTTCAACATGAAATACCCCTAGAAGCCAATGCCAAGCCATTTAGGCAGAAACAAAGACCAATTAATCCCCTCCTTTCCTCAAAAATGAAAGAAGAGTTGAAAAATTTAAGGGATGGAGGAATTATATAACCTACAAGATAATCCTCATGGGTAGAAAACTTGCACTGTCAAATAAAAATGGGGATATAAGATTGTGTGTTGACTTTAGAAATTTAAACAAGGCATCAATTAAGGAAAACTATCCCTTGGCTAATATGGATAACATGTTGTAATTAATTCCTGGTTTTCAGTTGTTATCCACTTTAGATGGTTTTTTTGGGTATAACAAAATGGTTGTGAAGCAGTCAGAGAGAATCAAAAACACTTTCACCACTCAATGGGGAACCTATGTGTATGTCAGAATGTCGTTTGGCCTGATGAATGCCCGGAGCCACATTTCAAAGAGCAATGGATATAACATTCTCTGGATATATAAATGACTTCATTTCTGTGTATCAAGATGATGCGACAATTTTCTCTAGGAAAATAAGTGAGCATATGCAACATTTATAAAATATGTTGTTAAGATGTAGGGAATATGGTATACCACTAAATCCCAAGAAGTGCCATTTTGGGGTTTAAAAGGAAAATTTTCATGGACATATTGTGTCAAAATAAGGGGTCATTATTGATCCTGAGAGAGTGGAAGCCATTACTAAAGTTCCTATTCCAAGAACAAAAAAGGGAATTCAATATTTTTTCAGAAAATAAATTTTATTAGGAGATTTATTTCCAACTTTGCCGAATTGACTATCCCAATCACTAGTATGTTGAAGAAAGATCAGAGTATCAAATGGGAAGAAGAAACTATTCAAGCTTTTACTAGGATTAAGGAAGCATTGAAGAATGCCCCTATTTTAGTAGCTCCTGATTATAAAAAGGCTTTCCAAATGTTTTCCTTTGCTTCAGAGAATACTATTGCATCTATGCTATTACAAAAGGATGATGAAGGAGCTGAAAGACCAATTGCTTTCTTTAGTAAAGCATTACAAGGAGTAGAATTGAAGTATACTATCATGGAGAAACAAGCCTTTGCTTTGGTTAGGGCCACAAAAATCTTTAGGCCATATATTTTGAGCTCTAAAGTCATAGCTTATGTTCCCCATACCATGGTTAAGGATATCCTATTAGAGATGGAAATTTCAAGTAAAATATGCCGATGGGAAAATAAATTGCAAGAATATGATATGGACATCCAAACTAAAAATTGGTCAGAGGATTGGGCCTAGCAAAGCTAATGGTAGAAAGCAACCTGCAAATAATTGAGATAAATGAGGTTGAAGAAGAAAGATTGAATATTCTTGAGAAATTGACAAATTCTGAATGGTACAAGGATACTATTTTTTATCTCAAACATCTACAATGCCCTGAGTATTTAAGCAAGAATCAAAAGAGAGCACTTAAGTTAGCCTCCCAGAAGTACATCATCACTGATTATGGGTTATCTTGGAAGAACCCTGAGGGAGTTCTCTTAAGATGTATCACTGAGGATGAAGCCCCAAAAATAATTGATGATTTCCATGGAGGAGTTTGTGGAGGGCATTTTTCTGAAGAGTAATAACCCATAAGATCTTAAGGGCTGGTTATTGGTGGCCAAATATTTTTAAAGATACAACTTTGCTAGTAAGAAAGTTTGCGAGTTGTCAACATTTTTCAGGAAGATTGAAAGTTTTAGGATCCCTCCCTTTACAACTTGTATCAATTGAAGCCCCATTTAAGTAGTGGGGAATGGACTTCATTGGTGAGATTTCATATTCTTCAAGTGCAGGCCACAAGTGAATATTAGTGGTGACTGATTACTTCACCAAGTGGGTGGAGGCAATCCCAACTAAGAAATATCCCACCAAATTGTTATGGACTTCATTCTAAATCATATAATTTGTAGGTTTAGAGTTCCTACTAAAATAATTACTAACAATGCTATGAGTTTTCGAGCCAAACCTTTGGTAGCCATGTGTCATGAGTATGGGATAAATTTAGCATATGCTTCAAATTATAATCCCCAAGGTAATGGAAAAGCAGAATCAAGCAACAATAATTTGTTGAAGATAATCAGAAGGACCTTGGAATTAAAAAAATGGAAGTGGGGTGAGTAGTTGAAGTTTGCTATTTGGGCTAATAGAATTACTGTCAAAAGAGCTATTGAAAAAGCCCATTTGAGTTGGTGTATGGAACTCAAGCTCTACTTCCCCTGCATATGCAATTATCTTCATATCAATTCATTCAACAGTTTGGAGGACTAGGAGGTTAGTCCCTATGATGCATGATCAATCAAATTGTTGAACTAGATGAAGAGAGAAGGGAATCCCATCAAAGACATGTGAATTTTAGGGAGAAAATGAAGAAATTGTTTGACAAAAAGGTTACCCCAAGGGTTTTTAGTGTAGGATATTTGGTGCTACTATGGGATAGTAGACATGAGGATAAGGGAAAACATGGAAAGTTTGATACATTATGGATGGGACCTTATTCTATTGATATTAGGATCGGTGAGCACACCTTCTTCCTAAAAGATCTAGATGGGGAATTGCTTGAGTTGCCTATTAATGGTAGGCACTTGAAACATTTCCTTGATTGATTTCTTAGAATCAAGGCACACATCATTGTACAGTGTATAATATTTTAGTTCTTTTTTGTTTATGTGTTTTTCTATTTTGGTTCATCCCGGTCCTTGGCGGCTGGTTTTTGTTGGTTTCTCAGTTTGTTCTTGGGAGGTTGGTTATTGTTTCTTTGTTTCAAAGGTCATTTATTGACTCTATTTCTCAATGGAATTTTGGTACATGGTCTGTTATGTTGTTCTTGCGGCACTCACTAGGAGTTCCCATCCTCGAGTCGGAGCCGATGTTGGTGCTTGATTCAATCTTACCTGTTTGTTTAAAAATATTTAGTTTGAGTGGTTTGAAGTCTTTCTGTCTCCCTGTGTGGATGTATGAAGTATTATCTTTATCAGGTTGTTGTTGTTAAATCCTTTTCTATGGTCGTGGATCATGTCGTGCATGGTATTGTTACTCATTTCTTTCTCAAGGCGTACTTCAGCTTTGTGATTTGGGAGTGAGTGCTGAATTTCCCTTCTTATTTTTCCACGGTCATGTTTTCCTTGTCAAATTTTATCCCAACACCTATGGATACATGGTATTCTTTGATTGGACATGGCATGGTGGGTCTATTTGGTGAACTTGTCACTATTGTAATAATTGTAGAAAATGCCAAATTGGTCTCATGCCCTGATAATTTCTAATTGGCTATTCAACAATATGAAGAGGTGAAAAAATTTCTTACTTGGGCCCCAAAAGATGTACACTTGTCAATAAATCAAGCGGTTGCGGGAAGGTGGGCCCTTTTTGTGTTTTGAGGCATTATGGCAAAATCAAGTAAAGTTATAAAAATAAATTCCTAAGGCCCACAAAAGGACACATGGCCATATTTAAGTAAAAAGAAGGAAGGTGGGTCATCGAGGTGTTTGAAACTTTTATCTTTATTATGAAAAAGGAATAATGTATAAAAGTGAAGCGCAGCCCCGCTAAGGCCCACATCGAAAATTAAAAGCCTACACTTGTTCAAGGTCCCGCCCGTAGACTTCACCTTTGAAGTTGCACCGAATAGACATGTGGAAGCTTTCGCTAGAACTTCCCATGCTCAAAATTTTTAGCAATGGTGCAACTCTCTTAGGTTCTGAACACGAGGAGGTCCCATGCTTGTTTGGGAACTTGCCTCTAGACTTCACCTTTGTAGTTGCACCAAGGAGACACGTGGATGTTTCCATTGGCTCCTCTTTACACTTGGCCGAATCAGACTCGCAGTGCAGATATGTGGTATAATCCATGTGAGGACACTCATTTTTGAGAGGCATGAATGTAGGTATCTATTCCTCAAGGTGTATTCTCAAAGGTGAAAAGGATTTCTTATCAGATCAAGCCATATGGAGCCACCTGAGAATTATTGAAAAAGGGATTTCTTACATGAAAAAATAAAATAATGATTAAAAAGACTATCAAAAGTTATGACATGGCATCCCAGTCATAGTTGAGGAACTGAGAAATGTGATCAGTTCATGATTCATCCACCTAGCAACAATGAAAGTAAGATAATTTCAAGGGAATAAACATGATTAAACAGTATATTGTAAAGAGGAATATTCTCTTGAAGATTTAGACTTTTGGGGGGAAAATTTGGGATGAGTGAGCGAGTAAAATTGTATAAATGCAATGAGAATACTCTGCATAAGGGGGTTAAAAGAAAGTTTGAGAAAAAACCATTTTCCCGAGAGACCATATGACAAACCTATTTATTTTCATGTGTTTTAGATTTAATCACGTCAAGATGGTTGCAAGTGTACAACCATTGAAAATATCTGATATTGTTAAAGAAACTCTCCCCTATTGATGAACATAATGAACCTTGAAATGAATTTGTGTTGATCATGAGCACAATTGTGTTTGCTCTTATTTAATAATGTTTTCAAATAGTTTTTATTGTTCCTGTTGAAATCTTATGTTGAAATTCCTCTCAATCACACAAGATCTTATCCCTATGGTAGTATTCTGCATTTTCAATTTCATTGTGAGAAGAGATTTCATCTTGTAATGAAATAAACAATTTAAAATCACTTTACTTTCACTAGGTTGATAAAGATTGTTTGTAAGTCTATGAGTGTATCTTAGGTGTGAAAATCAGGGAATTTCAATGTTTAATTGAGTCTTTAACATGAGCCTTTATGTTGAATTCTTAAAGAGTGTATGAAACAATGGCATCTCTGGGCCTCCATTGATACACACCTTCTAGTTGAAGGAATATTTTGGCTATTTTGAAGCATTTTGTCTGTGAGTTTTCCAATATTTGTAAAGGTTCTCAAAGATTTGGTATAATCAACTTTATCTTTCTTAAATTCCCACCAAAAAATTCTCAAACAATAAATCCTACATGAACTACTCCTTTTTGTACTATTTATCCACAAAGGTTTAATAATTTCCACTACCAAAATATGCAGAAATAATTAGGATTCAATTATTGTCTTTAATAACCCGAACCTTGTCCAAAAACATCTCCACTCTCTAGTGTGACAACTCATGAGAGTTAGATTGTGTTGTATTGATCATATTTTCTCAAGGTTCTCATGAAAATTGTGCAAAGAAGGATCTCTTAATATGCTTCACCAATACGGGTTATAGAACGGGTCCTCTCACCCTGGTTGAAGGTAGGGACTAAAGTAGTGAGGGTAGATCAAACCCTTAATAAGGTGCTATTCGTTTCTCTAATGCCCGAGTGAAAAAAAGTCAGATGAATCCCCTCCCCAGCTACAAAATGACTCATATCATGATTCGCTTGTTTTTAAGCATCCTGTCGCTTTCGTGATGTCTTTCATCCCTCGTAGGAGAATCAATTTGGATACCAACAGAATGTATATTGAGACACATTGTTTTATACATGGACATTTGTATTTACATGGATATATGATGATGATGGATTGTGTTTACTTATTGCATTCTATGTTTTATGAGATAACATGTTTATCCCATGTTTTATTATGGTCTATGATGAGGGGGATAAAGATAATCCCTCTTGCACCTCTTTTGATGATATGATATGATTTTAGATTAGTGTACATGTGTAATTTTAATTTATATTATGATGTAGCTTAACATTTATCAATATGTGATGATGTTTAGATGTGATTATAGATGATACTAATGATGATATGATAAAAAACTATACAATTAAATAGGACAAGCACAAGTTAATCAAATCTAACCAAAAACACAACTATATACAAGCATGCAATATAAAAATGAACCATGCAGTCTACAATAGATTAAAGTAACACTTAATCTAAGAAATAAAATGAATCCAATTTAAAGAACAAAAATATGACAAAGGTAAATCGATAAAACTATGTATAATCAAACAAATAAAGTAAACAAACTACCATGTTTTGCGGTATAGTTTTGAAAAGTGTTGCACTATTATCGTATTATCTCGAGACAATGATATATTATTTTTGAGTTTTCTATGAGACATATTTGAAATATTTTATTTTTCTAACTAAACATATTTCAATGTTTTTGGATTTTAAAAATTTATATGATTTTTTTGTAATTTTCTAGAATTTTCCCCGAAGGTATGTGCAAGAAAGTGAAGAAGCGGGGATGCCCATAGTTATAGATGAGATGTACAAGGGTATAATTCCACACATATGTGTAATAAGTGA
The DNA here is from genome assembly GCA_018340775.1 of Taxus wallichiana var. yunnanensis. NCBI lineage: Eukaryota > Viridiplantae > Streptophyta > Pinopsida > Cupressales > Taxaceae > Taxus > Taxus wallichiana. Next base: position 902,639,353 of record CM031234.1, on the reverse strand, counting down.
TGATGTAAAGTTACCCATAGCATTAGACGAGAATGTACTAAGCTAAATATTTTGCATATAGAAGTAGGATTAGTCATATCAAGGCTAAGAGGGATAGACTCAAAAGTATCTCAGACATAGGAAAAAATAGATTAGGATAAATCCATCATAATCCTAGATATGATATGCTTGTGAACAACAGACCCTCCAATGGCGCCAAAAACTATTTTTCACTAAAGGACTTGTCCAAAGTGCCACAATTGTGTGGTTTTCACACTTGGACACATTGATTTCTCTTTACTTTTTCTGATTTTATATGTTTTTTTGTTGATTTTTCTATTTTTGAGGGACATCAGAATTAAAAATAGAAACAATTGAGATACATGACATTAATGGGTTCCTGAAGTTCATCACCATTCAAATTAACAATCCAAGATGTACCGAACCAAATTTAGCGACCACAACATATGGCCTTAACCGATTCAGCTCAAACTTGCCTTTCTTTTCATGGTCCTTGGTGGTATTGAATTTATTTTCCTTTAGAAAAGGTATCCTACCTCAAATTGGTGAGGTATGATTCTTTTGTTATAACTTTGATGCACTTAATTTTGATACACTTTGAGGTGATCAAGGGCATGAAGGTGATTCTCATCCAATAGCTCTAGCTCTACTAGCTGAGCACCTCTCGTAGTCCTCCTATTAATCCGAGTAATCTCTTAGCTCTATGTGTAAATAGGGGAGCCTAATCTCAAGGGGTAATATCACTTCTATGCTAAAAACTAAGGAATATGGAGTAGTACCCGTATGGGCGCAAATGGATATTTTCTAAGCCCATAGGGTAGGGTGAATATGCAAATGCCAATTATAACCAGCTTTGTTCACCATATTCTCCATAATATGAACCAGTGGTTTTATTTTAAGATTCAATATGACCATTACCTTGAGGGTAATAGGGGGTTGAATACTTGAGTTGTATTTGAAAGTATTGATATAACGTCTTAATAATTTTTTTGTTGAATGAATTACCATTTTTAGCTATAATGGAGAAGGGGATGTCATACTGGAAAATGATATGATTCATTATGAACTTGGATATCTTGCACACTAGTGACATAGGTGAGAGGAACAACCTCTACCCACTTCGTGAAGTACTCAATGGTAGTAATAATGAACATATGGCCATCAGAAGATGTAGGGGTAAGCTTACTAATGAGATCGAGTCCCCACTTTGAAAAAGGCCATGGTGTAGTAATAGGTTACAATGATTGCACCAACACATGTATCAAGTTACCATATTTCTAACATAACAAACATTTCGTATGTACTTGCAACAATCAGTCTCCATGGTAGGCCAATAATAGCCTACTCTCAATATATTTTTAGCCAAGACTATCCCACTTGTATGGGCTCCACAAATGCCTTTGTGTACCTCCTTAACCACTAAGATAGATTTGTTTTCATCCGTAAAATAGAACATATTCCCATCATAGCCTCTATGATAGAGAGTGCCCCCAAGTAAGGTGTAGTAGGATATGCATTGGATAAGGTTTCTTTTTTTAGAATGGGAAATGTTTGGAGGGAAGGTTCCATCATGAAGGTAGTTAAATATGTCAAGGTACCAAGGGAAAATTGACCAAATACTTCACATACTAAACAAGACTCTAACATGTCATATGTTGGTATTTACAGATGTATGATGAATAATTACATGTCGTTGTTTCTATGTAGGATGTGTAATATATACCCAACCTTATCCATATCATCCATTGCTTGATTCTTCCCCCTAAGGATATGTTTGAATGTAATTTTCTTAAAGAACTACTTCAAGGTGTTAACCATTTTCTTGTAAGGAATAACTTTTTCATCCTTAAATTTCAACTCATCGCTTACCTCTTTGATGAAAAACATAGAATCACCTATTACATTCACTTTTCTAATGTATCTCTTGATACTCAATTTCATCCATAAAATAAGGGATTCATATTGTGCTATATTATTTATGCATGGGAACTTGATTATAAATACTTAAGGGATCAAATATCCTAAATGAGTGATCAACACAACTCATGCACCTGAACCGTGAAATGTAAAGGATCCATCAAAGTATAGGTTACATGTAACATATTCCTCAAGGTACATTGTAGAAGGATCTAGAAGTTCTCGGAATCAACTGCTCAATACCTAGAAAAGGGGCTTCACTAGTTGGTCTCGCCAACACCTATCCTTTAAATAAATTTTTATGGATGTACTCAATATCAAAGTCACTAAGTAGGATGATTCAATTGTCCATCTTTCTAGTAAGTACATGCTTTGATAACAAGTATTTTAATGGGTTCAATAATTTCTCTAACTCTTATTTTACCAACAAAGTGACGTGATGATACATATTTCTAAGCTTTTATTTTATAGGATTTGCCTCTTTGTGCACAAATAGATTATGCACTACTAGTTTTAGATGTAACCCCATATACATGTAGGACCAAGAAAATATATTTGAAAATTCAGACAAAATCAACACAAATGTTTTATGTTCTTGGGTTGAGAATGAAGCTCCCGACTTGACCATTTTAGGTATTTCCTCTATAAAGATGTTTACATCTATGGTCTCCTCTAAAAACAAATTAGATTCTTCCTCCATGTGCATTAGATCAAGGGGATATTGATATATTATTATTCTAAGGGTGTCTTAATGATATTTTAACCCTTAGGATGGTCAACCTAATTGTCCACCGAGCTTTCTTTTTATTTTTCTCGCGCCTTTAAAAGGTTTTCACTGTAGGACTTGGATCTGTTCTTGTTGCAAGGCTTCTCTGTGGAAATATTTCCCTTGATTATTTTTTTACTTTAATGACCACAGAACTCAGCCTCTTCCCCAAAATACGTGCATGCATCAAGGTTGATGGAGAAGCCCTTCTTATGATCACCAACTGGAATGTTGTCACGAAGACCCATAAACTTACCAATAACTTCAACAATTTAAAAGATGTCTATTGGTACATTTTTTTAGTCCTAGTTAACAAGTGACAAGTAGAAAAATTTAATTTTGGAATGGTATGGGATATGACAGGGGTTATAGTCAAGATAACGTGTCAGAAAATAGGTTCATGGAGGCAAGGTCTTTGTAAATACTACACTAGGAATTTGTTTCACTTTTGTATTTAGACAAACTATCTTTACGTTTAGAAGAGGAATCTTTGACCTTTGGGGAAGAGACCCATATGGATGAATGCCAATACCATATTTACAAACCTTGCAATGTGGTATCGAAGGGATTCTTGCATACCTTGTTCATTTATGTAGTAACCATATCCTTTATATCCAATATAATACATTTCTTGATTGGAGATAAAATATCCGGGGTGATTGATAACATGGATCCATTTCATCATCCAAATGTTGGGATATAAGATTATTAAGAAAATTTTCATCTGCTAATAAACCACCAGAATAAAAATGTTTATGCTGCAATTTTCTCTAGACCATTGATATTAATAACAAGGAATACCACGTGCTTTTGGTGATAGGGGATTCTAGAAACTAAAAGGTCATGTTGGAGATCATATTCTCTAAAACCATTTGTAATAAATTTCATGTCCCATGAACTAAAAGGAGAATATGATGTAGAAGCACTATTATCATTGACAGATAAGGTATCTAGATTGACTTGTGAAGCGAGTGCCTTTGATTTAATTGAAATGACCATCTCTCTAGAAAGGCACTCATAAGTGGTGGGAAAATAACCCAACAATTCTATGCAATGAGAAAAGGGTTGAGGATCCCCCTGAATAGTGATGGGTTATCCTTCATGATATAACTTCAAACACTGATGATATATAGAAGGTATGACCTACATGGTATGAATCCATGGGCAAGTGAGAAGTATGTTGTAAGGTAGCTCAAAGTCTAGAACATAGAACTTATCATTATGAGTAGTAGGCCCTACGCCCAAAAAAATGGATCATGTCAACTAATTTTTGTTATTGATTTTCATACACCTTGATGGTAATGACCTTATTTTTAGATCGGTTTCAATATGACCTAGTTTTCAAACCATTTTCAAAGTGAAAATATTCAAACCCAATCTTCCATCCAAAAGAACCACTTTTATCTTCTTATGATTGATAATGACCTCAATGTGTAAGGGTAAGTTATGGTTAAGATTCTCTTTAGGAATATCTTCATAGATAAAGGTTATGTGATCCATTGGAGTAATCTACATGACCATGGCTTGAAGTGTGTAGGGTTAATATCAACTAACAATCCTAACCCTTGTAATATTTTATAAAGTATTTTCTTGTTAACATTAGAGATTTTAAGAAGATATAAGATCAAAATCTTAGCATTAGTTTTCTCAAGTTGCTCTAAAACATCATAATGACTATCTTAAGGGGTAGATAGAGGAGGTTCTAAGATAACAAGGTGAGTGCGTAACATTTCCATGATTCAATCCTTCACTTTTATCTTAATACCGTTGATATGATCAAAAGGTGGGTTAACACAACCAATTAGGGCATCAAAAGGATTATTTTTTCTTGAAACATAGTCGACATTTTTAGTTTGGGAAAAATGTCATTAATATGACTTTTATTTTCCTTTGTTATGCTTGGGGAAAGGTTCTTTGTAAATTCCCAATTTTGCGTTGACAGATTTAATAGGGGAAGAGGAATCCATTTCTACATCACCACTATCAATTAAGTCCTGGATGAAGTGTTTCAACTTCAAACATTTATCAGTTTTGTGACCCTTTACCCGATGTAATGCACAATATTCATTTTCTCTAAATCATGATGGCTTAGGTACATCATATCCATAGGTTATAGTTTTTGGGTGTTTAGCCATATTGACCACATCTAACTGTTTTAATATTGATGACATAGCGTTTGATAGAGGGGTAAACATGTGACGTTTGTACTCATGGGTTGGAGGTCCATTAGCAAGTTTCAAATGAGCATGGTTTTGAACAGCTTATACTCATTTATATTCTATTATACTATCACCTATGATGTTCTTATTAGTTTTTGGAATGAAATTCAATATGTCATTAGGCTTTGAATTGTGATTAATGCGTGAAGAGGTTTTTAAAGTCCCTTTTGCTAACAATGATTTTTTTAATTCGACTACCTTTTTCTACGACCTCTTCAATGTGTTTCCATAATGCATCCGTAAGTGGAAAGTGATATCGGTAAGTTACGTACAAATATGATGATAAACTATTTCTCCGGTATGGAGCAAGGGAAGTGACTAGTGACCTCTCGCCATTTTTGTAAGAAACTAACAAAGTTTTCATTATTCTATTTTTTTGCATTACAAAAATTTATCATGGTAACATCATTTTCCATGTTAAAGGATAAGTGGAACATAAATTTTTATGATAATTTTGGCCATGTAGAAATGGACCCTTTAGTTATATGTAAAACCCATTCGAGTGTTTGACCCTAGACTCCATGGGAAAAGGTGAATGAGATAATTATCACTAAATGCAACCTCTTGACATGCCATGTAAAATTATTTAATGTGGTATCTTGGATCACCTTTTCCCTTGTATTTAATGTGGTATAGCCATGCCAAAGGGATATGGACATAGCTCCTCAAAATGATACTTTTTACTATTGCTTATGTTTCCTTCTTGTAAAGTAGTAAGGGCATTCTTCATGGATAACCACTCTTGATTAAAGAGTTTCCCTTGCATAGGTGATGTTGGATTATATAAAATGTTTATTCTAGATATTTCATCGACGTTATTATCGATGTATAATTCCTCATAAAATTCTTTACATTTTTATTGACGAGGAGTCTTAGTATAAAACTCATGATGTGAAGCTCTAGGTTTTTCTTGTCTAGGAGTCTTGGTATAAAAATCTTGATATGAAGCTCTAGGTTTTTCTTATCTAGGAGTCTTTGTTGATTCCTTATTAACATGTGAAGCTAATATTTCCAATTGGTGAGCAAGGGCTTTTTTTTTTTCTAAGGTAACCTCTTGGGTTGGTATCTCTTTACGAGATTCACGAGAGCGATGTTGTTCATGATTAACATGTTCTTTATGATCCTTGTAATGAATATTGACAATGGGGATGTGATAACCACCATCATTTTGAGGAGGAAATTCTTCATCATTCCTTTGGATGGAAGTAGAAGCATGTCCTAGGTTTATGATTTCATCAACCTTACGTGGATGATTCTCTACTTCTTCCTCTTCTTGACCATACCAACTAGGAGAGAGGGATTGAATGTATATGGAAACTTGGAATCTAACTCTTAAACACCTCATGTCTATTTTGAATAAATATTTTTTTTATTTGAGTGTGACTAAAATCAAATTCCACTAGAGGAGAATTCTCTTCATCACCATTATGATCAACCATGGTGTTGTCTTTGAAAAGTGGGTTTATATTTTGATCTACAAAGGGATTTGATCAAAATTTTTGATGCCCCATCCTTGTCATAGGAGGCATAATGAGAAAGATTTTACTAAGGTTGATTTAAAATGGACCCTAGGACAAACCAAGAAGTGTAATGATGCCAAATCATCACAAAGAATGTAAAATAATAAACAGGGTTCACTTTAAGAGGCCTCTAGAAAACAGGAGGTGGAAAATCCCCGACAAATATTGCTTTAGCTGCATTCACCACAAAGGAAAATTTTCATAGGTTTCTACATGAAATATTCACTTGGAAGTTTTAAGAGAGCCGACACCCATCAACAGAACCTTGGTGTCATGTGACATCAAAATGGTGCCGACAGTGTCAATAGGACCTCGTTATCGAGGGTTGATGCCCGTTACTAAATTTTTTGTTGTCGTGTGACAAAAAGGTCCATTTTTCACGCATCAATAAAATTATATTGTCACGTGATAGTAAGGAAATGCTGACAAGTGTCAATAAAATCTCATTGTTTTGTGACAAAAAAATGTTGCTGATGGGTGTTAATAACATTTTTCTCACACGTGACAATGAGATGTTGTCAAACCCCATCGAATTTCCTTGTTTTTGTGTGACAACAGAATGTTGTTGATGCACATCAAATGGACCTTGATGTTGTGTGAAATAATTTTTTTTTTGACGGGCATCAACAACATCTTACTGTCGTGTGACAGCAAGATGTTGTTGACACTCGTCATCAATGTTTTATTGTCGTGTGACAGAAAAACTCTTGATGGGCATTAACATACCCTTTTTTTCATGCGACAACAACATCTCATTGTCGCACGATAGAAAAAATCCTTTGACAAAAATCAATGAGACTTTTTTCATTGGACAATAAAGTCTTATTGTCATGTGAAAACAATGAGAAACTCTAATTTTCCCTATAAATACCAACACAACCCCTCATTTTCACATTCTCATTTTTCGGCTACAATATTCTTTCCTTCTCCAAGTAGTTCTTATTACAGGTACCGTACGTCAATGTCATGGCTTCTTCTACCCAAGCAGAACCTCAAGATCTAACACTTGGAGCCTCCAAGGCCAAGATTCAATACAAAAGTGCTATGTGCCCCCACATAAATGTAGCTATGGAAATGAATGCAGAATACATGGATTCAATAATTCCATCCAATTCTAAGACCCCTAGAATCACCTAGTTTGAGGTTGACCATCAGATTCTTAACTACCTCCTTTCGTCCTATAATACATAAAAAATACTTTTACTATTACATTAGAAGATCAACGTACATTCTCCTTCGTGTCGAACCTATTGATATCCATTGACTGACAGAATCCCTTTTAAAAATGTGCCGATAGTAATAACCAAGGTAAAACTCACTGAAAATGATAATATTTTCCTAGAATCTAGTTATAGTTTCAATGTTGATTGTAAGTTTAATTTACTCTGTTTGAAATTTGAATGTTTTTATACTAATTCAAATTGATATTAATTTTGAAGACTTTTTCAGCTCATGTCAACAAATCTAGATGAGGAGTGGACACGCAAGATGTTGCACACCACTTTCTTACTACCTTGATTTCTTTGTTTCAAGACAAAATTATTATGTAGGGTAAAAACTTGACATTCCAAATTGGGCTATTGCATACATTCTTGTAATAATCGGAAATAAAAAATTTGACTGGTGCAATTTTCTATCTAACAAGATAAAGACTGACATTACCAATGCATCAATTTCAAAAAAAACAGTTATTCATTCAACAAACTATATCCTAGCTCTTTATTATGAGGCTTATTATAATTTAAAATATGAACCAACTCCAACTTGCACAAACGAGACAATGAACAATTTGTCTATTTTTATGTTATTCTCATTCTGATCAAATATTTGTGTAATAATATAATGTAATTCGATTGAATATTTTCTGTATGCAGAAAATATTTCTAGATTCACTTCCACAAAAAAATGCTTTGAGAGGAAGAGGCCAACAACATGTTGAGGCCTCTGGAGAATCACAATTTGAAATCAAAGTTCATTCATCAGTTGATCCCCAAGTATTTGCATTGACAAAATGACAGAGATGTAATACCCTTAACATTGAAAGTAGGGTTGTTTACATTTTGATTTTACCATTTAATGATTTATCATATTGAATTGACATGTATTTCCTACACTTACAGGGACTTTGGACTACTCACGTGCTTCAAAGAAAGCATCACCAACCCACTTGGTACAATCTCATGTAATTGTTGAATCTCAATAGCAATTACCACCATCAGCTCCAACCAAAACAATTCAAAGTCTATCACAACCCCCCAGTTTACACAATCAATTCATACCGCAACAAAATCCCACTCAACCAGGTATGACTTCATTTATTTTGTGATTTATTTAATAATTTTACATATTATTTAGTAATTACTAATGATTTTGTTCTTGGCATCTTGTTGTTTAAAGTTGATAGAAATCCTTTGTCTTCTACTCAAAATCTGCAAACCCCAGCTACTCAATCAACCCCGAAAATGCAATTATGATTCAAAATGCCGAACAGAGGTTCAAGAAAAATACCATTGGTAAACACATGCCTATGATTCCGCCCCTAGCGGAACACTAAACATTCCCTCGTCATTCACTATTCTGACCCTCTCTTTCACTGGCTGTCCCAGTGCAACAAGGAAATCAATTTTGAATCAAATAACTTTAGATGAAAATTATTTGGGAATTGATAGCAATGACCCAAATAGTTTTTTCAACACATGTGATATGATTCAGGGCCAACAAGTATATTTCCATCTCAATGTACTATTAAATTTATTTAAATTTTCAACATTTAAATTTCAATTTTAATATTAATTTCTATTTGTTATTAGGATCAAGTGCTCCCAAAAGAAAAAATATGCAACAAATGTTACTCGAGATGAAATCTGCCATTCTTCTCCTTCAAAATCATCCTCTTTTGATACAGATAGTGATGACTTGCCAACATTTCCTTTAGAGAACTTGATTGGCTATGATTGTCAATCCCACATGAATGAATTTATCATGCCTCAAATCAGTGAGCTCATTCAATGGGAGAGAAGGGAAAAAGTATTAATATCTAAGATAGTAAGTCATTATGATAACCATTAGAAAAGAGAGAGGTTGTTTGTAATAGTAAAAAATAAACTGCGAAGATGGGTGGATTATTCATCAAAGCTAAATGTGGGATTGTCGCATATAACAACACCTATAATGACAATATTTTAGATAAAGTATTAAACATATTGGAGAATATCAATGGTCTGAGACCCAAGCCTATTTCAATAAATGGTCCAAGGAAAAGGAAATGGCCATGATTGTAAACACCGAACAAGAAAGAGATGTCATAAGTATAATCAGTTTGAAAAAATATTTTTTATTAATTTTAATAAAAATTTGTTTTAATATGTTTAATTGACTTCACTCTTTTTTTTGCAGCTAAAATATGAAAATTTAAAGATTCAAGCCAAGGTCTTCCAAGTTCACTTGGAAACAACAAAGAACAATTTATCCGCAACAATTAAGATGAAATAAAATATTGTTTTAGTTAACAAACAAAACAATACACTTAAGTAGATAATTAAAGAGAATGGATATGACCTTGAGATTTTATTTAAAGCAAAGGTAGTGGTAGATCCTTCTTTGACATCCCATGGAGATGCTACAAAGGAAGAAGAAGCAATCGTCAAGAACCTAGACATGACTGCTGAGGATCTAATTAGTTCGGGGATAATTGAGGCAAGGAATATAGTAGGGTCTAGTGAAAATGTTAATGATTGAGGCTTGAGGATTGGGGAACCTCAAAATTGAAACTTTAAATATTTTATATATAGAAGAATGAAATTTGATACTTGAATATTTTTTTAATTTGAAGTTTGGATTTAAATTTTATGGAATATTATCTCTGCTTGCAATGATGGTGATAGTTACATTTATCATTAGATGTGATGGCTGGATGATAAAATTAGAGTAGATGTGGTTATAGTTATTATTAATTTATTCCTTTACAATGTGGTTCTATGTGGACATTAGGTGTGGATGTTTGGGTAATGAAATTAGAGTAGATATGGATGATAATGAATTATACGTGACTATATGAATTGCATGTCGTTATTTTTTATAAAGAATTTCTATATTATATATATGGATGATGATGAATTGTACGTGATCGTATTAATTGTATGTTGTTATATTTTTATATAAAATTTCTATATTATATATGGTGCATATGTTTGATGGATAATCATGATTCATGGATTTAAACTTTATGCAATGTTATATCCGCATGCAATGACATTCATGATTACATTTTTCATTACATGTGGGTGATGACATCTAATATGTTTGATGACATTAGAATTTAGAATAGACATTACAATGGATCATCCATTTATTCATTTAGAATGTGGTGTTATGTGGATAATGAAATTAGAGTAGATATGGATGATGATGAATTGTATGTGACTAGATGATGATAATGGATAATTGTTTTAAGAAAATTAAGAATGTGCATTGTGGTGTGATAGATACATCTTAATACAGTAAAAGCTTCTTCTCTCTATTTTAAATTTCGAACTCTTTAATATGTATATCATTTCTACACATTTATTTTCAAACCTTTATATTGAATTGAAACGATAAAGCTCAAAGAAAAAAAGAATGTGGTATGACACAAATATCTTAATATGGTAAAATCTTCTTCACATTTAAAACTATGGCTAACCGCTAAGATAGGGTTTAAGGTACCTCTTATCTTCTTGAGAAAGCTAGAAAACCTTTGATTCTTGAGAATTTAACACAAAATGGATTAGGATTAGAATAAAAATTGGTGAGTTTCCTGATAATCTCAGTCCCAAGAAGTGAGATCTTCCTTGGATGAATGTTAATTCACGTTTTTCATAAAAATCAATGAAATGAAGAGAAATTAAAATGTAGAATCCAGATCTAACCTAAGAAAATAAAAGCAAACTAGAACCTGTTCATATCAAAGGCGACACAAATATCAAGAATGCACTTTGTAGAGTGGATGGCAACTATACCAGACACTAAGCGTGGCAGAATATGTAGAATCCAGATATGAGATTTGAAGACCTTACAAAATACAACATCAAAGTGGTTTGAAAATTAAAAATACCAATGAAATAAATCTAATTTTAATAAATGATAGTATTTGAATAAATGTAAATATACATACCTGTAACATCTTCGATGATAACTACAGATCAAAAATAGCCTCCTCACTATCAATATTTACATCTACAAAATTACAATGGTATTTATGTAAAACTATAAACAATTAAATTAGAATCTATTAATATGAAATTGAATAAAAAAGAATAAATTATAATCTATTAATACCTATTTAAAGATGAAATAATCCATTTTCAATTGCTTCTTTGTATTAAATATTTACATCCACAGAAATTTGAAGATGCACCACTTCCAGTATCATCATTGAAATTACTTAGAATTGTAGCAGTATTATTTACACCTCTATTTTTGGCAAGGGAATTCCAATGTGCAATAACTCTTTCAAAAGAAAGGTTTCTAAAGAGTAACGAGAAACATAACACCTTATGAAACTTTTGAGATTTTTATCCAACTTGTTTCTCAATTTTGATTTAATAAAAGATAAAGCACTAAAAAAATATTTCATCCTCCACTGGATCCCAAAATCATTATTTGGCACAACTCATACAACCGAAAATATTCACTAATGTCTTCCTGTAACACACTACTTTGGTAGATTTTTCGCCAGAGCCTTGTAATAGCACCACTCTCTGAAGGTTCATCTAAGAGTTTATACTATGACCTCATTGTCATTGCAAAATTAGTTGATTGAGTCTTTATTAAATCAACATTCAATATACATTTTATTTTAATACCCTCGACCTCTGATGTTTTGCTGAAATGATCCAATATTGTACCCATGTATTTATGAAAATCTTACTTACAAAATCAGCATGGCCACCTTTTGTATTCTAAAAATTTGGATTCATCACACCCATGGCTTCAAGAATTTTGTCTTGGCTGAAACATTCTCTAATTTATGATGCTAAGGATTTTGTAATTTTTCTGAGTTTTATTCTTGTTTCAATTACTACAGAATCAAACAGATTTCATGTCACAAGAACTTCTTCTTTTTCCATTGATGTAACGTCTTTACTTTTTTACAGAATGTGCAGTGGTATCTCTTTCCCGCTAACATGGATACAAAGGTGATCATGGATATTAAATCTCAAAAAGTTATTAGGATGGTTAAGATCCAATAAAACTTTCTAGTTATCAAATACAGTGTATCAAAACTATCTGGGGAAGTGTACAGGGCATCAAGACTCATACATACCATTTTTCTCATCTCGTATAAAATCAACAATATAGGTTAATCTCCCCTGTGCATGCTTCATCAATGTATTGATCTCTTGTAACATTGGAAGAATGCCTACCAATGTAAGAAATGTCTCCAAATTAGTTAGATGGAACAACAAGTCCCTCACCCTGTCAATTTCATAATGATATTTGTGCATGAAACCAACCAAAGAAGGATACTTATCATGCACTCTACATGCGCAGCTCATATAATGAAATCCACCTTGTCTCAACATCCTTCAAAAGTTTTTTTCCATCTATAATTCCTATGGAAAAATTCTAAAACTTGAGAAATCACTTTAGGTTGCTTTCCATATAGGCATGTAGTTCTCTTATAATTTCTTCTACTTTTGCAATGTTTTCATATTTTCTAACGATTTTATATGATAAATTCATTATGTGAGCCATACAATGAATTGCTATCATATAAGGGGTGAATGATGTTTTCAATTGAACACACAAAATTGACCCAGCTTCTATGACCTTTTATGACTAATACCCCATCTTCTCCCATGCATACCAAATTTGTAGAAATTTCATTTGCAAATCTGTAAATTTCTTTCAAAAGAGAAATAACTAGTTTATATAGGTTTTCTGCATTACAATTTTCAACCATTTTTGAACACAAAAAGGTGCGAAGTCCTCATATGATTTTCTAAAGTGTAAACATGGATACATACCCATGCAGTGTTGTCAACAATGTCACTTCATCAATTGACAAAGAGATAAAATTTGCATTTTTTACACACTCTTTCAAATCTTCCTTCTCAATCATAACAAGGAATTTAGCCATTTCCACACATTGTTATCGACACGGTGAGACATGGGAACATTCTGCATTCCATTATATTGATACAAAAATTTGAAATCAATGAAATCTGAAATTGGTATTCCTTTCTTAAGGATGTGGAATAAAGTAGAAAATTGTATGAGTTTAGCATGCAAATTTGATTGATTCATCTTACCAATTTGCGATGTGATCGTTCCACCATTTTCTACAAGAAGTCTACATATTTTCTAATTAGCCTCTTTTTTTTGCTGCATATTTCACATGCATGCATTCTTTTTCAGTTTTCCATCTCGTGTTTTTTATTTTCCGGCCATCTTCCCCAATTTCAAAGGTGAAATATTGTTTTCCACAAAGTGTTTTTCACTTATGTCCAACTTTAGTTGTATTTTTCTCCGTTCCCAATTTCCACATACATATTGTACATGTACATTCTCGATGAAATTTCTTTAGAATTAATTGGCTATACAGTTTCAATAAATGGAAACCTTACACCTGACCCAAAACATGTATGTCCTCCCAAGATTCCACATATTCTTGTTCATATTCACGCTTTACATTTACGTGTAGAGATTTTAGGAATAACTAACGATCATCGTTTCCTTTTCCGTGAACCTCTAATTGCATTTTAATTTTTGTTACATTTTGCACTCCTAGTTGCACATTAAGAGGAATATATTCAAGTTCTACATGCACTACTAGAATATATTCAATCCCGATATGGTATAATTATAGGTGTCATTTGGCTAATACTAAGAAAAATGCATTTCCACTTCAATAATACCTTCCACATAGTTTGTGCTCTGATTGATTTCAGTGGGAGCTCTATGGGTGTTAGTGGTTGCTATATCTGAACTAGTAGAGTTTCCAAAATACTTGAAAAAGACTTTTGAGTTTTTTTGTAACTTGTTGGGTGTTCTGAGCACTAGTAGCTTCCATTGTTCTCAACGATGATAAATTTGAGTCAAATAATCTCCTAGTCATACGTCAACAAGCGCACCTTATCCTACGTCAATAAACGAAACTTTTTTCATGTCAATGATAGTACCCTATCACGCATTAGAAGGTTATTCTTGTCACCCGTCAACAGAACCTTCTTATCACCCATCAAGATAGCCTTCTTGTCACCCATCAATAGATCCTACTTGTCACTCATCAACAGATCCTTCTTATCACCCATCCACGAACCTTCTTGTCGCCCGTCCACAGAGCCTTCTTGTTTCACGTTGACATAATTTTCTTGTTTCCCACCCTCGAGTCTTCTTGTCACTCATCCAAATATCCTTCTTATCACCCTTTAATAGAGTCTTCTTGGCGCGCATCGCTTGAATTTTTTTCTAAAAACTATACTTTTGTGTACTAGAAAATGTTGCTTTGCAAGTTATGTACTTGATAATAGATATGCCCCGTGTGGTATGAGATAGCAAGTAGTGTTCTACCCAATGAATAATATAGGATTATATAGGGGATATTTTAAAGAGGTAAGTGAAGTGACCCCTAAAAAAATTAAACTTTAATTTTTAGGCGAACACGTAAATGGCCCACGTAAAAAAATGCCTTTTCAATTTTTCCTAAAATGGAACATTCACCATATAATGAATATTTCACCATATTACGAATGTTCACCACTAAAAATCCCTAATAATAAATGGTAACCAATCCAAATGATCAAGGAAATATGAACTAGGAATACCAAAGAATAAATAATGACACATAGATAAGGTATCGTATAACAAGAAGTATTTAGGATAGGACAATCAAGTACAAGACTATTATCCAATCACAAGAATAACTACTCCCTATGTTCTCAAAGATAGTTTTGGTATAAATAATGACAACACAATGTAAACACTAAGGAGGTGTTGACGTGATTTCCAAACAAGGTATACTAAAACAATTTTAGAAACCAACAAATTCCAAGTCTTGAAAATGGAGGCTACAAATGTGAGTAATGTAAAAACATTATTTGGACACATTAAATCAATATTTTTAGACAAAGGAATATTTTACTATCAAAATGATGTTACCAAAATATGAGAAACATAATGATGACACTTTCTAACACTAAAGGAAATTTTGGGATCAAAACCAAGTTTAATCATATCAAGAAGTTATTATTTATAAGAGCAACGTAACAATACAACTTATAAACTTAGATCAAGTTTCACAAAAGAAACAAGACGTAAGTATCAAAAATGTATTGATATAATGTAGGCAACATAAAAACTTAAAGGAATTCAATGATAAGACAATCTAGCTACAATGATAAGACAACCTAGCTATAATGATAATGAGTCTCAATATGGTTGTGAGACAAAGGGTGTACTAGAACATAAAGACGTACCATTCACACTTTCAACGCTCACATTCTAAAATTGCAATCTAGTCATGTGAGAAGAATAAAAAAGTGGTGGACACAATTATTTCTAGCGGTATCCGCATATATGATTTTTTTTTGTCCCAAAAGGAAGGAAAAAAAGAGTAAACCAAGTGGTGATGAAAAATAATTAAGATAACTTTGGCAGAGTTTCACCTTGTTTTAGGAAAAGTGTAAAACTAGGACAAAGTAACACTTTGTAAATTTCGTGATGAATAACACTAGTCTCAAACTTCACCGGACTCTTTCCTTTTTTGAAATAACAAGGTTTTGAATCTAAAAGAAGTTCTTTCTTCATGATAGATCAATAGACCACAATGGATAAAGTCAAGTTGGCCCCAAGACAAATAACTTCCTATAAGTTCACTCTTTAGGTGTCACAAATGATCTCAATTGATACAATGAGAAATAAAATATATTCAGTTGGGGTCACGTGAAGATAATTTTGATGTTAATCTCACAAAGGCGTACTAGTCAATTGGGTAGCGGGGCACTTCCCATTTTTTCCACCATTTCTCTCAAGGTGTGGACTAATTTGGGGTTCCCGAGGTAATCCTCATAATGCATTTTATGGATTATGCCAAGATATTTCCCCATTTTAAAGTGGACAAGTGTAGCTCTTAACCAAAACCTATAAATACAGTGTGTTGAATAAAATGGTGTATTTTTTATCTTTGATCTTAATGAAGTTTATTACACCATTGTTAACCTATAATACACTTGTAGTTAGAGTTTTTTTATATCTCAAGTTTTTGACAAGTGAATTAGGTCCTGCACACAAAAGATTTAGTAGTTTCTAATAGAAAGTGAACCAAAGTTGTTGTTGATTCTCAATATAGTCCAAGGATACAAGAGAAGAGCATACACAATGAGTTGATCCAACTAGATAATTGTAAAGGAAAAATTTAAATTAAATGAACTTTAAAAAATATTTATGAATTGTTAATTCCCTTAAGAAAAAATGAAAGATTAAGTTTAAAAATTAACCAAATGTTAGAAAAATGAAAATTAAAGCTGATTTTGATTCTCAAGAACACCCTAAGGTGTAAGAGAAGAGCATACAAAAACTTTAGTCTAACTTAAGTAAAACATGAAAACATGATTTTCATTAAATTTTAACAATATGTTAGAAATATGATTAAAAATGTTAAAACCTGTAGAAAATAGTTAGGAAAACCTATAAAACAATAGAAACATAGAAATTTAGAATCTAAAGCCTTCAAAACCGAGCCAAAAATCAACACAAAGAGCTAGCACAAGACTGTGTAGTAGTAGCACATGGATTGAAGCAGTAGTGCAAGGATAATCCCACTAGTGCAAGGGTAAGCTCACAGATGTAGGTTTGAGAAAAAAATTAGAAAGTATTTTTCTAGCGTAGGAAGAGGAGTAATAATGCAAGCAAGTTAAGCAATAATGTACATCTATAGTACAATAGCACATGCCATACATAGAGGTGAAAAATCCACTTTATAAAAATACGAAATTGAAGCATGAGTGCTGAAGCCAGGTGAAGCGGTAGCACAAGTTTAAGACCAAATTGCGCATGACATTTTTTCAGTATTGAAAGATTCAAATAATAAGCACAAGGGTTCTTTCCTCTAGTGCAATGGACTTGTGTAAGCACAAAAACATGGGATTTGATAAGAGAAAATTTCAAAAGCTCAAAACTATGTCGATTTGATCCAAATTTGGTAGTGACTTACCTCCTTTATTCCCGTAAAGAGAAACAAAACAAGGAAAATTGAACTAATCTAGTTAAGAAAGACCATATTTATCTAAAATATTCTAAAATGTGGGTTAGTAACCAAAATTTGAAAATAATCTAAAAATATTGAAAATGCATGCAAAGGACAATGGTGTATATCCCAATCGAGCGTGCCAAATGTATCTATGCTAAAATTACAATGCTATAGAAATGAAACTAACACCTAGTAGCTTCTAAGCAAAGTAAAACTAACTATAAAAATCTTGATTATATCTTAAAGGAAACTAGATTTTTAATGTAATAACATGAAAGAACTCATCTAACTACCAACCATTTCTACTCTATTTATGTATGATTTCTTTTAAAACTATGAACCTATGAATATCATAAGCAATCAAATTTGTGTTGTTGCTTAAAGATGATGAAAGTATCTCACTAAAATGGCTATAAGGCCATGTTTATATATTCCTTTACTAATCAAGCATGAAGAAATGGATGCAAAGATGAGAAAGATATTCCATCAATAGAGAAAGGATCTTAATCATATGTTTTATATGAAATATTATCAAAAGTATGGTGTAAGGTGTGAAGGAAGGATCTTGGTCCTTTATATATGTTTCCATTTGGGAGAATATTGAATCCCAATGAATGTGGGATAAAGGATAAAGTAGATTTAGACTTGTTAATATTGATTAGGAAATTAACAAGTGATTAACAACTCATGGGAGTTGGGGTGCTTTAATTAATCAACTAGGATTAATTAGTAGGCTAGAATAAGATTTTTCAGATATTTGGAGGTGATTTAGGAGGAATTTGATATGATTTGAAGCATTTAAAAACAATATGTAACCAATAAAAGGGTTTATTGTTTAAATGAATTGTTAAAATGGATTAATTAACTCATAATAGTTAATTAATCAATTCAAAGAGGATTATAACTAGTGAAGTGTCATTAATTGGCATCCACAATGTGATAAAGGCTAGTTAATTAATGACACTTCATGAGTGAACAATTATTTAATTAGTGGGAAATAAATAATTATAATGGAAATGATAGGAAAGAGGAAAATTATTGCAATCTTAGTATTAAAACTGGGTAAGAGTATTTTAGGTGTCTACAAATAAAAATAAACATATTTGACAAAAATTCCAGATTTAATCATACATACAAGATCTTTAGATGGTTATTTAGCCACAATTTCCATCACCCTTTTAAATATAATCTAAATAGCCTCCCGACATGTTGCATACTCAAAACTCACAACTCAAATCACACTCACTCTTGCTTCAAATGAATTTACTAATCAACTTTTTCATTCATATTGCTATATATAGTAGTTCAATTTTACTCTACACTATAGTCACTACTTTCTACAATTATCGTAACTAATATAATATTACAGTTTGGCTCATATATTCAGCCTCGCTACTCTTCATTTCTCCCCATTTGAGGTATTTGGATCACAGATCGCTCTAGCACTATATTATAAAATTATAAACATTCTATCTTCAATTCTGACACATACACTATTCCATATCTACACATACTTTATCATTTCTACCACATCTCCTATACTATCTCTGGATTACTCCTACAATCCTTAACATCCTTACTTTTGGCTCAGTTTTCATTTATCCACTCCCCACCCTTTCAATGAAAGGAATACATATAATAAATATAATCTTATAATCCCTTTCATGATACAACACAATGAATCGACACTCCTAATACATTACTATCACATTTTATCTGATCGCATTCAAATACAGTTACATTTATTCTATACGACAATCGATATTTTTCTATTTCAAATCCATTCCCCCAAATGACCTAATCTGGGGGAAAAAATCTCTCCATGAGTAATCTTCCAAATACATCCTATTCAATCAACTCCTATCATTTAAACCAATCAATCAATATAATAACCCTAGTTACTATCACTTCCAGATGACCTAACTTGGGAGCCGCATTATGTCACCATCACTTCCAAATGACCTAACTTAGAATCCATATAATACTATTCAAATTGGAACACTTGTTATTATAGGAGTGGGGGAAATGAGACATCATTTCCTTTCCTATACTACTCTTATATGGGTTCTTCAATCAGACAAATGAATTTCAATCAAAACAAAATGGTAACAAATCGGTCCTTATCCGTCTGCAATGGTTGGACCTTTTGGGAAAGTGTTAATGGAAAGAGGGAAAAATATACCTCTATCCCCAAAACTCTTCCTCTATTGACAAGATGCCCAAATCCTTAAATTATCAACAAATCAAGTTGGGAATTGATCACTCCCTACCTCTTCTATCATCTTTGGAAAAAATATGAAATCTCTAATATCATCACAACTATTTCTCCAAGTCACTCCTTACAACAATTTGCTATCTCTTCCTATGCTACATGGGTCAAAACATTGATCCATGGTTCACCAGCTACAAGTTTCTATATTCTACATGCACTCTGCAATATGGATTCTCTAGACCCTATACATGTATGTTTCTTACTTCCTTTACACTACTTGAATTTCCATTAAATAACATAAAGGGGAGACAAATGTAAAGAAAAATATATGCATGTATCATGCATGAATCCTAAATAAGAAAAGCTCACACCGGTGACACTTTCCATTGTCCCTCTATGTTCTTTAATTGATTTATATTGTGACTATGTTCTACATATCATAGTTCTATATCCACTTCTGGTCAAAGTTACGGGATCATTTTCTATTTGTCTTGTGACATCTATCATTATCCATCTCGGACACTAGCATCCACTCGAACACTATTGCCTAGGTGCTCGTGTGCCTTCTAGGTGCTCTTGTCCTCTTTGTCCTTTTGCACATGTCATCATTTGTTGCTAACCTTTTAATTTTATTATCCTTATCCCGCATTCTTAGTAGGTATTCGGTTTCCATTCAAGAAAGGTACTCATATATATATACAAAATACTAACTATTATTCTAGCTTGAAAATCAAGAGGTACTATCACATCTAAATATTACTACTACTATGCAAAGAGACCGTATTCTAGGCTACGTACACTTTGCATTGTAAGGAACATGCTGAATTCCATATCACACATCTGCATTCTTAGATCAAAGATATCTATATCTAGCTATCTTGGCATTAGTTGAGTGAGGGAAAACCTAGGATAAGGAAACAATTTCACAATCAAGCACAAATAGATACATGGAGTTTGATATGTAGTTAAGTGATTGGTAATAAGTTCACTCATCAAGTGACCACCAGGGTCAGTCCAACTTCACATGTTACATATTTTATTCAAATCTAATGTGTTGGTGAGATTGTGTAGATAGATAGGGTTTTTTTTTGTAGGCTACAGGTGTGATCGAAACCCTAACAAAAAAACTAGAGTGACAAATAATGAATATAAGTGAAGATATTTTGACCCCGAATAGCCTAGATCCTAAAAATTCACATAGTCACAAGCACCCATATAAGTCACCAGCGCCCATGGTGCTTCTGTCCTCCTAAGGGTACTTCTATCCAAGACATTATTGAGTTCGAAACATTAGCCAGCCATTTTGACACTATTTCCAACCAAATCTAGTACTTAAATAGTCTCAATCACTTCCGATCAGTTGGAATCGAGATAAGTCTATATCCCTTTGTAATTTATGAGAGCTAATCAATTTTAGAGACTTGTAAAATTTATATTGGTGTATATAATCACATGAATATAATTTTTATAATAGTTACTATGAAATACTATTTAATTAAAATTATATCAAATCACTCATAATGGATTTCAAACATAGTACCCAATGCAAAGTAAAACAAGGGTATTATAATATGTATAGATGTTTGTGACTTTAATAAGGCTTGTCTAAAAATGATTTTCCTTTACCAAACACAGATATGATTGTGGATTCAACAAGTCATGAAATTATTTCCTTAATGGATGGATTTTTTTTGCTATAATCAAATACATATTTCCGAGGAAGATTAACGTAAAACAACGTTCACTACACCATAGGGCACATTCTATTATAAGGTCATATATTTTGGCCTTAAAATGTAGATGCTACATATCAAAGTGCAAAGAAAATCATATTTTATGATATGGTACATGATATCATGGAATACTATATAGATGATATCCTAAAAATATATAAAACAAGATTAGATCATCCAACAATATTGAGGTGAATCTTTGAAAGATTATGTGAATATAAGGTCAGAGTTAATCCAAAAAATGTGTGTTTAGTTTCACATCAAGAAAATTACTGGGATTCATTATTTTATGGAGAGGCATAGAAATATACCCCAAAAAGCTCAAGGATATTATGGAAATGCCTCCTCTCCAAAATATCGGTAATTAATAGAACTTCAATGAAAGACCTAATAAATCGAAGGTTCATTTCACAATTGGTAGATAAATTTCATCACTTCAATCAATTACTGAAAAAGGATGTTCAATTCTAATGGAACTAAGAATGTCAAGATTATTTTTCCAAACTAAAATAATATCTATCAAGTCCACTAGTTCTCATGCCACCAATATTAGATAAACCAATGCTTCTCTACACATTTTCTACATCATATAGAATATGAGTATTACTAGCACAACATAATGATAAATAATAAGAGGAAGTAATATAATACCTTAGTAGAACACTTATTGATCATGAGCTAAAGTATTCATAGGTTGAGAAAGTGTGTTTAGTAGTATCTTTCACATTTCAAAAACTATGCCACTATTTACTCAATCATACAACCAAACTCATTGAAAAAGTATATCCCCTCAAATATCTACTATCTAGACCCATTCTCATAGGTAGAATGTCAAGTTGGGTCATTCTACTTAGTGAGTTTGATATCGAGTTTTTTAGTTAAAAAGTAATCAAAGGATAAACACTTAACGATCAAATGGATATGACACATCTACTAGGATTGGAACCTCTTCGTTTTGAATTTTCAGATGAAGAACTCTTATATGTTGATATAACACCTTCTCGGGCACCTTTTTTGATGGATATTAAATGTCCATGGATTAGGAGTTGGTATTCTACTTATCACACCAGATGGAAATGTTATCCCAAAATATTTCTACTTGGCCTTCCCCTCACAAATAATATTGTAAAATATGAAGCCCTCATAACTAGATTGAAATTGGCTATATTGTAAAATTTCAGAGAGTTGGAAGTGTTTGGCGATTCACTTCTAATCATCAAACAAGTAAAAATGAAGACCCAATAAAAGATGAAAATATCATTTCTTACAAAATCTTGGTGGATAGCCTTATAGGTTACTTTGAGTATATCACTTTTGAACAATTTACCTTCCTCCAACATAAATCAGTAGATGTAATGGTGATTATCGATCTCTTCCCGAGTTCAACTCCCATCAAACACATGCCAAAATTCTTGTTGAAAATATTCTCGTTCTCGCTTATGATTTTCTTGAGTGAACCATGGTCTATGAAATAGTTGGTCTTGATAACCCTCGGTATCATGATATTTATAATTTAATCCATGACAAAACTTATCATGACAATATGAACTCCTAAAGTAAATGAGCCTTACCACACCATGCTTTGCGCTTATACTCTACTTGTAAACATCTTTTAACAAAGAGGCTATGATGAAAATTTATTAATATGTCTAAACTAAGACAAAGTACTCCAAACCCTAAAAGAGGTACATGCCTATATTTATAGATCTCATACAAGTGGAATGGTATTAGTAAAGAATATCTTACACATAGGTTATTATTGGCCTACTATGGAGTCGATGCATATAAAATTTTCAATAAGTGTGTGGCATTCCAAACACATGGTAACCTCATTCATGCACCTTCACAATTTCTACAACCAATTACTACACCTTGGACTTTCTCTTGATGGGGCTCAACCTTATAGGAAATATCAATCCCACCTCATATGATGGCCACATTTATATTATCACATCCAAAAATATTTTACCCAATGGAGAGAGGAAATCCCTCTCACATATCTCACTAGTACTAAGATATCTAAATTCATATTTAAAAACCTAATTTTTCATATTGGAATTCCTTTCTCTGTTTTCACCGATAATGGTAAGCTATTTAAGAAAAAAACCATTAAATAATCAGCTAAGAAATTCCACTCCTTCCTTTTTTGGTCAATATTTTATTACCCACAATGTAATGACCAAGTTGAAACATAAAAAAATATGAAATCTATTATGGAAAAAATTATTGATAATTCTGGTTGTAATTGACATACACAAGTATATCCCACCATTTGGGCCTATCACACATCCTTTTGTACTGACAGATCCACTCCATTTTTACTTGTATACATCTTTAAAGTTGTATTACCTATAGAGGTAAAGATCACATCTCTCTATGTATCCATCTAACATATGATCAAAGAAGAAAACTATAGACATGCTCATCTTACTAATATTGATCTCTTAGATGAAAAGTATCTCAATTCTTTGAATCATCTAAAAGCGTATCGTAACCGACTTCATCACAAATATAACAAGAATATCAAACTAATAAAATTTTATATCGACAACCAAAGATTAGGACAAGAAAGTAAAATTTAAACCAAATTGATTGGGTCCTTACCATATCACTCCAAAATTTGGATCAGGTGTGTACAAGTTATCTAACCAAGACAATGAAGAGATTGAAGAACCAATAAGTATGGTTCATTTGAAAATATTATATTCTTAATTCATATATACATACCTCTTGTGCTGGGGGAATTTTGGCACATCCACTTATATAGTTCCTTCATCCTATCCATCTTACCATATCATCCCAAACTAGTTTCTATCGCTTATTCCTTGTATTTAGGATGTGCACCATCTTTCATACTATCCATTTTCTCCCATATCCATCCCTTGATCTTCATAAGAATTTACGTGTTTGTGTATGATTGGGTGGGTCTTGGATCACCTATTGAAATCCCACTAGTCACTATAGTTAGGTAGAAAATTCAAAAACATTAAAAATAATCAATAATCCAAAAACATTCAAAACAATTAAAAATCCAAAACATTCAATTAATCAAATATTCATAATTTTTTCAAAAACAATAAAAATCCCAATACATCAAAACAACTTAACAAAATCAAAATTTTAACTCCTATCCTTGTGATCGTTTAACTATCCCGAGACTAAAAAAAAATCATCTTACCCCTTACATCTATCCTTTCTTAGGGAAATTCAAATCAATCCTATCCTTGCATGTATCCTCACTTGGGAAAATATCATCTCTCATTTTCTCCCTTGCATGTATCCTTTATTGGGGATAATAAACCTTTTAATCTTATATTAATCTTCAATTCATATCCAATATGAGTGTTAATTTACCCCACTCTTTAGTTTGTTCCAATCCCCTATGATATATCCTTGCTTGGGGGCATCCGGATATTCTTAATCATCATTGTGGAACACATTAGGGGTATAATTAATTTTATTTCTTAAACAATTGTGTTGCATTAAATTTTAAGGGTTGTTTTAACATAACTCGTAGTTTTTCACATCATCTCGCATAGAGACAAACCACCATATTATTAAAGAACATTGTATCTATAAAAAAATTAGATTTTGATATAAAGGATCCTTTTGTGTTTAGATGTTCTCCTTAGTATGAGATTTGAGGGAAATTATTTTTCCTCTTCGAGAGACTCTTATAAATTTGTTCTAAAAATTTAAGGCTAACAAGGATGATAAATGATTGAATCTTTTCTTTTGAGAGATGTTTGATATTTTCCATCATTTAACTAGAGGATTTACTTATATAATGATTTGCACCATAGAAAATTTTATTTTATTCAACTCATGTCTTCTTAAAGATTGGGTAGGAAATAACCCCATGAAAAAATCTATAGAATGGTCGATCAGGTGAGACATCAAAAGATAAAATTTATTTTCATATATTCTCTAGGTTATAAATTGTTTAGTATTTACATTTTCTATAATTTATATTATGTTTCTTATTCATTACTTTACATGTCCTTTTATTAGTCCCATAGGTCAATTTTGGCCTTTCATGGATATTACTATTATTATTGTTTCTTATCTTAACCACATGTATATTACAAATTACAATACCATGTCTAAAAAGGATCTCTAAGGTAACATTAACAATGTATTTTTATGATAAAAATTTAAAAACATGTTAATATATATTTTATTATTTCAAGTTTAATACACATCTTTAATGTTGTTGATAATTGTTTCTATGATTTTAAATTTTGTATTTAAAAAATGATCATATATTGATTGGTAGGCTTGGTCCGTGATAAAATTGATCCTAATATCAATAGAGGTGATATAAAAATGGAATTGTCCCCCTAATAATATGAAGATTGATTATTTGTCAAAAAATAATATGTATCTTATTTTCTCATTTTCCCATTTCACTTCCCTCTTCCTTTATATTTTTAAATTTATGTGAGAATACCTCCAAATTAAATATACCCCTCTTCTACTCTAATACTACTCTTGATGAGTTTCACTTGGTCATACTAATTAAAGGTAAGTGAATATTCTATTACCAATCAGATTATCAAATCACCTAATCCCTTTCCACACTTATTATCCCCTTACCAAGAAGGAGCTGATGTAATTGGTATTTCTTACTACCCAATTTAACAAAAAATAAATCTTAATCATAGGATTGGACTAAATTATATATATTAGAAACATGTAATATACCGATGCAAAATGATGAATAAGTACAACCAACAAGAGGTTAAAAGTGAATTAGGTGATATGTTGATGTCTTGACTAGATCTGGGTTGATTGATGGTGAAGCAAGATTAGTATGGATTATGTATGCTTTGTCTGGAAAATAATGACCTATAAGTTATTTTAGACAATATCTCTTAGAAGTGGGCATAATCCTCTAGGCACTAGTTTCTGAATTGGGTGCTAGTGTCTTGGTAATGGGTGCATATATGGTTCTTTTAGTGTCTAATAATGTCACATTCACTTCACTCTATGTCACATACACTTCATTGTAGGATTCTCCTAGCACACCTGTACCTACAAAATAAACCCTAACTACATGCACAATATTCAAAAACACATTAGACTACAAAAGATGCACGTGCTTGATTCATAATGACCTCAATGGTCACACCAATTTTATTATCACTTAAAACCGCACTACATTTTATACTCAATGTATTTCTTTTGCGTGTCTATGATGAAAACATGTCCCTTGAATATAGTTTTCCCTTATGTAAGTTGCAAAAAATATAACAAGATATAACTACTTTCCCCAAGATAATGTTTGAAGTATGGAATTCAAATTTTTCCCTTTCTATTTAGCTTAAATGTAGTCCTCAAGCTATTCATTTTTTCCCCAGCTTAGTAGATAGAAATAGTGACCAAGTTCCCCTTAGCATAGTTAGTAGGTTGGGTATATATATGATTCATTTGTTTGAATTTCAATACTTAGTGACACCAAAGGATAAACCCAAATATGAAATAGAAATTAGAAAAGGTTTAATATCAAGTTCTTAGTTGTAAATTAAAATGTAAAAAGTGTGGAAAAAAGTTCCATGGAGGGACAATAGCAATGGGAGCTATTGTACTTAGTGGTTGCTACATCCATAAAATAAGAAAAATAAACTAGACAATGGGCAGAGACATGGATCCCTATGACACAACAAAAAAACATACAAATGGAAAACATAAGATAACGTCATAATTAATATTAATTTAAATCAATAGGATTGAGAGATGTGTCACTAGTTTCTAATCTTCTCACTTAGGAATCATGCATATAATGACATAATATAGGCATAATGTAATAGTAATAAGCATATAATTTTGTGTCTACATCCCCCTCTTTATGCTATTTGTGTAGACATCCTAGAATTATACTACCCTTTACACATTACTAATTGAATTAATAGTCATTTACATACCACTATAATTAATTTAATTAATTCTATCATGCATAAAACATACACTTTCACTCCTTAGCTAATTTAATTAAAATAAAAATTAAAAGTATTTGTCACATCCAACAAATTTAGTGTGGTCTTGAAGGGATAAGTTGTTATCTAGGTGATTTCTGTACTTAATGTTTAGTGATATTTCTTAGCTTGTTTAAACTTGTTATTTGACCCATTATGAGGACTTATGCGTGCATGGTCCTTATCAGTATCTCTGCAGAGATTTTTGATCATAAATGAATGTATTAAGTGCATTTGAAATCAATTAACTTGTTGAAATTGATATTGGGACATACTTATGTAACGTTGTTATGTTAATACTATTTCATATTTATGACTAATTTGATGGTTTGCCAATCAGGCAATAAGGAGATTTTGGTAAATATATACATTGATTAACACCTCCTTGATTATCGATTTCCTTTCGACCATTTTCAATAATAAAATTATTGACGACTGTTTGTTCTGGAAGGCCTAAGGTTGTATTGGTAGGATTCAACTTATTTCAACTATGCTTGCATGATAATGTGAATAGGGTGAATAATGGAATTATGTGTAATTACATTGGGTGCCTAAGTCTTAACGTCAAGTTATGTTATAATAATGGGCTTGATGTTTATTAAGTATGAGAGGGTCATTGACCTAACTTCATTTACATATGATACTTACAATCTCTCTCTCTCGATTCCTACCTTATAATGTTACATATCATTAAGGTAACCTATAATAAGGTGGGAAGTAATTTTTTTAAGGAAATGTGTTTTTATTGAATAATATTATTCACTAAGCTAGCTTGATGGGCTAATATGGTGTTATATTATTTAGCCAAACTTGATAAATTGTGGTTTGGATGCTCCACCCCTACATAATTGGTACCCTCTAAAAAATAATTAATAGCTTGTAAAATATTCACCACCGACCATGCAATTATGAATAAGGTATTTGGAGGTATTACTATCAGCTTAACAATGAATTTTGTAGAGATATTTATTTGGTTTTAAGGGTTTGCTAAATTTGAGAGGAAAAAATATAAACATGCATTTAATGTATGTTCTGTCCTTGAAAATGTGAGGCTCCTTCGGAAACTACCATGAAATATTGTTTGGAATTTCATTTTACTTCTTGTGAACTCGAGTTCTTCCGAACCATGCAAGGAGTTATTTGCGAGAGATTTTAGGCATGTTAATGAGGTGAATGTGGAGCTCTCCATTATTGGAGATGTGTATGCAATTTTAATTATCAATTAGATTTTGATTAAGTGTTATGTATATGATTTTGGGGGATTCTTGAAGGGTTACATTGGCAGTTTTTGTGTAAGAGATTTTTCATAGAGTTCTAAAGATTTTTCTTGAGCCTAGACCAATTCGAAAGGGGATTGCTAACACTTTCAAGTATGATGATACCTAACTCTATCTTAATATTTTAATTTATTTACTAATTACACAAATCAAATCTCTGTAGTTGATTTTGATGGTTTGTGTGTAAACAATTTTTGGGTATTAAAAACTAAATCTGAGAGTTATTGTTCAATTTCATTATTTACATTAATCTTGCATGAGATATCTCAAGAGAAACAATGTTTTTCCTAGAATGTGCTTGTGATATAATTTGGTGGGTAATATAATCTACTTCCAAGGACCGTGATGGTGAGAATTGTGATATTCTATATACTTGACTTTCACAATATATAGATGTGAACTTTCTAATGTATTTACATAGACATAACTGCTATTTTACCTTGAGGGAACCATGATGATTGGTAATACAAGTTATTCAATTAGGGTTGAAAATTGTTTTTGGGAAACATGCCATAATGTTACTCTTCTATTTGACTTCATTATGTGGGTTTTAATAGAATATTTGATAGATAAAGTGAGTGGAATGTTTATTTCTTGTGCTTACCTTTTGATATGATAGGGATATGTAGGTAGCTTTTAGGGTTCTTATTATGATAAGACCCAAAATATTATGGTTCATAGAAATGGGTTTTGTGTTTTTGACTGAGAGTTTACCTAAATCGAATCCCTTGGATTTGATCTTGGACATCATAAGTTATCGAGACTTGTTTTTATTTTGTTGGTGTATTGAAATTGTTTAATGTAAATGGGTTACTGAGATTTAAGTCATTATGGGTAATGTAATTAATTCCCAGATCCTTATTATGATACTTCTATTTGTGATACTTTTAACCCTTATCTCTACCCTAGAGAACGTTTGCTACTATCTAGAATCAGTAACTACTTGTTGTGATATGTTGATGTACATATTCTATTGAGGGTTTCAATTTTTATATATGTATCTCGAACATTTATAAGTTTCCAAACTTAAATATGTTGTCATATATCTAGTATTAGGGTATCCACTACATTGAGTTGTATCCTCTATATTAGAGTGGTTTGTGAATTTTATTGGGAATCTCGTAGCCTATCCCTATCTTAGTTGCTTCAATAAATATTCTTACCTTCAAGTTCTCGAATGTTTAATCTCTATAGGTTTTCAATAATTAGTGAATTGAATATCAATCTATTCAAATGGTTAAAGTTTTATGAATGCATTTCCATGTTGGATTTAGGATTCGATATGAGTTTGAATTGATGTAATCGGTTTTGAAATGTGATTACTTGTTGACTTATAATATATGATGAAATGTTATGAGGGTAGTTAAGAGGTTTCGTATGGGTCATATTTATAAACAAACTAGATATTAAGTTAGTACGTAACATCTTAAACTACATAATATAAACTATGTGAACAATTATTAAATGACACCAACATAAGCATACAGGGGATATATAGTATGAAAATAGATAAATATCTTGTTATATATCCTGGTATGAAAGGTTGAATATGATACTATATATCATGACTATCATTGGGAGGTCATATATATGTAAGGATTAGTTGTTGATTGATATACTTCTGGTTTGTAATAATAGAGAAAGGATGATGTGATTTTGGATTACATAGTTCCTTATATGTCACTGTTTTTCTTCATGAATCTTCCTTAAAGTATTTTATGACAACTAAAAATGTGTTCTTCCACTTGTAATTCTAGTCTTGATTAAGTAAATTTGAATGAAGTTATTAGTAATGTCAATACAAAGTGATTTATATCCTTGTAGGTCATTTTATTTGATTAAAATAAATGCATCATACCATTTATGTGATTTGTAAAAGGCATAAATTATTTAGTGGGAGATAGGACTTATCAAGCCGCCTTCGATTAGAACATACCATGTATAATGGAATATTTTCCATGAAAGTTATTAACATTGTAGGTTGATTATAAAGGAATAAATGACCTACACTTTTTCTCACTACTATGCCTTTTGATGAAATATATAAAGTTGTTCTTGTTGTGAAAATATGAAAATAATTGTATTTTAGCAAGACATGATGCTTGAAACAAGATATGATTATTGTTATCCAAAATAAGCCCCATGCTTATTTTGGCTAACTTATCTTCATTCTTCCCTTCCTTGTGCCCCATTCATATTTTTACACATTTTAGGCACTCAAAATTTTATAGAAATGGCTTCATTAGATAGGATTTTTCTTCCCCTTTCCAGAAAGGTAAAATTTTCCTCCTAACTCCTTGTAATTTTCAAGTTATGGCTCGGTGGAGTTTTTTTGGGGAAAATTTCCCTAGGCAGGCCCGCATCTAATGAAATGGTGCCATGTGGTGGTGGAGGCTAGGCAAGGAGCAAAGTTGAAAATATTTGCCAAAGTGGGAAAAGGGGAAAACTAGCCCGTGGGCTGTGAAGGAGAAAATGGAGGGAAAATCCCACCGAGCAATGAGGTAGTGCCACGTGTCCCGTCCAAAGATGCGGGAGTCGGGGTGGCGGAAGTATTTTTGAAACTTTCCCAAAATTACAAAATGTGTCAAAGGCAAAAGTTGAAGCGCACTTTGTTAGGCGATGAAGGATTGCACATGACCAATTCGGCGTGGAGCTCGGGCCGGCAGAGGAGGATGTTGGAAAATTTTCCCTCGGTGGTGCAAATGGAAAATGTGTTTTAAAGCCCATGGTCAAACCAGGTGATGACACATGGTAGAAGAGTGGCGGGGCATGGGGAAGTTTTGGGAATTTTTCCCAAATTCAAAAAGGGGTAAAATTTTCAAGTTTCAGCCCGCTAATTTGATTTTTTCCCTAAATCTTCAGAGGGCCATATATTTTGATCCAGAGCTTAGTATTTTGTGTTCTTTTTATCATTGGAAAGATGTTGAATTTATTCACATGATGGACTATTCAATTTTGTTTTTTGGGAAAAAATGAGAAAACATATCTGGCACACAAAAATATAGAATTGACATTCAACCACTAAAATTAATGAAGTATGGGTCATTTTTTGGATCTACAGAGCAATGTACTTTGGTGTATGGGTTTTTACATGAAGCCCATCACCTTGTAGGAAAAATTGAAGGGATTTTATTGGTATTTGAACTCATAAATCATTTTTCCCATGTTTTTCCTTTCCTTCTTCTGCTTCGCCATTAAAAGCCAGTTTTGGCTCATTTGTAAAGGGTTAGACATTTTTGTTCTTGCAGACTCCCCTCTTCCCCTTGGCATGTGAATTTAAGGAGTTTCAGACCTTCTATGGAGCTTGTGGCACGTTTTTTTGCCTTTCTCGCCATTGTATTAAATTTGAGAATGGTAATGCATGTTTTGTGAATGATCTTCCAGTCCTCTCATGTATTTATCATTGGTTTCGATCTTTTATTACATTTTGGCAATCTATGCATGCTTTGGTGTTACATGTCTATGATTTGTGTCTATTTATAGAATAGAAGTTCATCATTCCTTTGGTGTATCACCATTTTTACTTAGTTTTGTTTTCCTTTTGCATCCATTATCTCCGTATCCTTGGAATTTAGAGTAGGATTTAGCTTTAAACCTCTACAAAATTCATGCATACACCTAAACAAAGGAGTAAGAACCAACTTCAATCTAGAGATTTTTCTCACCTTGCAAGGTCCCACACCTTGGAGAAAACTCAATGTTGTGCATTCACACCAGATGATTTTTCCTTAGAAAAGAAGATCCATGACTCATTTGGGGGTGCTATGAATTTGCACTAATAATTTTGGCATGCCCAGTGGGACCTTAGAGGTCTTCATCTTCATTACAAAAAGTTGATGTGCATTTTTGTAAGTTTCTTGCTTGAAAAGAGCCCTGATTTGCACATCTGGTGACTCCAAAAGGATAGAATCAACTAGTTTCAACAGTCCAGGTCTAAAGATTCATGAGAAGAATCCAAACAAGGTCAAGGGCCAAAGAAGAGGGATTATCTAAGTATCTACAATTATCCCTAGGAAGAAGAGAAAGGGGAAGAAGGATTCAAAGGTCTCCATCTCCACCAAACAGAACTCTATCAACTCCACCACCTGGTAGACCTTTCACCCAATCAACAAGGGTTCTCAGGCCAATCATAATGGGACAACCCAATCCTTATGTCAACTTTACTAGTAGTAGCCCACTTGCTCTCAATGCAAAAACCTAGTTCCAATTGCAACATTGAAGAACATCCCATACTTTACTTGGAGAGAATCGGACCACTCTCGGTGATCATGTCAAAGACATTGCTAATGTTTATGTAATCCATGAGATTTTTGAGATGTAAATTGCTATGAAATTTTTGGAATCTTCATTCAAAGGGAAAGCCTTGTAATGGTTTAGGAGCCTTGAGGTAGGCTCTATCAAAAATTGGAACCAATTGTGCATAGCTCTCCACAACTAGTTTGGAGAAAAGGGGGACAACTTGTCTCTATTGGAGCAACTGACAACTATCAAGAGAGCTCCCAATGAGCAGCTAATAGACTTCAATTTCAGATTTCAAAGAACATAGGATAGGATCCCATTGACAGTGAGGCCAACAACTCAAGGTGATTTCTTATACTTTCTCAAGGCTTTAAATTCTGACATTTCTATGTTAATCCAATCCATGGGAGGTGTAACTATACCTACAACTTATAACATCACCATTAGGGCTGAGAATTATTTGATCCAAGCTGGTAAGCTTGCACCTAGGCCTCCTATGCCCTTATATCAAGACTTGGAATTCCTACGTACTATTCAAGCACCTACTTTAGCTCCTATTCTCACTCCTAGAAATCAGAGTTCAAATGAAACTTCTACTTCATCATTTAGTGCCTCAATTAAGCTTAAAGAAGTTATGAAACAATTACAAAATTTAGGCAATGAGCTGGTTATACTCAAGAGACAACAAGCTCAAAGTTTTAGGCATTCTTATCAGTCTCAAACTCAACCTAATAGATAACCATATCAGCCTAATAGGCCACCCAATCCAGCTGCAAATCAAAATCAAGTGAGGCCTCCTGCTAATAGACCATTTTAGCGCTATAACCCCAATGTTTCTTCTACCTCTAAAGCCTTAGTGCCAGTGAAAATAATATAGCTCAAGAGTATGATTGGTGTTTCCCATGCAATGAACCTCACAACCAATCTATGTTCTTCAATGGTGCTTTGAACTAAGCTTTGATGGTGATAACAACTAGCGTAGAGAGTGAAGTGAGTCAAGAAACAAACCAACAAAAAGGGACATCTTAACAAGATACAACTCCAAATGAGACTATGATTGTGAATTGGAAGGCTAAAGATTTTTGTGGTATGAATCAAACAACTTCCCAGAGTGTAGCAACTAACACATGGTCAAAGAAGAGGAATATTGGTGAAGGTAGTCATTATATCCCAGTGATTCACAACCTTTCATCACTCCACAAGGTGTTGGCAAGAAAAATGCAGTTCCAAATGTGTAAGGACAACCCAAGCCACCTTCTAGACTAGCTCAAATGCTAGTTGTTGTAGCCCATATACAAGAAAATAATGTACTTTCCAAATTGAAGCAAAGAGATGGTTCATCCCCATTTAACATCATTGAACAAATGAATAAGACCAATGTGAACATATGTATGTGGGAGTCACTATCCATCCCAGACAAAGGGGTCTACTACAAGCTACCATGAATAATTGGTCAACCTCAAATCAACAAGCTCACATGCAAGATAAGGTACTCACAAATGCTACTCAGCATGAGGGAAATATTGTAGGAGAGCAAGGTAAAGTTTTGAAGCCCCCTCCATTATATGTTTCATTGATCATTGGGGATAAACTAGTACATAATTGTATGATTGATTCTGGGGCAAGTAGTTCCGTGATGCCCAAGAAAATAGCTGATCAGTTGGGCCTCCAATATGAAGTCATATCCAAGGGGGTGGTGCAATTAGATGGGACAACAATAGCCACAGTTGGGGTAATTAAATATTTGAGCCTCACTTTGCATGCATGCCCCAATGTCACTATTTTACAAGATGTGTCGGTGATAGATTTTCCACCACTTTTTGCCATATGTTTTTCAAGGGATTTTCACAGCTAAAATTGGAGGCTACTCATCTTCTGATTGGTCACACATGTTGTTTAGGACAAGGTATGGAGACAAGGTGACAATCAAGTCTGAACCTATTGCAAACTTTCACATTGAGCCCCATACTCCAAGCCCAATCAATGCCAACTATTCAACATTTGATCAAGAAGACTATCCAAAAACACATGAAGTTGACACCAAAATTGGAAGCATTCTTGATTTGAATCTTGATGAATAAGAAAGAAAGATATATGTTTTTGATCCCTACAAAGAAATAAAGGAATCTGAACTAGTGGTCTATTACATGCATGAAGAAAATCAACCTATTCCTAGCATCACCAAGCCGGACCATAAAGATGATAATGAGGTATGTCAGGTTGTTCTTCAATGGATCAAGAAGTAGAAAAGGTGCAGGAGGAGGAGATATGCTTGTTTGACCTCAAGGAATTAAGTATTATTCAACTTTTAGATTTCAGTTTGCATGTTCTAACAACACTGCTGAATATGAAGCTTTGATACATGGATTACATTGGTCAACAAAGAGAGGCATAAAAAACTTACAAGTCTTTGGTGACACTGAGATGATTGTTAATCAAGTTAAAGGACAACATGTTACCAAGAATGACCTGCTCAAGAGTTATAAGAATAGAGTGTGGGACCTCATTGAGGATTTTGAGGGCTTTGGCATCAACTCCATTCCTAGGAAAGAAAACCAAGCTATTGATAGGCTTGTAGTAGTTGGAGAAACCTTTGATGTTGTGGAAAGTATCAAAAGGGATAAAATGTAGCCAAGCATCCATGTGATTGTGAGGCCATCAGTTCCAGACAACAATACAAGTTGGCAAGTGTTTGAGAGTGACCAACAAATCATCAATTTCTTGCAAGAGGAAGCTGAGTTCTCAACCAAAAATTAGGAAAAGTTAGAACAACAATATAGTGATCAAGTGGTACAACTGAGAACCAACAAACTACCAAAAGGAATTATGACTTTGGAGTCTATTTTCAATCTTAATGATCCATTTAGGAAGGATAAAGCAAATATCCAAGTCAAGGGAGAATATTCAAAGCCCATCTCATTGGAGAAGACAAATCACTTCAAATTGGTAAAGTGGCAACCGAGAAAGAAAGGTACAAATTCATGAAACATTTGCAAGAGTTCTCGGATGTATTTTTTTGGAGATATGAAGACTTGAGAGGTTTCAATCCCAAGCTATCTCAACACATAATTGAACTAGACCCAAGTGCTAAGCCCAATAGGTAAAAAATAAGACCGGTCAATCCACACATTGAGCCTCTCATGAATAAGGAATTGAATAAGTTAATAGAGGAAAGTATCATATTCCCCATCAAGCATTCAAGCTGGGTTGTAAACTTGGTTCCAGTTAGAAAAAGAGTGGAGAAATCAGGTTGTGTGTAGACTTTAGAGATTTGAATAGAGCATCCCTCAAGGATCACTACCCACTTCCTTCTATGGAGCAGATTTTGTAAGTTGTTGCTAGCTCTGAGAGGTTTTCATTGCTAGATGGTTATTTAGGGTATAATCAGATCATGGTAAAGGAAGATGATCAGTTTAAAATAACCTTCACCACCAAATGGGGAGCCTATGCATATAGAAAAATTCCATTTGGGTTGTCTAACGCCGGAGCTACTTTTTAAAGGGCAATGTATATGGCGTTCAAGGGATTGAACAACAAAATAGTAATGATATACCTAGATGATATTATTGTATTTTCTAAAAGTGCAACAGACCATCTCTTTCATTTGAGACAAGTGTTCCAAATATGTAGAAGATTTGGGGTATCCTTGAATCCCAAAAAATGTATTTTTCTAGCTCATGAATGCAAGCTCCTAGGCAACATTATTTCCAAGGAGGGGTTAGTAATTGATCCAGAGAGGGTTGAAGAAATAAGAGAACTATCATTACGAAGACATAAGAAGGCTATTCAAAGTTTCTTGGGAAGAATCAATTTTGTTTGAAGGTTTGTTGTAAGCTTTGCAACCCTTGTCAAGCCAATAACTATGATGTTGAAGAAAAGTATGGCATTCAAATGGACATATGAAGGTAAGGAAAGTTTTGAGCCAATAAAAGAAGCTATCTCACAGGATCTAACTCTCATTAACCCAGATTTCTCCAAATACTTCATCCTTTATGCATTTGGTGGTGATGATACAATTTCTGCAATTTTAGTACAACAGAACAAAGAAAATGTAGAGCAGCCAATTGCCTTCTTTAGCCAAAGCTTGGAGGATTATGAGGTAAGGTATTCCTTCATTGAGAAGCATGTTCTTACAGTAGTTAGGAGCTTGAAGAAATTTAAGCATCTAGTTTCAAACAACAAGGTTCAATCTGGTTTCTCATGTGGGAGTTAAAGACTTCCTCCTCAATAAATATCTAAATGAAAATGTGTGGGGTGGATTACTCATGTCATGGAGTATGAAATTAAGATAAAATTCACCAAGATGGCCTGAGGAAAGGGATTGTGTGAGAAATTGGCCTTGAGTCACCCAATTGAAGTAAGCAAAGAGAATAATGTTGTTTTGGTGTTGCAGGACAGCCAAGAACAAAGAGATGTTCAAGAAGGAAATGGTGGTATGCTCACTCCTTGCTGGACCCAAGACATAATGCACTTCTTACAAACAAGCCTATGCCCTCTAGAGATGAGAAAATCCAAAAGAAGACACTTTAGATTGCAGGCTATTCTGTATGCACTTGTTAATGGTGTCTTGTTCAAAAAGGATATAGGAGTGCATCAAGACAAATCAGATTGAGAGAATGTTAGAAGAATTCCATGGTGGATCAGCTAGGGGTCATTTTTCTCCAAGAGTGACAGCTCTCAAGATCATGAAGGCTGGCTATTATTGGCCCAAGGTGTTTAGTGATTGTTATGCATGGATCAAGAGGTGTAAGAATTGTGCGTTATTCACAGAAAAGAGAGATTAGTAGCACTTCCATTGCACCCAATCTCAGTTGATCAAACATTCATGCAATGGGGTTTGGACTTCATTGAGTCATTAATCAAAAATCAAGCCAAGGGCACAATGGATTCTAATAGGAATAGACTAATTCACCAAATGGACTGAGGCGGTGGCACTCAAAGAGACAAATGAATCTAGCATTCTAGATTTCTATGAGGGGATAGTAACCAAATTTGGTATACCTACCACTATAATATCGATAATGCATTGAAATTCATAGGATCAAGAGACACCGAATGGGCTGTTAGAAATGAGATCTATTTGAGCACTTCATCAAATTATTACCCCTAAGGTAATGGCCAAGCTGAGTCTACCAACAAGAATCTATTAAGGATCATCAAGAGGACTCTTGATGAAAATAAGAGGACTTGGCACACTAAGCTCAAATCAGCTCTATGGGATGATAGGATAACTCCCAAAATATCCACAGTAACTCTCCATTCAAACTTATTTATAGGAAAGAGGTAGTCTTGCCTATGTCACTTGAGTTGCCAACAATTGGAATTGTTTGAGTTTGAGCCCATGGAGGATAGATATGTAGAATTTATGGAACTCCAAGAAATCATAGAGCATGCAACCAAAACAATGGAGAAGGACCAAGCTTTGATCAAGAGAAGCTTTGATAGGAAAGCTAAGGCTGGAACCTTCCAAGTCAGAGATTTAGTGTTGAAATGGGACGTGGCGGAGAAAAGCTAGGAAGGCATTCAAAGTTTGATGTCATTTGGAGTGGCCCCTACATGGTCACAAAATGCAAGAATAACAATGCCTTCTAATTGTCTACATTGGATGGTGAAGAACTACAAATTCTAGTTAATGGAATCCATCTAAAGCATTTCTACTAGAAGGGAAACTTCTCACCTTGTACATATTAGCTTAGATTTTTCATTCCTCCAAGTGCTTATGCACATTGTTTTGTTGTAGCTTAGATTTACATTTCCCTAAGTGCTTTGGCACAGTTTTTTTCCCCAAGATGCATCTTTTGCATCCCATGTTCCAGATTAAAGTGATGTTCTACTCTCACAATCTTCATTCTAGGGATTTTCTAATGAGTTGAGAGTAGAAAACAGTTAAATTTATGACTCCATTTCCCAATGGATTGTTCAGGAAAATGGTCACTTCATCCAACAAGAAGATGACCCCTATGAGTCACCAAAATTGTTATCCAAAATAAGCCCCTACTTATTTTGGCTAACTTGTCTTCATTCTTCCCTTCCTTGTGCCTCAGTCAGATTTTTACACATTTCAAGCACTCAAAATTTTCTGGAAA
Source organism: Taxus wallichiana var. yunnanensis (assembly GCA_018340775.1). Lineage (NCBI taxonomy): Eukaryota > Viridiplantae > Streptophyta > Pinopsida > Cupressales > Taxaceae > Taxus > Taxus wallichiana. The sequence continues at coordinate 902,600,179 of CM031234.1, read as the reverse complement.
TGGCTTCATCAGATAGGATTTTTCTTCCTCTTTCCAGAAAGGTAAAATTTTCCTCCTAACTCCTTGTAATTTTCAAGTTATGGCTCGATAGAGTTTTTTGGGGAAAATTTCCTAGGTAGGCCCACGGCCAATGAAATGGTGCCACATGGTGGTGGAGGTTGGGCAGTGGAGCAAAGTTGAAAAATTCACCAAAGTGGGCAAAGGGGAAAACTAGCCCGTGGGCCCGCGAAGGAAAAAATGGAGGGAAAATCCCATTGAGCAATGAGGTAGTGCCACATGTCCCGTCCCAAAGCGTTGGGAGTATTTTTGAAATTTTTCCAAAATTACAAAAGGTGTCAAAGGTGAATGTTGAAGCATGCCTCCACCAGGTGATGAAGGCTTACCACATGTCCAAATCACCACGGAGCTCGAGCCGACAGAGATCATTGGAAATTTCCCTTGGCGGCGCAAAGGGAAAATGTGTTTTAAAGCCCGCGGTCGAACCAAGTGCCAACACATGGCAAAGAAGTGGAAGGGCATGGGGAAGTTTTGGGAAATTTTCCCAAATTCAAAAAGGGGTAAAATTTTCAAGTTTCAGCCCACCAATCTGATTTTTGCCCTAAATTGCCATTGTTTCCCTAAATCTTTATATGGCCATATCTTTTGATCCAGAGCTTGGTTTTTGCATTCTTTATATCATTGGAAATATGTTGAATTTATCCACATGATGGAATATTCAATTTTGTTTTTGGTAGAGTTTAGTGGGAGAATAATGAGAAAACATCTCTAGCACGTAAAAAATACAAAGACTGACATTCAACCACCAAAATTAATGAAGTATGGGTCGTTTTTTGGATCTGCAGAGAAATGTACTTTGGCGTATGGGTTTGTACATGAAGCCTATCATGTTGCAGGTGAAATTAAAGGGATTTGATTGGTTGTTGAACTCATAAATCATTTTTCCCACATTTTTTTCTTTCCCTTCTTCTACTTCACCATTAAAAGCCAGTTTTGTCTCATTTGTAAAGGGTTGGAAGTTTTTGTTATTACAGACTCCCCTCTTCACTTTGGCATGTGAATTCAAAGAGTTTCAAACCTTCCCTAGAGCCTGTGACATGGTTTTTTCCTTTCTACCATTGTATTAAATTTGAGAATGGTAATGCATGTTTTCTCAATGATCTTCCAATCTTGTCATGCATTTATCATTGTTTTCGATCTTTCATTACATTCTCGCAATCTTTACATGCTTTGGTGTTACATCTCTATGATTTGTGTCTATTTATAGAATAGAAGTTCATCACTCCTTTGGTGTATCACCATTTTTACTTAGTTTTGTTTTCCTTTTGCATCCTTTCTCTCTGTCTCCTTGGAATTTAGATAAGGATTTAACATTAAACCTCTACAAAATTCATGCATACACCTAAACAGAGGAGTAAGAACCAGCTTCAACTGGAGAGTTTTCTCACCTTGCAAGGTCCCAAACCTTGGAGAAAACTCAATGTTGTGCATTCACACCAGATGAGTTTTCCTTAGAAAAGTAGATCCATAACTCATTTGGGGGTGCTGTGAATTTGCACTAATAATTATTTTGATAATCAATTGTGGACATGTATTAGTATTATCTATTGATGATGTTGTAATGAATTGAGAAATGCAATTAATTGTATTGTATTTTACTAAGAAGTGAAAGCTATACTTTCTTTGTGATGTTAACGATAAAAGGTAGTCTTCTAGTCATTAATAAAGTATTATATTTTAGAATACATATTGTATTGCAATAATTATTAATAGAGTGAATTACATGGTTGTGCTTTTAAAATAATAAAGTATGTAATTAAATTATGGATTTCTACAAATGTTTGGAATTAATCCTATTAAGTATAATACTATACTTAACACTTTATTTGAGAAAAAGGATTAAATTACGATATAAGTACTAATCTTGACATGATGCATTGCTAGTGTTAATAAGTAAAATATGAACAAGGGATTTAATGCGGAATGTTGAATTAAATCTGAATCGGCAAGTGTAATGATCATGATGGAAATTAATACATCAACAACAAAGTACAACAAGGAACTAAAAAGAGTCTTGTGTATAGATATACCTATTAATAGTTGATACACATGAAGGTATAATCTAGATTACAAGTGAAAAAGCATACTTGTAGGTATTAAGTATAAAGGATGGACTTGTTGAACATGAATAAACAAGTTGGTACAGAATAAGTGAATAGGTATGGAACAAAAAGTGATTCAACTACTGCACCTTTATAGCATCAACTTACACTTTATTAAGGCTTAGTATATCTGGTGATTAAGCAGGGTGATTAGAGTATGTTGAATGATGAAAAAAAATTGACAAATATTGTTTTCATCTAAATAGAAACACCATTTACGTGGTGGAGTACCTTCATTAAAACAATAAATTAATGATGGTACAAAGTCGAAGTACTTAAACGCTTTGTGACTACTTGGTTAGTACAAATGTACTTACCAATATTAGTATACTAAATGGACCTAGAAAATAGGAAAGGAATATTAATGAATGTTTAAGTTGTTAACTATGAACATAATAACTTAAGACTAGAAAATAATCTATATAAATGAACTAGGTGATGGAAAAGTTCCTAATGATGAATGTGTCATCACGGAACCGAGCATGGCATACATGTCTTTGAAACTTTGATCAAAGTAGTGTAAGTTGTTGATTACATTGTCCCGAGTCACCAAGGATCTAAGTGTAGGATGCTAGATGGGATTCAATGATGGATACCCATGTAGACACTTATAATGCAATATTTGACTATCCTTGATAGATGAACAAAACCATTAGTATACTTTGTATACACAAAACCAAATGATACACTTGGTGTAATTGCTCGTAAAGAGTAAACACACTCATAAAGAGTGTTGAGGGGGATCAAGTAGGATATGTATACTCTCATGTAGCTACACATGGTTTATGAAAGTTATCAAATGGATTCAATTTCAGATTTATGTTGGAATTTAAAAACTGGGTATTTAAATTAGTGAAGGATGAATTTAAAGAGAAAAAATCCTAGTTGGGAAGCTTTTAAAGTGGGTGTTATAGTATCCACTCACCTTCAACTCAACTCCACTTCACTAGCTCAATCACTCAAGTTATAGAACCCTACAAAAGAGGAAGCTAAATATTCATGTACAAATAACTTTGGAATAAAAGAAATATCCAATCACTTTAAAATAAAGTCTCTTAAATTCTTATTCAAACTTAGCCAACCGCACATACCAAACTAACATGCTAAATTAGGAAAATAAATTCAATAACCTACAAATTATTCAAAGTTTGATACACAATCCATGGCCTCTAATTTAGCTATAAATAAGAGGCTCATCCATTCAAAAATAATATCTTGGAAGCTTAAGGAATTTACATAATTACTCTTTCCAATTGCCACTGGAATTCGTACGCCATTAGGATGCCCATTTGATCAACAAGTTCATCACTCATCCTTTTGTTTTTAGAACAAAGTTTCTTACATTCAGAGTCATATTTGGAGCATCTAAACAAAAATCCATCAAGGAAATTCAATCAGCTTGGCACTTCACTCCATGATTCAGCCGTCTCATATGAGATTGCAAGGAAACATGAAGGAAGGACCTTGTTTTTTTATTCCACGTTTATTCCATTTACGATTTTCTCTTTTTTACAATTTGAATGAAATTTAATAGTTTAAATGATAAAATAAAAGTGTACCTATCAAGGGTTAAAGAATATTTAGCTAATGGTGTGTTAGAAGTAAGTATCAAAATGTGGTTAATCATGGATCATCACTCCAACCCATGTAAAGTAAGTGTATCTTCACAAAGGAAAAATTATATAGAAACATAACGTGGAGATGTAGACAATTTCAAACCTTGTAAATTATAGGAGGGGTTAGGAGTGATCAATTACTTAAAAATGTGCATACTTTGTTGGGAGTTTCTCATCTTAATACCATAGGAATAGAGGTAAAATTTTCCCTCCATCTCGCACCACTTCCCTAAAGAGGTTATATACCACTACTGATTGAAATTAATGAATTTTACCTTTCCTACAAGTCATAGAAACCCAAAAAAATGGATAGTAACATGAAATGATGTCTCACTTCCCCTACTTGTATGACATAAGGGTGCAAAACTTGTCAAATAAAAAATTAGTGATTAAATAGTATGGATTGGATCCCAAGTTAGGTCATCTAGGAGAAGAGATTATATCATTGAAATAGAATTAGAGACAACATATATTGATTGAACAATAGTATTTGATTGATTCAAATTTTCTTTAGAAAATTAAATTGCCCCTAGATTAGGTCATTTGAGGGTAGATTTTATAGTAATCAAGAATCAAAGATAGTATTGTGCTTGGAATAGATCGAGACTTTCAGTTTTAAGTGATGAATTTTTAGGATTTGAATTTTGTTCCACAATAGAGTAGTGGTATATAGTGTGATTGCACGTTTTGAAGTGAAGAATTACTTGGTTTGTATAAGGAGGCTTGATAAAATGAACCTTATTTTTCCCCCTTTTGGTTAAAGAGTGAGAAGAGAATTGTCAAACCATGAGCCACAAGAAAATAGGAAGATGGTTGGATATGAAGCAAATATATGTACAATAGGATAGAGATCTATGAGAGAGTTATAATAAAATAATGTGTAATAAATCATAGATATTTGTATAAATGAATACACAACACGGTAGATGTGGAAACTATGATCCTAGTGCCACCGAAGGTGCCGAAAAGGTGGAATGAGGCTCACGATATGGGCCGAAATGTGTCAGTTTATTAGTTTCCATAGGAGGAACTATAAGAAATTAGGGATTGTGTTGGAAATAGTAATTACTATATATATTAAATAGGATAAATTGAATATTACTTTCATTAGTAGATTGAGTTGTAGATACTTGAGTTCTAGGTTATGACCATGCCACATGTATGAGAGATTAATCTAATGAGATTTAAAAGGGTCAGGAAGCCATAGTGACTCAAAGGACAGATCAACTAGTAAATGGTGCTTTGTGAGGCTAGAATAGGTCATAGTATAGGAGTTTTGACATTTTATCTATTTTTCATGTTTAAAAAATTTGGGCGTTTCTATCCTAGATGAGGCCAAGAGGGGCCGATTTCATCCTTGAGACAATATTGTCTTATTCTAGATGCTACTAGATGGTTATGTTTTGTATGTGTAAATTTTTTGAATATTACTTATAGGGATTATTTTTCTTGGATTATAAAATAATGCATGGATTTGTGTGTTGTTTGTGTTATGTAGAAGGATGTTCATTCTTAGGAGTTTCAAGTGGGGATACATTTGAACACTATGTTGGGATTAGACCTAGAGGAGGATACATGGGATTTTTTGATTGGGTTGGTCTACGACATGTGACCAGATTGGAGAAGGTTCCCTGTTATATGAATTTGATCACAATGCTTTATGAGAGATAGTGTGCCAAAAAATGCACCTCTTGGCTCCCTACGAGAGATATGATAATGAATCTAGAATATGTATATCACATCATGAAATTACTAGTTGTAGGGAAGTGATTCCAAGAGATGATCCTAGGGGATACACAATGGAAAATGAGAGCAACCCGAGATATTTTATAGGTTCTCATGTCCATGCAGATACGATAGTGACTTTAGATGATATTGTGAGATCTACAATTTTACATTTTTGGAAATTCATTGTAGTTGTTATAGCTTATTTTTGGTTGTGGATGGAGGTGGGGTAGCCATATATTACCGAATGCATGAGATATGTGAGATTATTGAGAAATGTAGGACCTAATATGAATGGATTCATTGTGTATTGACACATCTATATAAGAATATTTATATATTCACATAAGATTCAATCTTTGTTCCTTCTTTATTCACAATGTGTCCGAGGAGCTTGCCTTCAGTCACTCAAAAGATTGACTTCTTCGATTCAATGATATTCCATGTTCTCAACACCTTAGTAAGAATTTATTTAGGTGTATCAAATATATATCCTCTTCTTAGAGAAGACTATGAGATCATTGAGATAAATGAAAATACATTTGTTCTTTAAATCCTTAAAAGCCAAGTCCATTGCTCTTTAAAAAGTGGCCCTAAAATTTATGAGACCAAATTTCATCGAATGTAGGTGAAGTTTCCCCAAAAAGTTGTAAAATCATTATTATATTGATATTCTTAGGAAACTTCAATCTGTTTTTAGCCAAAAAATCCATCCAAAGATAGAAAGCATTTTTGAACCTATGATTTCTTGTAGAATCTGATCCATTATTCGAATGGATAATTTTCCTTTAGAGAAGCTTGGTTTGAATTCCAAAAGTCTACACAAATCTTTATCTCCATTTTTATTTAGGTCAAGGAAAATATTTGGAACCCATGTGGAGTGGTGGATTAGGAAAATGGTCCTTGCATTTATCATTTTCAAAACTTCCTCTTAGATTGTTCCACTTTTTTTTGGGATGTATTACCTTTGCTTCTTCCGAATGGATTTTCTTTAGGATTGAGAGGTATAGAGTGTTGCATCTCTTTTGGTTTAAAATATTTCATCTCATCATAAGAATATTCCAACACATCTGAATAATTTTTCAATAATGAAACAAAGTTTATCTTTTCCTCTCGGCAAGAAACACTTTCTATATTCACAAACCAAGGTTGCTTCTCTATTCCAATATTTACCTTCTCAAAATCAGCAGTTCTCCTAGGATATTCCTTAGCTCTATCTTTCAAAAATATATCATGCCTATCAAATAATTCTTCAAGTGAGACTAGGCCCTTAGGAATCTTATTACCTTTTAGCTTGAGCACTCCATCGGAATCAACCTCTTCAGCTTCACCTTTGTTTTCCTCTAAAGTTGACTCATAGGGTGAAGAAGTACTTCCTTCAAAGAAAATTTTGTTAAAATTATCTTTCTTCTCAAGGAAAGAGAGGATATGTTTATCATCATTGAACACTTTCCAATGGTTAGCATTATCAAGAAAACTTGGCATGTAGATCATCTCAATAGAATATTTCTCCTTGTCAAAAAGAAGAACATGGTATTATTAGAGAAGTAGAGAAATAAAGAGAATCAAAATTTTCATTTTTTTCACATGACTTTTTTATAGAGAAAACATTAAAGGATTCAATGCAATCCCACACTCTATTCCTATAATTTCTGAGCCATGGGTTCTTCACTTGGTATTGATTTCAAACTTATTTCATAATTACTTCTACATCTCCTAGGAATTTCAATTGCTTAATACATATGGGATTAGATACGTCCATTCCTAAGAGAAGAGATTCATATTCTGTAGTATTGTTGGTATTTTCAAATTGGAGCTTGAAAGAAAAGGAAACAACTCACTTGATGGGGAAATAAAACCACACCGCATCTAAAGCTTGTACTATAATGACATCCATGAAATTCCATAGTCCGATCTTGTCTACATCTTCCTCTGAGATAAGAGGCATATCATCATCTCCTATGAAAGTCATAAAGTAGTTCCCATGTCCACTGTCTTGATAAATAATATCAACTCTAGGATCTTCTAATTTTTGCACTGTATATTTCATTTTTCTCATTGGAAACAACTTTTTCATTTGGCCCTTGACTAGAATATTTGTTGAAGACCAGTCCATCTAAATTTATCCTATCAAATATATATCATATATTCTACTCAACAAAATCCCATATGAGGCGGAAAGGTCTACCACTAAGATATTCAATAAGACCTTCTTTTTAGGAAAGTTAGCTAAAGCAACTTGGGCCTCTTTTATTCTTCCCATAAGCAGAGCTTCTTTAGCTTCCATAGATTAACACCAACCTTTAGCCCATGTTAGGGTGATACTAAGGGATTTATCTACTTTATTGACATAAAATTTTCAAAATCACCAAAGTCCATGATAAAATTGTTCGGTTGGTAGCCTCTGACAAGAAGAGAAAGATAAAATGGTTCGATCTTGTCTTTATTGGATTCACTTAATGCTAACATGTTTTGAGATGATAGGGAAGGAAGAGTTGGTTGTAAGCCTTTGGAAGAGGGTGTATAATATTGGTATTTGGGTTACTACCTTTGATAAAGCACAATAGTTTATCAAATTGTTATGGATGGGTTTACAAATATTCAGACTCAAAAATTTGGACCTTAGACCATTTGACATGGTATATGATATCAAAAGAGGAGGAAGTAGATGTCTCTAAGGTGGTGGAAGATTTATGAGGTGGAGGATACCCTACTTTAGAAGTAGGGGATACTTTGGCAACAAAGGTAGGCTTGGAAGCTACAACAAGCTTATTAGATACCTCAGAAGTCTTGCTAGAAACATTCACTGGTTTAGAAGGAGCATTAAAAGGCCTAGAAAGAGATGCTTTAATAGAGGTAGACTTAAGTGAATTACTTTTTGCAGCTAATGAATTCTTGGCGACTACAAGATCTAGATTTTCTTTAGCAAATTCCATAGAAGATGGAAGTGTAGCTTATTAGTTGATTATTTTTTTGGTAAAGTCTCTACAAGAGAATTCACACCTTTCTTCTTCTTTGGGGAAGCAAAGGAATAAAAAAATTTGGTATTGAGAATGAGTAAGCACCGTACAAGAGAAAATTGGTGCATCCTACTCTTCACTATATTCACCAAATGAGTACTAAAATTACCTGATCTTAGCATCATCAAATTCTTCAATTTCAAGCCCATTCTCTTCTTCATCATCATCTTCAAGATCCACAACCTCTTCTTCTTCACCATCTTGTGCACCATAAGCTACATTGATAGGAGGGAGCCTCTAGAGAAAGTATTTGGGGAGGTTATAAAATTATTTTTCTATTCTTATAATTAATCTTCCTTGGAGCATCTCTCAAAGTACTTTGTGCCAGTTATTTTTTGAGTGCAATCAAATCATTTAACAACTTCTAAACCAGGGGGTCCGTGGAGGTAGAATTAGAAATTTGACCTATTTTCTTTCCCAGACCTTTGTTGATGCTGAATAACATAAAAAAATCATCTTTTACCTTGATTGCAAGATTTTGTGCCTCATCATTGTCATGGATTTTATGGAGTATTTTGTTGAACTTTGCTACAAACTTTCTCATTAGTTTGAAAGGATATTTTTTCAATGATACCATTGGGCCAAAAGGTTATGGGAATATTCAATCGACTTGAATCTAGTTTCAAACTTGGTATTCATGTCATTCTAATTATTTATAGACCTACTTCAAGATGGTAGAACCAATCCATGACCATATCTTGCAAAGATTCCACAAATAGGTAGATAAATACATCTTTATGGCCAACTCCTAGAACTCCAAAAATAATGATGAAATATGAAATTTGGTCTTTTGAATGTTTCTTTCCATCACCGTACAACTTGGGAAAGTTCTTTTGAAACCCTTGTAGTCATTTTTATCCACCTACTAACTTCTAACCCCATGCACACTGGCCTATTGACAAGTGGGAATTGGGCACTAACTCGAGGCATATGTGGGCACCGAGCCCTCATTTATCTCGAGCATTGTGAGAAGATCTTTCCATTGTTAAAGGATTAGTTACAGAAAAGTAGATATTCATGTAAAATCACAACATGAGCTACCATATCCTTATATCCATGCATTAAAATGAGAGAAACAACACAACATGGATTATGAAGAACAAATCTAATTCATAACATGAAGAAATGACACTAGGGTTTGCACCCATTAACAAGATATCTAGAAAATATATATATATATATATATATATGATCAAGATTTATAAATAAACACATTACATTCAAAGGATCATGCTAGGTCAAATACAATAATTGTTAGAGATTTGACCCATACAAAATATGCTAAAATAGAGATCTAACTAATATATAAGGAGTACTAGCTATTACCCCCTTATAATTACAGACCCATCCCTTATATATGATGACCTTATTGCAACTCTCGAATGAAAACCCCAACCCTAGGGCATCCTAATACTTTATATAGAGCTTCCTCTTTCCCCATGCTATATGTCTATCCATATATATCTTAGTGTCTCTTCTTCTACTCCGAGCATATCTTCTTATAGGTTCGACCCACCACTATGCCTTCCTTCAGAGTAGATCTCATGACAAATGTCCATGTGGTCCTTCATTGGTGAATTCTTATCATGTTATGAGCTCTCCACTTTCTCGTAATAACGCCTTCCTAGGAATATTACCTACGTGGAATATCCTTTACTTGACCATCAATTATCCAGGCTAGCACGTTATCCAATCAAAATGCCTAGTCGGTTCATGTTTTTCCTCAAATGCCTCACAAATTCTGAATATGGCTAAGTCCTTAGAACCGTGAATTGTCCCCCGTGAGTGCCCCGGCTCTCCTAAACCCTTCTTAAACCTCCTTTTTCTACATGCTTCTCCCCACACACCCTTCTATTTATTTCTCTTGCACACCTTTTGCTACTTATCTTTCATCCACCTACTAACATATAACCCCATGCATGCCGACCTATCACCGAGCGGGCACTAGGAACTCACTCGAGGCATGCACTGACCACCGAGCCCCTCCTTTATCTCGAGTATTATGAGAATATATTTCCATTGTTAAAGGATTAGTTATAAAAATTAGATATTCATGTAAAAGCATAACATGAGCTACCATATCCTTATACCCATCCATGAAAATGAAAGAAACAACATAACATGGATTATGAAGAAAATATCTCATTCAAAATATGAAGAAATGACACTAGAGTTTGCACTCATGAACAAGTTATCTAGAACAAATATATATTGATCAAGAGTGATAAATAAACACATTACATTCAAAGGGCCATGCCAAGTTGAATACATTAATTTCCATGGATCCAGCCCATACAATATATGCTAACACAAAGATCTAATTCATATATCAGGAGTCCTAGCTACACCCCCTTATAAATTTTACAGACCCATCCCTTAGATATAATGACCTTCTTGCAAATCCCTAATGAAAACCCCAACCTTAGGGAATCCTAATACTTTCTACAGAGCTTCCTCTTTTCCCATGCTATATGTCTATCCATATATATCTTGGTGTCTCTTCTTCTACCCAAGCATATCTTCTTATAGGTCTAGTACCCACCACCATGCCTTCCTTCAGGAGTAGATCACATGTCAAGTGTCCATGTGGTCCTTCATTGGTGAATTCTTATATTGTTCCGAACTCTCCACTTTCTGTAATGATGTCTTCCTAGGAATATTACTGCGTGGAATATCATTTACTTGACCATAAAGTTTCCAGGCTAGCATGTTATCCACTCATAATGCCTTGGCATTTCATGTTTTTCGTCAAATGCCTCATGAATGCCAAATATGTCTAAGTCCTTAGAACCTATGAATTGTCTCCCTACGCGTGCCCCGGGCTCTCCTAAACCCTTTTTAAACCTCTTCTTTCTACAAGCTTCTCCCCACACACCCTTCTCTTTATTGCTCCTACACATGCACACCTTTTGGTACTTATCTTTTATCCACCTAGTAATATCTAACACCATGCATGTTGACCTATCACTGAGCGGGCACTAGGCACTCACTCAAGGCACACGTATCTACCAAGCCCCTCCTTTATATGAGTATTGTGAAAATATATTTCCATTGTTAAAGAATTAGTTGCAAAAAGTAGATATTCATGTAAAAGCACAACATGAGCTACCATATCCGTATACCCATCCATGAAAATGAGAGAAACAACATAACATGGCTTATGAAGAACATATCTCATTCACAATATGAAGAAATGACAGTAGGGTTTGCACCCATGAACAAGTTATCCGAATAGATATATATTGATCAAGAGTGCTAAATAAACACATTACATTCAAAGGGCCATGCCAAGTCAAATACAATAATTTCTAGGATCCACCCATATAATATATGCTAACACAGAGATCTAATTCATATATCGGAGTCCTAGCTACACCCCCTTTATAAATTTTACGCACCCATCCCTTAGATATGATGACCTTCTTGAAGCTCCCTAATGAAAACCCTAACCCTAGGGCATCCTAATACTTTCTACAGAGCTTCCTCTTTTCCCATGCTCTATGTCTATCCATATATATCTTAGTTTCTCTTCTCCTACCCAAGCATATCTTCTTATAGGTCCAAGACCCATTTCTATGCCCTCCTTCAAGAGTAGATCTCATACCAAATGTCCATGTGGTCCATTGGTGAATTCTTATCTAGTTCGAGCTCTCCAATTTCTATACTCGACATCTTCCTAGGAATATTACCCATGTGGAATATCCTTTACTTGACCATCAAGTTTCTATGCTAGCACATTATCCACTCGTAATGCCTATTCAGTCATGTTTTTCCTCAAATGCCTCACGAATGCCGAATATGGCTAAGTCCTTAGAACCTACGAACCATCTCCCCATGCATGCCTTGGTCTCTGCTAAACCCTTCTTAAACCTTTTTTCTACATGCTTATCCCTACGCACCCTTCTCTTTATTTCTCTGCGTGCACACCTTTTTGGTACTTATATTTTATCCACCTACTATCATCTAAACCCATGCGTGCCGACCTATCACCGAGCAGCACTGGCACTCACTCGAGGCATGCACGGCCACCGAGCCCCTCCTTTATGTGAGAATTATGAGAAGATATTTCCATTGTTAAAGGATTAGTTACAGAAAAGTAGATATTTATGTAAAAGCACAACATGAGCTACCATATCCTTATACCCATCTATGAAAATGAGAGAAAAAACATAACATGGATTATGAAGAACATATATCATTCATAATATGAAGAAATGAAACTAGGGTTTGCACCCATGAACAAGTTATCCGAATAGATATATATTGATCAAGAGTGCTAAATAAACACATTACATTCAAAGGGCCGTGCCAAGTCAAATACAGTAATTTCCAAGAATCCATCCCATACAATATACGCTAACATAGAGATCTAATTCATATATTAGAGTCCTAGCTACACCCCCTTATAAATTTTATAGACCCATCCCTTAGATATGATGACATTCTTGTAACTCCCCAATGAAAACCCCAACCCTAGGGCCTCCTAATACTTTCGACGAGCTTCCCCTTTTCCCATGCTATATGTCTATCCATATATATCTTAGTTTCTCTTCTCCTACCCAAGCATATCTTCTTATAGGTCCAATACCCATTGCTATTCCCTCCTTCAAGAGTAGATCTCATGCCAAATGTCCATGTGGTCCATTAGTGAATTCTTATCTAGTTCGAGCTCTCCAATTTCTATACTGATGTCTTCATAGGAATATTACCCATGTGGAATATCCTTTACTTGACCATCAAGTTTCTAGGCTAGCACATTATCCACTCGGAATGCCTAGTCGGGTCATGTTTTTCCTCAAATGCCTCACGAATACCAAATATGGCTAAGTCCTTAGAACTTGTGAACCATCTCCCCATGCATGCCTTGGTCTCTACTAAACCCTTCTTAAACCTTTTTTTTCTATGTGCTTACCCCCACGCGCCCTTCTCTTTATTGCTCCTACGCGTGCGCACCTTTTTGGTACTTATATTTTATCCACCTACTATCATCTAACCCCATGCATGCCGACCTATCACCGAGCAGTGTACTGGGAACTCACTCGAGGCATGCACACACTGAGCCCCTCCTTTATGTGAGAATTATGAGAATATCTTTCCATTGTTAAAGGATTAGTTACAAAAAAGTAGATATTTATGTAAAAGAACAACATGAGCTACCATATCCTTATACCCATCCATGAAAATGAGAGAAAAAACATAACATGGATTATGAAGAACATATCTCATTCATAATATGAAGAAATGAAACTAGGGTTTGCACCCATGAACAAGTTATCTAGAATAGATATATATTGATCAAGAGTGCTAAATAAACACATTACATTGAAAGGGCCATGCCAAGTCAAATACAATAATTTCCAAGGATCCATCCCATACAATATATGCTAACATAGAGATCTAATTCATATATTAGGAGTCCTAGCTACACCCCCTTATAAATTTTATAGACCCATCCCTTAGATATGATGACCTTCTTGCAACTCCCTAATGAAAACCCCAACCCTAGGGCCTCCTAATACTTTCTACAGAGCTTCCCCTTTTCCCATGCTATATGTCTATCCATATATATCTTGGTGTCTCTTCTTCTACCCAATCATCTCTTCTTATAGGTCCATTACCCACCACTATGCCTTTTTTTAGGGGTAGATCACATGCCAAGTGTCCATGGGGTCCTTCATTGGTGAATTCTTATCATATTTTGATCTCTCTAGTTTTTATAATGACATCTTCCTTGGAATATTCCTTATGTGAAATATGATTTTCTTGACCATCAAGTCTTTAGGCTATCACCTTATCCACTCAAAGATGCCTAGTTGGGTCAGTTTTCCTCAAGTGCCTCTTGAACGTAGAATATGTCTAAGTCCTTAAATCATGTGTACTTTCTCCCCATGCTCACCCCGGTCTCTTCTAAACCCTTCTTAAACCTCTTTTTCCTAGGTGCTTCTCCCCGTGTATACTTCTCTTTATTTCTCATACGTGGGCACACATTTTCGTACTCATCCAATAATTTAGGGCCACACATCACCTCAAATTAATCTTGTTCTCTATCCTCGAAACATCCTTCTTCCAAAAAGAATAAAGAATGGTGAGACTCTGATAATTTTTAATGAAGAGTGAAATAATGAAAGAATGGAGGAATTAAGAATGAAACAATGGGAAAATCTGGTATTACTATAAGAAGAGTGGGAAATGCTTTTCATTATTTCCTCAATCTTCTAACAATAATCCACTTCACCTCAGTGCCTACTAGAATAGGTCACCCACTAAAGTTCTCACCTCTTCAAATCTCAATTCGGTTGCATTCTAGCCGCTTGTTGAGGTCATCTAGTGCATCCATTCTACTTTTGTTAACTCCGGGGTACAGCTCCTTAAGATGATTTTTAACCAAACCTCACAAGGTTTCAATTGCTTCCATTTTCTTCTCAACTTTGGCTAGGATTTTATCCCACTCCGCCCTATTTCCTTTGTTCTTTTCTTAGAATTATTTTGGATTCACCTTATGTGTAGAAACTAGTATACTTGCTACCTTGTCTCTTTCAATGCAATTATCATATACAACCTTAGCCATTCGCATGAAGGTCTTCAAAGTGGCATGGACCTAGGAATACCGAGTGATTTTCTCCCTAATCTTTAGCCTTTCTTCATTCTTCTAGCGCACCAACACCTTTTCTCACAATTCTAGTATGAGAAACTCGCCTTTACTTGGTAAAGATGTAGGTTAAGTCTTCCAATCATTACAAGGTTAATTCATATTTCTACTCAAGTGGGGCTAGGTCTGGATGCTTCAAGATAATGGAATCTCTAATCATCTCTATATTTTTGTAGTCCTCGCACACCTTCAATTTTTCCTCCCTTAGTTTGCACCTTAACTGTGTGCTAATCAACTCCTCCTACTTTATATCCTTTCTCTTCTCAATGATTTCTTTGTTCTTCTTCTCTAGTTCCTCCTCAAAACCCTTACTCTGTCATTCCTCCCTAAGAGTTTCACCTCAACCTCTAATGTTACTTATTGAGTGCATTACAGAATTTTTCATTGGATAGCTGGTGATTGTTTATCAAGGGATTCACTCCTTGGTCTCTAGTATCTTAATCAATGACCCTTGGTTGTCCTTGAATTCTAGCTCATCAATATGGGACTCAAAATCCCAAGATAAAATTTTATTGTACGAAGGTATGCACTTTTTTTTTTTTTGAATGAAGACCATGCAGGGCATTTGGTTTGTAGGCTCAATAATTTGGAAGTACATGTATAGTACCTTACTTGGATCATTAATGTAACCCATTCCTTTTTCTTGCACTGCTACCCCACTCTTCCTCATGTGTGCACTACCTTTGGAAATCTTACTACTAAGTTGGGATCTTTGCCCATGATCCCATACTCCTTCCCTAAACTCTCCTCCTCTATCTCTTTGAGCACTTCATTAGCACTACACTCCACCTCTTGCTCCACCAAGTCCTTTATTATGCCCACTAATTCTCTTTCCGTGGCCTCCTATATTTTCTCCTTGGTGTGGCTTGGGGTCCTTTGATCCCTAGTGTTTACTTCCTCACTCCCCCCCTTTCCATGAGAATCTAATTCATCCACCAAGTTGTGTACATTGTACACAAGATGGTTTTAAGCCTCTTCATGCTCATCATCATCCTTCTCACCTCTATAGGCTTCCAAGCTCTCGGTTTCTTTTGATTTCTCCTCCTTCACTACCTTTCACTTCATCCTAAATTGTGACTCTATGATAAGGTATTATTCCTTCTCGTCTTCTTTAGTAGGAGACCCATTCCTTGATGAATCTTATTTTGTAGGGGGATCTTCTTGCTCTGGGTGCCTCTTCCTTAGGTGTCTTTTCTTTTTCCTTAATGAGGGACTTCTTCCTTCGAGCATATGTTCTTATCTTAGCATCCGAATCCCGTGTGCCTACCAATTTTACTATTTGTACACTTTATGCCTTCTTCTCTCGGGGTCTCATATCTCTCCCTCTTCCTTGGCATGACCTTCTTCTACATAGTCGGGTCTTCTAGGATGGAGAAATCATTCTCCACATAGGTACCTTTCTCATATTTGGGCCTAATGGGTAGGTATACCCTCATTTTGGTCCTTCCAGTAATTGGTAGCATCAAAAGTTTTATCATATGCACCTTAAGGGATTCATACTTATCCACATAAGTGCACTTCTTAGGGTATAATAGCTTTCTACATAGCTCGTAGTTGTCTTGGTACACCTCATTGAGGTTGAACCTTATTATTTTGGCCTCCTTGAAGTCATTAACCCCGAATTGGAAATATTGTGTAGTGAAGGAGAATGACAATTTACACAATGGGCATTTGGTTCCTTCTGATAGAGTGAACCTACCAATGCAAAAGTATTGGAATATAACAAACTTATCTTCTCCTTGCACTAGTGCTAGAATTTATTCAGGTATTCTCCACTCTTCCCAAATGCATGAGACATTTTATTGTATCAATTCTCCGTGCATGCCTTGTGGGTGGCTGTCATGGTGTCAAAATTATATTTCTCAAATCTCTTGGCCGGGGAGGGGTTTTCATCTGGGTACTCCCATACAAATTTTCTCTGGCAAGTTGGGCACTCTAATTTCTGAAAACATGATAGTAAAGAGAACATTACTGAACATGATCTTCTCTCCATCATGTGTGTAACTAATGATCTCCTATGCTATGAATGATGAGAGGTTGTTGATATTTCCTTTTGAGATCCGATGACAAACATTCAACCACGACTTGTTAATCTATATCCACCTCTCCTATCCATTTTTCTTAGTCACTAAGTGCATGAAAAATCCTCATCATAGGGTTGTAAATCAAAAAAATGCCAAATTATCATGAACCCATCTTATATTCATAGGCCTCCATAGTTTTCTTTATGGCATCCTTTTCCTCCAAGTCATCATCAAATGAATTTCCCTTACAGGTAACACCAATAAATTTTGAGATCAGTTGGGGAGTTATCCTCATCCTTCACCCCACAAAGTAGAAATGGTATTTATGTACATGTGACATTGGACATTAGTACAACCACTCGGAGTTACCAAAATAGGGAAACTCATATAGTTGGAAAAATCGCCTTCTCCATTCTCGCCTTAACTTCAACGTGAAGATTTGGATTCATTCAATAAGGCCTCTTTCCAATTGAGCACACACCCTCATTTAACTTGATTTTCATATCTCCCAAGGAGTGGTGAACACCTTTAAGCTCATGGTATCCATGTGGAAATAATTCCTAAAAATCATGCGAAGAATCGCTGTGATCTTCAAAACCTCCTTCTCTCGTCCAATAGTCTCCAATAGTGGCCTCCTTTGGTTCCATTTTTCAATCGATGTTAACCTTATTTATTTTGAGGGGCTCATTGTAGGTGTGTGATTTATCATCAGAAATATCAATAAATTCACACATACCTTCAGTATGGTTAAAATAAAAACTCTCCATTTATTTTCCATTCATCACATAGACCATCTCTGCCTTCTCTTTCTCCATATATGCACATCAAGTTGCACCTCTTATGACTCTTCCTCATAAAAGTGCGGTTCCAAACCAGGTTCACCCAATAAATATAGTATTATATCCTCTGCCATGGCACTATCTCCCATCATAAGGAACTTAACAACCTATAACACCCTATCCACCGATGGTTTAGTACTCTGATATTTGAAATCTTGAAGGAGGCCAAACAAAATCCTTCTAATTTATTGTCTCAAGACACATCTCTCGAGTGAGTGTACCATGCTTGCGCATAACCTTGTAAGGTGGAATATAACTTATGCACCCATAAATAAGGTGGTAAGGCCTCCACGCCTTCCATCCATACTTTCTCACATGCTTGGACGTGAAACGAGGCGAGTTCCTTCCCATGGTAGTCTTATATGACATTGGGTGCATTTCTCTAGGAAAACCTAACAGAGAACATGATTCTTACTTCATGTCACTCTAAAAGGCTATTGTGATGTATCACCCACCAATTTATAGGTCTCGGGAAAGTTATAGCTAAGTATCCCTCTTCTTTTGATCTCATTTTTCGACTGGGACTCAATATATTGTAGGAAAACATTAGGGTTAGCCACTATAGAGTAAATTTTCAACTTATTTCCTCCTAGGTGCTTGATCGAGTGCACCTTTATCACCCTTGTAATAGAGCTTCTTAACTTGTCACCAAATTAACTCATGTATACCATGTGCCCAATCGTCACATACCACACTAGTTGTATCACTCATGGAATGAGCATCTTTAAACCGAATAACTCCTTCGTATGGTGAATCACCTCGGGGTCCTTGATAGAGCACACATAATTTTTTTCTAGAAATTACTCTCCTAAGGGATCGGTATAGGGTGTTGACTTCCCATGGGTGAAGGGGATGATGACTCGTTCTTCCTTTTTTCATAACTTATGTACCCTTTGTTGAACTATAGGTCGAATTGCTCTTATAACGGTAGGGGCACTAAAGTAATGCTATAAATTTGTCTATCTTGGCTAGTTCCAAGACTTCAAAATCCCAGTGAGCTTCACCTCTTGGATAGTAACAACAACATCCTTCAAGACACTAATGGGAATTTCCTTTGTCTTGTTAGCCATATAAATCACATTTGGGGATGGATGTAATGGGGGCCTTCATATTTGGTGAAATGTGTCTAGGGTGAGGAAGTTAACCTCCGTACCCATGTCAATCATAATATTTCTTAGAAGAAATCCATCTATAACTACATTCAAGGTAATCTTCTTATCATAATCAAGGATTTGGGGAGGAATTTTAGCATGTAGAACCTTCCTTTCATGCTCTACTCGGCACATGGTAACCTTCTCCCATAACCATTCTCCTAGAAAGGGAATGATATTTTCTTGCCTTAACATCTTACATACTTACCGACCTCATCTAGATTCTTTTGTGGAGCCTTAACACTCTTCCTTTGCTCTAACAGCCTTGGCTACTCTTTTAGGTATTGATCTCCCTTGTAGGCTTAAAATCACATCCATGGTTTCTTGATACACTTAAATATAATGAGTAAGTTCCGATACTTTCCATGTACCACCTCTTCTCCAATAACCAATGATATCTACCTTGGTACTTCCCTTGTGTGTGTAGCCTCAACTCACATCGTAACTAGTACAGATCTAGTTCTAACATGGGTGCCACCCTTGGCATCCATTGTGAATCGGCCTTCTTTATGCTTACCATTACGGTGAATTTTTAATTTTTTTGTTGGTGTATCATATGTTAAAATAGCTCTGGGAACTCCTCATACTTGTTTTTTTCCACACTAAGAGCATTGTAACAGATAAGGGAATTCTTGCTTATAGTGCTTTGTAGACCCACAATTGTAACAGGTTTCTTGCGAGAACTCACTTCTTCTTCCCCGTTACCACAACTACAAAATCCCCCTTAGAAACCTCTTCCACATGCCCCTCCATCTGCGTGCCCTTCATAGTGATGACCATCTTCCTTGGAATTGTTTATAAGGCTGGTGTGGTGCACACCAATATCAATGACATCATATATCTAGTTAATAAACCTATAATCTTTGGTGTCGTGAGTAGTAGAGGTATAGATCTTACAATAACAAGACACATTTTTATGGATCACATGATGCAATAATGGACACCTACTCACATCATGATATCTATGGAAAATTTCACAATCCACCTTCATGGCATGTACCAATATCAAGGGACAATTGTCCTTTCTATGCCCCTCTACCTCATAGTCTATGCAATATAGGCAAATCGCATGTCTCATGTGCTATGTTCACATAAAGATTCTCCAACCGCTTAGCCATTGTAGAAATCGAGCTTCAAGAAAAGGGTTAACACCAGTATTCATGCTTCTAACAGCCTCAACATGTAGGGAAGCCTCTAAGGCCTCACATGGGTTTGCAAAAGTATTGTGCAAAATTTTTCTCCTAAAAGGTGTTATCAACTGTCTAAAAAACTAATTAGAATGTTGAGAAGCATGAATATCATAAGATAGTTTTGATAAGAGATTCTTGAAATGTGTATCATACTCCCACACACTCTCTTCCATACCTTACTAAATTTCCTTCATGCACCGATGCTCTTCTATTCAAACTCGGGGATATAAAATTTAGTCAGAAGGCATTCCACAACATAGTGTAATCCACCATTATTTGATGGGGGTCATTCTTTAGGCACCAACTATGTGCACATCCTTACAACATCGTTTAAACGACATGCCTTCCTCTTCAAGGTAGTGATCCCCTTTGTGCACCATAACATCTCACACTTATGCACATGATCTGTAACATCATCAACACCTTTTTATTCTAGTAGATACAAAGACATTTTGAAAAAGACTTGTTGAGGTGGTTCAGACTATTACCTTCCTAATCCAGAACCCTTATTTCCTCCAGTGTTACATCCACTACCAGATATAATAGATCTAACGAGTCTAGTTCCTCCTAACCCCCTAGATCCTCTAGATCCATAAGGTCCTCTAGCTCCTATACCACTAGATCCACTCCTATAGCTAGTAACATGCGTAAAGTGGTCCTACCTAGTGTCCCCAACATCCCACTGAACTGCATTCCAATGGTTTGTGATATTGCATCACTACCGGATGTGTGTCCCATGTCACTTCCAAACATGATACCCAAGACTTTCATACCCGTGATTTTCACAAATATCATTCCAAATAATATTTCTCCAAACACTGGAAATAATTGTGTAGCCATACATGTTCCAAATGAAAAGTTACACCTCCTTGATGTTGATCGATCACTTCGCCAATTCCAATCAAGGTTAGTAATACTTATCTCTCCGGATTAGGAAAACTAAGTGCTAGGGTTGGTCACCGGGAAGATTCGATGCATGCCAAGACTCTCCTTTCTCCAAGTGACAAAATATCATCGGAAGTCAAGGGGTTTCGTCCTACATTTTCCAAGATGGGGTAAGTAAATATTGCTTAGGCTCCACATCCTATGCCTCCATAGATCCATCACTCTTGCAACCTCACATTTTCTATCCAACCCCATTTCACAAGCATCACTATACTTGACTTATCTCTCTTCCCTCTACTTTTCTCGCTACAAGGTCCACCATCTTCTTCCACCCTAGCTTCCTTACCCAGGTGATGAGAAGAGTCTTAGTCGGTCATAAGAAATGCTTTGAGACTTAGTGTAATGATCAATATATTTATGGCTAAGGGGATATAAAAAATAACCGATCCTCTACTCTCCCCGGGAACTCAAACTCGAAACCTCTCGGAAAAGAATACATTGAAATGGTGTATTCCATGGTATAATTGGTCAACAATATTTTCCACTAGTGATTAACAACATGTTTCCAAGTATGATCAACATCCTGTAACCTTTGATATTCATCTTGGGTTCACACGTGATATATATAATACTAGTTTTATCTAGATGCGTACGCAAAAGACATTCATACAACTCCACGAGAAAAGCAAAAAAAGGTCTCACATAGATCATGATACAGTGTGTTCTTCTCACCATTTATGTTCATCAAACTAAGGTCTAGTACTAAATCTATTAGAAAATTCAACCTCCATGCTCTTAAACCATGCTTTGACACTATCAAAGGTTAAGCACTCCGTCATCACACATCATTCTCACAATAGCTTCAAAAAGATGTCCCAAAGCAATTGAACCAATATGTAGTCATTTTTATCCACCTACTAACTTCTAACCCCATTTGTGCTGACCTATCACCTAATGGACATTGGGTGAATACTCAAGGTATGTGTGGGCACCAAGACCCTCATTTATATGATCATTATGAGAAGATCTTGCAATTTTTAAAGGATTAGTTGGATAAAAGTAGATATTCATGTAAAATCACAACATAAGCTACCATATCCTTATACCCATACATGATAATGAGAGAAACAACACAACATGGATTATGAAAAATAGATCTGATTCATAATAGGAATAAATTCCACTAGGGTTTGTACCCATGAACAAGATATCCGTAATAAATACATATATATATTGATCAAGAGTGCTAAATAATCACATTACATTCAAAGGGCCATGCCAAAGTTGAATACATTAATTTCAGGATCCGACCCATATAATATATGCTAAAATAGAGATCTAAATCACATATAAAGAGTCCTAGCTATGTCCCCCTTATAAACTTTACAAACCAATCCCTTAGATATGATGATCTTCTTGTAACTCTTGAATGAAAACCCCAAACCTAGGGCCTCCTAATAATTTCTGCAGAGCTTCCCCTTTTCCCATGCTATATGTCTATCCATATATATCTTGGTGTGTCTTATCCTACCCGATCATATCTTCTTATAGGTACAATACCCATCATCATGCCTTTGTTCAGGAGTAGATCACATGCCAAGTGTCTATGTGGTCCTTCATTGGTGAATGCTTATCCTATTCTGAGCTCTCCACTTTCTATAATGATGTCTTCCTAGGAATATTCCCTACGTGGAATATCCTTTTCTTGACCATCAAGTCTCTAGGCTGGCACCTTATCCACTTGGCATGCCTAGTTGGGTCACATTTTTCCTTAAGTTCCTCCTGAATGCCAAATATGGATAAGTCCTTAGATCCTATGTACAGTCTCCCCATGCATTCCCTGTTCTCTCTTAAACCCTTCTTAAACCTCTTTGTCATGTGTGCTTATCCACGCGTGCCCTTCTCTTTATTGCTCCTATGCACATGTGCCTTTTGGTACTTAGATTTGATCTACCTACTAACTTCTAACACCATACATGTCGGCCTATCACCTAGCAGAGGCACTCTGGCGCTCACCGAGGAATGTGTGAGCATCGATCCCCTCCTTTATGTGAGAATTATGAGAATATCTTGCCATTATTAAAGGATTAGATGTAGAAAAGTAGATATTCATGTAAAAGCACAACATGAGCTACCATATCCTTATACCCATGCATGAAAATGAGAGAAACAACACAACATGGATTATGAAGAACAAATCTAATTCATAATATGAAGAAATGACACTAGGGTTTGTACCCATGAACAAGATATCTAGAACAAATATATATATATATATATATATATATATATATATATATATATATATATATCAAGAGTGCTAAATAACCACATTACATTCAAAAGGCCATGCTAGGTTGAATATTGCAAATGTCAAATCTTTATACAGATACTTTGACAATAAATAGTAATCAAATGAAGGGTCGATTGTCTGTTTGGCTAGCCAAGCATAAGTTAGCTCATAGACCTTTAGGTTTCGATTACCAAGGCACAGAGACGCTACAAATCAAATCTGAGGATTGGGCTTCTATAGCCGTTGCCTTATATGTTTATGGTTTTAATTATCTCCGTTCTCAGTGTGCCTATGATGTAGCACCAGGGGGATTATTAGCTAGTGTATATCATCTTACGATAATAAAGGTTAATACAGATCAACCCGAAGAGGTGTGTATAAAAGTTTTTGTCCCCAGGGACAATCCCAAAATCCCCTCTGTTCTACGTATTTGGAAAGGTGCTAATTTCCAGGAACGGGAATCTTATGATATGTTGGGAATCCTTTATGAGAGTCATCCATGTCTCAAACGTATATTGATGCCTGAAAGTTGGATTGGTTGGCCTTTACGAGCACTTGATACAATTATTTCCAAGAATATGGCCCATACAATATATGCTTAAACATAGATCTAATTCATATATCAGAGTCCTAGATACGCCCTCTTATAAATTTTATAGACCCATCCCTTCAATATGATGACCTTATTACAACTCCCTAATGAAAACCCCAACCCTAGAGCCTCTTAATAATTTCTGCATAGCTTCCCCTTTTCCTATGTTATATGTCTATCCATATATATCTTAGTGTCTCTTCTCCTACATGAGAATTTCTTCTTATAGGTCTAGTACCCACAACCATGCCTTCTCGCGATGTGCCCTTATATTTATTACTCCCGTGTGTGTACCTTTTGGTACTTAGCCAATAATTCAGGGACTAACATCACCCCACAATAAGGTTGTTCTTCATCCTCGCAAACATCCTACTTCCCTAAAGAATAAATAATGGTGGGACTCAAATAATTTTGAATGAAGAATGAAAGAATGGAAGAATGGAGCAATTAAAAATGGAGGAATGAAAAATATTCTATTTATACAAGAGGAGTGGGAAATCCTTCCTCATTGTTGTCTCAATATTCTCCTAGGCATCCACTTCACCCTGTGCCTACTGGAGTAGGTCAACCAATAGAGTTATTACCTCTTCAAATCTCAATTAATTTCCCTTAGCATTCAACATATGTACAATCACTTCCACATGCTAGTTAAGGTCGTCTAGTGCATCCATTTTGTGAGTGACCCCGAGGTACAATTACTTAAGCTGATTTTTAACTAAATGTCATAAGGTTTTGATTTATTCCATATTATTCTCAACTTCAACTAGGATTTTATCTCGCTTTGACTGTATCCTTTGTTATTTTCTTGGAATTCTTTCAAGTCGACTCATGTGTAGTAACTAATATAGTTTCTACCCTATCTTTGTCAGTGCATTTATCATATATTGCCCCATCCATTCAAGTGTTAGTCTTCACAATGATAAGGAGATAGGAATACCGAGTGAATTCCTCCCTAATATTTAGCCTTTCTTACTCATCGGTGTGATAATGCCTCTTTTGTTGATTCTAGTGCGAGTAGTTTCCATTCCATGGTAATGGTGCGGGTTAAGTATTCCAAGCATTGCAAGGTTGGCTCATATTTCTACTCAAGCGGGGTTAGGTCTAGATGCTTCAAGATAATGGAATCTCTTATAGTCTCTATCTTTTATAGACCTCGTACATCTTCTCCTTTTATTCCCTTATTTCACACCTTAGTTGTGCACGATCAACTCCTACTTTAGATCCTTGCTCTTCTCAATGATTTCTTTGTTCTTCTTCTCTAGTTCCTCCTCAAAACCCTTAATATATCATTCCTACTAAAGAGTCTCAAATAAACCTCTCCGATACCTTATTGAGTGCATTACATACTTACTCATCGGATAACTATTGAGCATTTATCAAGGGGTTCACTCCCTTGGTCTCTAGTATCTTCATCAATGCCCCTTGGTTGACCTCAAATTCTAGCTCATCAACATAGGACTCAAAATCCCAAGATAGCATTTTTCTTGTACGAGGGTATGTGCCTTATTCTTTAAATGAAGACCATGCAAGGATTTAGTCTATAGGCATGGTACTTTGGAAGCGTGCATGTAGTACCTTACTTGGATCATTGATGTAACCCATTCCTTTCTCCTACATTACTACCACACTCTTCCCTCCTGTGTTCTTTGCCTTTAGAAATATTACTGCTAAGCTAGGATCTTCTCCCATGCTCCCATACTCCTTCCCTACACTCTCCTCCTCTATCTCTTTGAGCACTTCATCAACACTGTGCTCCACCTCCTGCTCCACCAAGTCCTTTATTATGCCTGCTACTTCCCTTTCTGGCCTCTCCTCTATTTTCTCCTTGGTGAGGCTTGGGGTCCTTTGATCCTTAGTGTTTACCTCCTCACTTCCCCCCTTTCCATGAGCATATCCTTCCTCCTCTCGAGTCATGTACATCATACACAAGATGGTCCTGAGCCTCTTCATGCTCGTCATCATCCTTCTCACCTATGTAGGCTTCCCAGGATCTCGGTTACTTCGAGTCCACCTCCTCCTCTTATTCTTGATCAAAGACATGGTTTGTGATGCCAATATCCCGACTAGACCTTTTATACCTCATGTAATCCAATTTGTAGACTTTAAATAAACTCAAATAAATTTTTTTATCAAGCTCTTATTTGTTGAATTTGTGTTTATCTTTCTCTTTCCAAATCTTCGCACATTTTTCTTCACAATCTAGAATTCTTGAAGTTGCATTGTAATGGAAGAAGTTTACTCTTTTACGATAAATGGAATCTCTCAAGTATGATGCAATATCTTCTTTGGTATGGAATAAAATTTCATGTCTTAGGACTAGGAGAGGACCAATAATATGCATAAGTGGAAGGTACAAGGCTTAATTGATTTTAATATTTTAGAATTTTCTTTTTTTGGATTTTTAGATATCTAATTTTTTTGAATTTTTGGAACATATTATTTTTATGCATTTGTGTGGTATTTTATGTGGTGAAAATATATAAAAATCCCCCATGGTAAGCACCAAAATCATTAGCGAGAATAAATTTTCATGAGGGAAAATTGTGGGATTTCACCAACATCCGGAGTTTGTCCCTCTTCTTGAATGGCGAAGCTCCATTTATTGTAAGAAAATAAATTAAAATAATATAAACTAAATTTTGGGGGTGGTTCGAAGACCGGGATCACACAGGAATACATCATTAAAAATATGGCAATTTTTGTATGGAATACAAAGGATGAAAATATCTTAGTGAGGAAGATATGAGAGGAAATAAGAGGGGGGTTTTAATCAACAAATAACATAGATGATTTTACTGATATAAAATTATAATATTTCAATTGCATAAATAAGAATAAGCCACTCACATAGAAAGAGGAACAATCCACAAGAAACAAATTTTTTTATTGCATCATGTTGCATAATTTACAATGCTCATGGACTATAAGTTGAGATGGAGATAAAATAACAATAGACAAGAGAATAGAGGAAATGAAGACACTTATTTCAAGAAATAAAATGAGAGATATTAAATAAGAGTTAACCATCGCTTTGGAATGAGGAGGTCATCTCGGTTTATATCTTGACAATCCATATCTTCATCTAGCCCAAAATAAATTTTCATATTCCCATTACAAGTAACTGTTCAAATATTATTAGGAAAGAAAAAATAATTCCCATTTTTATAATTAAGAAATGGACTTTTACATTGCACAAATATCACATACTCACTTTAATGAATAAGACAAAAAGTCATTATTACACACAATGAAGAATTAGAAGAAAGGGAGTAGAAGAAGAGTGAGAATAGAAGAAGGAGAAATAAAATGGAGAAGGATGAAGTAGATCAGATGTTTGATGAAGATTCTTCTGCTTGTGATGCCTCTCGTGGAAATTTAATTGGTTTGAACTTAATCCCTTTTACTTCTATAAAACATTAGATGACCTGTCGATGTGATCTTTGATCGGGGAATGCTTACATACTCCAATGTGTTGATACAAGTCTATGGAATGTGTCTTAGCTTCTTACATTTAATGAAAAAAATTGTGATGTCAAACAATTTTTGAAATAGAGCCACGGATTGATGCGAGTGAATCTAAGGTGTATTCATTGAAGGAGAAGGGTCTCCTACCTCTTTCTAAACTATTTCTTGAAAATGAGTCATGAGATCTTCCAAAGACATGTTTTAACTGATATGAGGGGCCCAAAGATCTTCTACACATTTTCTTAGATATTAAAGAATTCATTGAGAACTCCTCTCCCAAGATTTCTTGAGGTCTTTCAAAGCATCTTTCAATACATCACACCTTGGAGCCCAAATAGGGGAAAAGGTCCCAACCGGGTCCATGAACACATTTTTGTTGATAAATAATGAGTTAAGAATCCCCATTTTAGAGGTCAATAAGAGAACACTATCCCATATAATATTTTTTTATCCATTTCCAATTTGGTGCCTTTGATTCTTAAGATGGTACCTAAAATGAAGAGGAACACAAAGACGACCTTAGGAAAAATCACATTCCATTTTAAAATGATCTTCCCCACCCACTTGTCATTTTCTCTCCCTACATTGTGAATCTTTGGGCTTGCTTGAGGGCATGCACCTGAAAGCTACTAATGAGTGATACCACCTCAACGGTCGATGGTTCATTTGTATTCTTCAATATGCTCTAGCATCAAGTCAAAGAATCTTTGAAATGATGAGCATCACCCTTCTGCATAGCCTAAAAGTGAGACTCTGGTCATCTCATAGTCATTCGGGGTCATTTCCTCCAAATTCTTGTTCACTTTGGGTCTTGAAACTTCCAAGAACTAAGATCAGAAATCATCTTGTTAGAACCTTGAAGTTGTTTGTGATTTCATTAAATTCTCGCTTTCATGTACTTCGAGATGGTCTTAAAGTTTGACATTGCAATTTGTTGCATTGTTCTTGATTATCCACTGATAAAGTCATAGACCCATAGGAATATATCCAATGGTGTGGATAGGATTTAAAGGAGCTCTGTTTCCTATTGTGGGATCAAGGATTTCTCATTCTAAGTCAACTCAACTTCCTCAGATGAGACACTTGGCTCCATTTGATGCAAGATAAATTGAGAGGAGCCAATATATCCTTGTTCCCACTCTTCAACATGTTCCTCTCCAACCTTAGATTTCTTGAGAGATTCCATGAGAGGTAAAACATCATTGATTTTGGTTTCCATCACCTTCCTCTTATAGGTATTCTCATAATGGGATGAACTGATAACATTTTTAAGGTCCTTGAGATATGATGAGCATGATAGATGCCTAAGTAAGGTTAAAGTGGTGCCTTATTCCCTACTAGAGAATTTATTTCTTTTGAACCAATCCCTTGATCTTTGAATCACCACTTTGGTCCACTCCTTGATATATCCATCTTCACAAATTCTCTATGAAGAAGGAGGAAGGGGAATGGATTTCAATTCTTGGTACTATGTATCAAACAACTCAGAACCATCTTCTTGAAATACTCTAGTGAACTAGTAAAACCAAAATGTTTCCATCTGTTCTACGGTCATAATCATGTAGTCTCTTTTCCTGACCTAAAGGTCATATGTACAATTTTCCCAATATTCTTCCTATGGAAGAATATGATGCAATCTAGAACATTGAAATACTCAAGATATTTCCACGTGTTAAAGTTGGGCCTAGGGACATAGGAAAACATATGAAATGTAGTGAGGGAGGTCTCGATGTTTGTGGCATCTACTACACTCTTATAGGAGAATACATTGAGTGATATGGGGAATGCAATTCCCTTCCAATTGCAATGCACATGAGAAAGTTTCTTATAGAGCTATACCAGAATGATGTTATCACTAGGATACTTGGATAACCTTAGCTAAGAAAGATTAAAACCACTAACCCTAATGTAGGTGAAGGTATGAAACTATGTGAAATGACACCCATTCTTCTCAATAAACTTATCTTCTAGAGGATAGATTCTTCTTTCAATATTTCCTTCAAGGATCTGAATGATGAACATGGTGAATGCATCATTCACCCATGTGAAATGAACATTGCTTTCCTTGAAGGTGATTTTCTTATACTTCTTGAAGGAAGGAGATATTTGAGGAACATTATGAGTAGTGGAAAATCCTTTGTATGGTATAGTGTATGTGAGGGAATACACCATATAGGAGGTCATTTTGAATATCTTGGTGGTGAATAGTTACATCAATTGTTGGTGGAGATTGTCACTAATGATATGACCCTAATCTATCATTTTATTTCCCTCCATGATTTTCAGCATGAACTGGGCCATCCATTCCTAGAATTATTTTATGTATTATTCTCTAATTACCATAATTAGTAAGAAAATAGAGTCCGAGAAGGCTTCATGAAACTCATTCCTTGACAAAGTGATTTTGGTATCCTTGATGGTTTCTTTCTAGGTTTCAACCAGGAGCCAAATGCAATCCCTTGAAAATAGGAGAACATCCTAAGCCAATGTTCTTTAAAAACTATTTTGTGATGATCACCATATTGTTTTGAGTTATGATTTATAGATAAGTTGAAATCCCCACAGGAGTCGGGGCTTCTAGTAGTGATTTGTCATCTACTTTGTGATTATCGAGGAGGAACGGTCATAGTGTTTGGCACAAGCTAAGACCAATTTAGTTCTTTTACTAAAATTGGGTCACCTACTACTATGAAAATATCACTAGAAACTATCTTTTCTTCCGTTGGTTCCCTGACCTCATTTTTCATCCGATTCCTCATTTCCTTCGATCTAGATCTAGGTGGGCTACATCACTATCTCCCACAAGTGGATATTCAGTTGACATGGTTAAAATTGGCTCATACCCAGTGTATTGATCTTCATGGTTTCCCATAACAATTATGGAATGATGAGATGAGGGTGTGTAAAAAATTTTAATGTGATATGAAAACTTACTATTTTTAGTAAGTCACACCTCACCTTTACTTTCTAAATTTAGCTTGATTTTTCCAATTTCACAATTTCCAGTTTTAGAGCCCCGAATTTGAGAATTACATAAAGATTTTCAGATGTTTACTTCTTCATTATCATAATTTATATTTTTAGTAAGGCTTAGAGGAAAAATTACTAAAAATATAATTAAGCCTTCTGGTTGTCCAATTGGGATGAAAATTGTCTTGTTGGATTAAAAATTTTACTATGATTTCGTGCTCCATTTTTAGGTGCTTTTATAATCTATTTGTTTTGAATCCTAAAAGGAAACTTATTCTTGATGAAAAATTCAAGTATGGAATGTTAAAAATTATAGGATCAATGTATATGAGGCCTGGATTATCTTAAAGGTGTTCACCATGGGAGTGCTCGGGTAAAAGTGTAGGAAAATGGAGTGAAATGGGGTGAGATATGAGTAAATTTTCCATTTTGGGTATGGGGTTTCTTAGAAAAATTAGAGCATGGAAAATTTGCAACTGAAATGGAGGGATGAGATATTTTAAAAAGGGCTCCAAATATGCATAAGTGTGATTTAAATATTTGAAATTTTAACCATGGCAGAAAACTCACCTCTTGACTCATTTGCACACCTTTTCCTTAACTTGGGTTGAGAGTGAGTTGAGACTTACTAAATGGGTTTGGGAGCCTCCAATAAACCTTAGCACATTTAGTTTGATGTGAAATGGTGAAAATTTTTAGTAAGATGAAGAAAATGTGCCATGGGGGGAGCTCTCACAAGGAAGGGGACATGCTTGTTCATTACGGTGAGTTAACAACATGACCCTAGTAAGAAAGTTGAGTGTTTGAGTGATGAGAGAGGGTGTGAAAGCATGATGGAAATTTTTTTTTGCAGATGATGAAATTTTTCACTAGCTGTAAAGGTGCAACATGTGTGTAATAATGCGCCATGGGTGAGGTGAGTCATGGGGTGTGAGTTTTTGGAAGTGTGAGTTGTTAACATCAACCTATCACTCAAAGTTGTCACTTAAGTGATGATGTGGGTCATACAACTTGGTGACACATGTTTTTGCATGAATTTCATCTTGAGATTTGAATCATTCATCAAATATTTATATAACTCATGTAATGCTCCTTTGAATCTCCTTTGAGATTGGGGATATTTATTTACTTTGTCGGGCCAATATCTCAAAATCTAGACGGTTAAATATCCTGAAACCTTTTTTAATATTGAGTATACATTCCTTGATTTCTGATGATTATTTTATCACTTAAAAAAATATGAAAGGTTCCTAAAACATCCAAAACAAGCTCACTAGCTTCTTTACATCTTTCATTTCCCTGCACCATGCTATAAGTATCTCAGTGTTGAATAACTTGTTCCTAAACTTTTTTATCCTTGCAAAAATTCTCTAAACTATCTCTAATGATATTATAGCTCATTCACACACTTCTTGGATGAATCAAATCTTCTTGTTTCATCTCCAAAGGGTGTTCATTGGGTGCCAAATTTCTAAAACTAGGATTTTTGAGGCTTCCGAGAGTAGTTCCTTTCAAGGTGGATCAAAATGAATCCATGAATTGCTTCCCACCAACTTACCTACACATGAAACACACTTCAAAAATATAGTTATCACATCCCTCTTGGCCATGATGGGGTTTACATAATTATCCATTGGCCATAGGGCATGCTTACATTACTCAATTAATGGATTTTTGAATTTGGGATTAGTTGTCATGAACATTTTTCATGCTAGAAATTTAGCATGACAACAATGTTGCATAGTATGATTTTTATTTAGAAAATAATATAAAGATAATGTGTTAATATGATTCATTTATTGTAGCTGATGAGTATTGCAATGTGATTGTGGATATGTAGGTACACACTTTAAACCACAACATGCTCCTAGATGTCCTTGTTAGAGGGGGATTATGGGATATGATTGATCATATAGTAGGTGAACCTTCCCACATATTTGATCCCATATTGGTAATGGAAGACACATGGGTGGTATTATGATTAGATAATGATGAGGCGAGGCTAAGCTAGCGCATGTGATGGAGGACATGGGATTAGGGTCCCTAGTGCATGATATGTTTACATGATATATAGAGCTCTAGGTTTGGTGAACAAAGGTGGTGGCCAAGCAAGCATTATTACATAATCATTTAGAGGAGAAATTCTCATGATCAATAAGAAATAGGTTGAGTGTTGAAGACTTAAATTTGATATCTCCCACAGCTTACATCTATTAGTAGTGATGATGATGCATGATGTATCTTATAGAAGGAATTTACCCCCATATTTTTATATTAAAATATTTGAGAGATATAGATGACAAGATAATTTTTTTGTACTATGTGATGATGTGTACTTTGTATGTGTAAGATTTGGATGATTTTATTGTATGATGTTGTTGAGTTCACTATTGAGGATGGATATATATTTTACTTTTTGATGATGTCATAGAGTAGATGATACATGATGGTAGCATAGTGACTACAGTAATATGATGATGATTATATCATAGTGATGATAATAGTATGAGGATGAAAATGGTATAGTGATAAAGGTATTGTGTTGGCTGAGTTGTGCTCATAGCATAGATAATAAAAAGGATGATGATAGCTAGATAATGATTCACCATATGATGAAAGTGTATAAAAATAAATAAATGAAGGAATACATGTATAAAGTAGACATGAATTCATATAGTATTGAAGATAATATTGTATCTATCTAGAAATAAGTAAAGGAATACATATAGGTGGAACAAGTGACACTAATATAGTATCATAAGCATAAGTGTCAAGTGATAAGTATGAAGTGATCATAGCAACACTAGGAATATGTGAGTCATGTAGTGATGAGTGGTGATCATTTAAGAACCATTCATTCTTCTTTGCATGGATTCATGTTTTTTAATCAAAAGGGTACTAATTTATCGATTAAGTTAAAATGTGGACATAAGAAACTAATCGATGCTATTGTAGCCGTAAAATAAGTATGAAAGTAAGTACAAAAATTACCCCAAAAAAACTAAGAACTAAATTATGAAACCATAATTTCAAGAAGGAGAAGGAGGTACTTGGCTGATTCATAATAAAATGTGGAGTGTACAAAAGTGATAATTAGGTGAAAAAAGGAGAAGAAGCATTGCAAATACCCATAAAAATGTAGATCGGGATAGATAGGCTATATTGGGGCACTCGGAGAGGGACAGGGCACTGTAGGTTCCCTAGGCCTATTTCTAGGTACATGGGTATGCAGTAAAGCTCAAGAAACCTCCTCTGAGTGGTCATGAGGTATTTTCTATTATTCTCCTTTAGTCGTTATGAGGTCATAAAATGATCACCGAGGTCATTGGAAACCTACAATAAAATATGAACCTGCAAAACCCTCAAATAGACATCAAATTCTTAAAAAAAAGATGCATAATGAGGGGTTAAAATGTCCTCAGCTATCAAAATGGTGAAATTACAATTAGGTGCTGCACTATATCTCAAACCCAATGTAGTTCTATGTTTGTGTGTGGAATTGTTCCCTTGGTGGATCTTGTGCATGTCACACTTGATAGTGAGAAATGTTAGCCACATGTAAAGAAATGTAATAGATGTGTGCATGGAACAGAATGAAATTTCATCTTATGAAGTGTGTATAAAGGAACCATTCCTCACTAAATAATATTTTGAATATTTCATGACAGCAAGGTTTGACCTTTACTCTTCTAAACAACAAGAAGTACATACATGCCTAAAGGGGAAGGTTAAAAAGGATCCAAACAGAGCTGATCAAATTCAGAGCTTCAAGGATAGGAGCCATGTGTTTGAATATAGAGAGGTTTATCAGCAACAAACTAATAGTCAGCTTTCTCCAAGTTCTATAAAATCCTCTAGGTGAGTCCTATTTCTGAAAATCATGATATACTTGTTGAAGAATGGATTGACTCTGAGAGCATAATGGATGAAGAAGTGACCCAACCCATTGTAGAAATTCCTCCTATTTTAATTGAAAAATTTTAACTGAAGGAGGTTAGAATTAAAGGGATAAAAGAAGAGGAAGAGAAGCTTCCAAGTGAGAAAGATGTTTCATTTGAATGTAGTGACCCTCATTGTCTTACATGCTTAGAACTTGCTACACTTTTGAAAGATTGTAGTGATCCACCAAGAATATCTTTAGATGTTGTAACAAGTCATGTAGAGATTCATGTTGGAAAAATCAGATTTAGAGGTTTTGAGTGAAGAAGAGATCATAGAAAGTTCCTTTCTTTCTTTCAATGATGAAACTTCAGATATTTCTTCCCCTTCATCCTTACAAGAATCTAATTTTGTGGATGAGTTTGATCTCTCAAAATTTATGCTTGAGGAGGAGGAGAGCCATGATGAATTAATTACAAAATTATAAATCATCATGGAGGAGATAAATTTGTTTGTGGAAGTAGAATAAGGATCAAATCATATTGCAAACAACTTTATTCATGGAAAGGAAAGTCTGTAGGATACCCCAATTCATGGGGTTGTGCTTCAAAGAAAATGTGAAAATCACGAGGATCAAGCCTTTCCCAATCAAATATATAGCTAGTCTAGAGCCAAAAATAGATTTTCCACCGATCATGCTTACTTCGAGTATGAAGTAGAAACTCAATGCAACAAAGATCAGGGGTAATGATCTGAAAAAATAGTACAAAAATTATTCTACCAAATAATTTTCACTCGATATTAAAAATTTATCAATTTTAGGACTCTAATTAATCCTTAAAAATTGACCAAAATATGATTTAAGATTGATCTGAAACTGATTTTCTAATCATTGTTTGATCAAGCCATACAAAAATCAGATACCCATCCATACCAATGCCTTTGAGATGTCATTACTAATTTTTATAAGAAAATTTTGATTAAATTACTGATTTAAAATGTGGAAATAAAATCAGAAATCAGAATGCAATCAGGGATTAAATACGACACCAAAAATTGATAACAGAGTTCGGTATACAAGCCTACATCTCTGGGTTCATGTGAACCGATCTATTAAAATTTGCTAAAATTGTAAGTACAATAACCCTTAAAATCAACAAAATAGATCAAAACCTGCAAAAATGTACTTTTAGACCTTCAAAATATTCTGATAGAGCTCAGTAAACATCTTTCACCTTCTTGAAGTACTTTACCGAGGTCACTCCCTTAGGAATTTTACAATTAGTGACTTTTGTAGCATAAAATGATGTCACAGAACTTCTAAAATGGGAAAATAATCACACCATTAGGAGCATAAATTTTTTTTTATCACTTCATCAATTTATGCCAAAAGTTGGTTTTGAACCTAAGTGCTCCAAAACTAAACATTTCTCCAAGTAGATATATTCTACCTACCTCATAGTCTCGGACCTATGTGTCTATAAAACATATCGAGTCCCTTTTATAGCTCATCGAGCTAGAATGGCCCATCGGTAAGGAATTATCATATTTAAATGGGTGATGGGGGTTGTAATCCCACCAACTCCACTTTATTATCCACAATCTCTCATGGATTTACAAATCAAAATGCACATACTCCTTTGCATTTTTTAAAGCTCCACACTTTTTCCACATTCCACATCGCTCACACTTATACGCTGACCAATATTTGTGGACCTTCATGTTGACAAGGGAAATATTTCTTTATTAGAATGTGTCATCCAAATTTTCACCATGGCCTCCTCTAGTTTGCTGGGAGAACTATGGGATTGTCCTACATGCATGGTAGATAAGGTGGAGAAGCCTTTTAAATAGGCATAACCGACCAAATAAACCTGTGGCAACAACCACACATGCCCTTTTGTTGGTCCACACAATTTTCCAATGGGATATGGATATCCCTTGAGCTCCTCTTATCTTGACATGTATCAACATGCATTAAAAATCCCATCTTGAGATGTGCATTCGATGGTCCGTCAATCATTGTGAAGGATGAGTCATTGAATGAGACTGTTGAGTTGTGTACTATGGGTTTGTTTGAATTACCATTGAGTCATGTGAAAGGCATGTCGATTTTTATCCGGTTGAGATTTGTTTGACTTTGATGAAAATTCATTGCCACCAAGTAGATAGACCACTAAATGGTTCATTGTGGCATATAACATAGTAATCCCAAATATAGTGGAGATAATCCCCATTCGATGCGGATGTGGTACTACCTTGAACCAAAACAATATGACATATAATGTGATCAACTTGGTGGGGATTTGATCACTCCACGGAGATAATAATAGCTCACCCAAGCTCTATAATGCACTATTATAGTCCCGAATGTAAAATCAAATCTCCATTACAAACATAGTCCCACATTGGCAATGTTAGAGATATATGGAATATATAATCAAAAATATGATAATAATAATATGAAAATGTGGAAAAGGAACCCCTCCTATAAAATAGTGTGCCTAACCTAGCTAAAGGTCCCTACCTAAAAATAGTGGGGCCCACCAATTTTTCAATCGTCGAAGATTGGAGGTGATCAAAACATGAATTTTCAACCTTTCCACCTTTTTCAAATGCCACGTGTTAATGCATAACGGCCTATTGACCCATGTTGACTAGTTTTCAAACTTGGACTTTGACTGACCATATCTTGAGCGTATGAGCTCCATTTTCCACATTCCACATATCGTCAAAAATATCTCAAAACACTCTACCACTTGGTCATGGTTTAGGGAGATTTAGGGAACTCCCAAATGTCCCAAAATGTCCTCTAGATCACACCTCCCCAATGGGAAAGGATTTTGTTCCACCAAAAGCTTACTGGAACTTTTGTCACCCTGTCCTGAATTTGAATACTATACTTGCCACATCAAGTACTACTACAATGGACTCTCCAGTCTACTATAATGAATTCTTCTCACTTTAAAAACTTGGTCCCAATCCTATCTCTATGGGTTATGGTCTCACCATGCTTCTTCCTTTGTCTTGATTGCCACATCTTCCCTCTAGGGGTCTTAACTTTGATAATTCCTGACACTTGTACTACCACATTTTCCTACTAAGGTCTTACTGTTTGGCAACACATGAATAATATACTGGTACATATTCCCTATGGGGTCCTTACATTTTAGAAACATATAATCTCCATGGAAGTAGATATTTCCATATCTTCCCTCTAGGGGTCTTACACTTTGACAACACCTAGAAACATGTATTGTTACATCTACCCTTCAAGAGGTATTACATTTTAGTAATACTTAGACATCACCACATTTATCATCTATAGGTATTACACTTCAGAAGATGTCTCATCCATGATGATAAACTGCCATTTTGTTTCACGGCCTCAATGTCTAAACATAATGACAATATTAGATGGTATCCCATGAGATCAATAATGGTGACTTCAACCAAGCTACACAACTATTACCTCTACATAGTGCAAATCCTCCCGTTGATGATGAGAATTAGGTACGAATCATTACATGACCATGTTGCCTCTATGCACAAAGTGACTATATGACCGATGTCGATGCCAATGATGATAAACTACCACTCTATTGTATGGTTATTTCCTCTACACAAAATGACTATCCAAGTTGACACTAATGAGCTCAATTTTCTGCACAAATGGCTGAAAAATCTCCAAGTTTATAAATATGAGTTAAATCTTATATTCAAGTCTGTAGGAGGAACTCAAAAGATAATTAGGATATATGATTGGAGTATTAATCAATTTTTTCCCAAGTAAGAAAATACACTAAGCATGGTAAACTTATCCCTCAACTTTTCTCACAAAATCTAAACTCCAAAACCATTCAAAGCTAAATGGGAAAACTATTTTGTATAACAATCAACTAGAATCCCATAACACAAGCCTTGAATTAATTACATGCTATAAACAATCAAGAGATATGTAAAATAAAGTTGATTTTTTTAACAACCCATGCTAATGAATTTCATCTGCATCTATTCCCCGATCTTGGGTTGAATTTTCAAATGGTGGTGGAGTAGAACTTCCTTTAGCTTAGCAGACAGCTTGTATTCCATCTTAACTTTACCAATTTTTTTATGGTGAGATGGATGAAGTTTCCATCACTTGTCTACCCGATTCCCATTCCTCTGAAAATGAGCACAAAAATTCCTCTTAATATCCTTCCTCTGGGATGAGGGAATCTCACTACCATTTCTCGCTTCTAAATGATGAGATTAGTCTTTCTGATTTTCATGGTTCTTAACAAATGGCATTAACATATTTATAAGGTTTCTTCTCTTCTAGCATATAGTCACAAAATGGTTATGCAATCCAAAAAATTTACAAGGATAAACATCCATCATTTTCTGAATATCATAGCCATACTTCTTAAAGTAAAAATTGGATTAGAAATCTTACAAAATTCATGGTGCTTATGGTAATAAAGTGGAGGTGCAATCTCCATACCTCTACGTTTAATTTTCTTAATAAATCCATTCGTGATGATGAAACACCAATTTACTTCTCATAATCTTCCTACAGGACTAGTGGGGTATACACTTTGCCTTTGGAAGCTTGTCTTCCATTGGTGTGCTTGGAGCATTCTCCAATATCCTTTCCCACACTAGAAAAACCAAAACTTGTAAAATGAGGACAATCCTCAACTTGTATTGGGTTATTAATTCCTTGGCTATTTTTTCTAAGACCTTTTCCATCAAAACCCATATGATATAACAATTTGGATCTAATGCCTCTGGAATAGTTTTCAAATGAGCCAAAAACATCATTACCCGAATCCAAAATGGAATAGGAGGAAGGATAAGATTCATGTGGTGAGTAATTTATAGTGCACTCCATCATGGTATCTACATATAAAGTAGAAGAAAATTCCTTTTTTTTTTCACCACACCGTAAAGTCGGTCAAGAGTTCATCCTTCGATGCTAGCTCCTTTTTCAACCGATCAACTTGTTGTTTGAGGGAGTAGATTTTGAATCACAAGAATGAATTTCCTATTGGATTTTTTTGGTTGATGATCTCAAGATATTCCAATCTTTCCCTCTTTAATTATTTCCCCATGATTACCTACAAACCAACTATCTTCAAAAATACTTGCAAAACAACCGAGTAAGAAGATCTAGCCAAATAGTCTCGCATTGATGGGATTAGTAAATCAAAAACGGTATCTACATGTAATCAAGCAATCACGAAACTAGATTTGATATCAAAATGATTTGAAAACATAACAAAAAACAATTATAATAAAGAATGTTCACTCAAATATTAAAATTTATTCAATTTTAGGACATTAATTAATCCTTAAAATTGACCAAAATCTGATTTAAAACTAATCCGAAACTAATTTTCCAATCACTGTTTGATCAAGATATAAACAAATTTGATACCCATCCATGCCAATGTCTCCTAGATGTTGTTACTTGATGTTTATAAGAAAATTTTGATTAAATTATTGATTTAAAATGCAGAAATAAAATAAAAATCAGAATACAATTAGGGATTAAATATGACACCAAAAATTGATAACATAGTTCAGCATACAAGACTACGTCTCCGAGTGTTCATGTGAACTAATCTATTAAAATTTTCTAAAATTTTAAGAATAATCACCCTTACAATCAACAAAATAGATCAAAACATGCAAAAATGTAATTTTAGACCTTTAAAAGATTCTGACATAGCTTAGTAAACATATTTCACCTTCCTGAAGTACTTTTCTCGAGGTCACTACCTTAGGAATGTGAAAATTAGTGACTTTTGAAGAATAAAATGACATAAAAAAACTTCCAAAAAGAGAAAACAATAAAACTATTAGGAGCATTACAGAACTCTGATCACTTCATCAGTTTACTCCAAAGGCTGTTTCTAAGCCTAAGTGCTCCAAAATTGGACATTTCTCTGAGTAGGTCTATTTTACCTACCTCACAATCTCATACCTGTGTGTCTATAACACCTACCAAGTCCCTTTTATAGATCATTGACCTAGCATGTCCCATTGGTGAGGCATTATCATTTTTGAATGGGTGGTGGGGGTATGAATCCAACCACCGACTCCACTTTACTATCCATAATCACTCATGGATTTACCAAATCAAAATACACATACTCTACATTTTTTTAAAGCATCATGCTTTTTTCCACATTCCACGTGGCTCATCCTTATATTCTAAATTTTTTTTATAGACCTCCATGATGGCAAGGGAAACATTCTATTTATTTGGACGTGTCATCCAAATCTTCACCGTGGCCTCCTCGGTTTTTTGGGAAAACTATGGGATTTTCCCACATGTGTGGCAAATAGGGAGGAGAAGAATTTTAAAAATGCATAACCAACCAAATATACCCATGGAAAACAACAACACCTTCCCTTTTGTTAGGCCGCATAATATTCTAATGGGCTATGGATAGCCCTTAAACTCCTCTTAGCTCACCACATACCAAAATGCATTGAAAATACCATCTCGGGTTATGCGTGGAGTGGTCCACCAAATATGAAGGTGAAGTCATTGAATGAGACTGTTGGACTGTGTACTATAGGTTTGTTTGAATTCCTATCAAGTTGTGTGGGAGGCATGTCAAGGTTTATTCGGTTGAACTTTTTTTGACTGTACTGTTAAATTGTTGCCACTGAGCGGATAGACTATTGAACAATTTTTTGTGGCATATAGCATAGTAATCTTGAACATAGTGGAGAAAAGGCCCATTCAATGCAGATGTGGTATTATGTTGAACCCGAAAAATGTTGAATATAATGTGATCAACTTGGTGGGGAGTTGATCACCCCACCAAGCTAATAATAACTCACTTGAGATCTGTAATGTGCTATTATAGTCCTACAATGCAAAATGAACTCTCCAATATAAACATAGTCCTGCATTGACAATGTTAGAGAGATATATGGAATAGATAATTGAAAATATGACAATGATAATATGAAAAGGTGTTAAAGGCACCCCTCCTATTAAAGAGTGTGTCAAACCTAGCTGAGGGTCTCTAACTAGCAAATAGGGGCCTGCCAATTTTTCATTCATTGAAGACAATATGTGATCAAAACAAGAGCTTTCAACCTTTCCAAAATTTCCAAATGTCATGCGTCATCGCATAACTTGTCTATTTCCCTCTATTAACTAGTTTTCAATCCTTGACTTTGACTGACCATATCTTGAACGTATGAGCTCTATTTTCTATGTTCCACCTTTTGTTAGAAATCTCTCAAAAAACTTAACCACTTGGTCATGGTTTAGGGAGATTTAGGGAACTCCTAAATGTCCCAAAATGTCCTTCACATCATGTAATACCTCTCAATACAAAACAACTAAAATAGGTATTCATTTTGTTTGTTGGTGATACTATGGAAAAGGTAGAAAAATAACTTTATGACAGTTTTCCACTCTCATTAAAGGCCATGTACATTGCCAAATTAATTACATGGTTGAATTGTTTAAAGAAAGTAAATTATGTCTCCCTACCTATTTCAGGTTTCGTTATCTTCCTTTGTTTTTATTAGAGTAGGTGGGTAAGTTTTCTTTTTATAAAACAATTACTAGTGCAAAATTTACATGTTTCCACTTAGAACATGTATGATTTTCATGTTTG
Source organism: Taxus wallichiana var. yunnanensis (assembly GCA_018340775.1). Lineage (NCBI taxonomy): Eukaryota > Viridiplantae > Streptophyta > Pinopsida > Cupressales > Taxaceae > Taxus > Taxus wallichiana. The sequence goes on along the minus strand of CM031234.1, from coordinate 902,558,094 downwards.
TACATAGTTTTTGTTCCTTTTTTATTTTTTCATAGTTCATTTCATTGCAAAATTAGATATGTGGTAGTTTTAAATGCTCAATCATTCAATCCCCAAGATCAGTTGTAGTTCATGGATCCTCGTGCCTCTTCCTTGGTTGAAAAATTCGTGTTTTGGGACAATAATAAAGTGAATAAAAAAATCCCAAATAATCATCTTTAAGAGTGAGACCAAGGTTATATTCAGTTCACCTCCGGAAGAGCATGTTTCATAGTGGAATAAAATAGTTGGAGTAGTTTCTAAGATTTATTTATATCTCCAAAGATCAATTGCGAGTTGCTAGAGGTCACTAAATAGTTTAAGTTTGCTGCTAAGTTCATAAAGGATTTAGGAGAAAAATATTCAAAGGAAAATATTAGTTTCTTTAAGGTTGGGCTTGAATCCATGCCCAATGAATGCTTTAAGGCTACTAGTCTCTTCATCTAGCAAAAAGATGTCCCCTAGACGTTCCCAAATTGTTATCCCAAATTAACTCCCTCTTGAATTAATTTAGATAACCCATTTAAAATAAGATTATCCATTTAAACAAGATTGGGACATTCAAATACCCATCAAAATCCTATAATACCAAGAAATTTGAATGCCTGTGAAGTAAAGGAAACATTACCGGATTCTGGGTCTCTCTAAGCAATTAAGGTTTCATGTACCTCAAGCCCATAGAATAAAGCAAGCTGAATAATAAGTTTGGTTTGCTGGCAGGGAATAAAAAGTCAGTGCAATTAGAGAGAAACATGATGAAGCAAAAAGATGACAAATTATGTAAAATCAATGGCCGATGGTGGACACACGTCACAATTTCAGCGTAGGGCAAGAAGATGGGATCTCATAGATGTAAATTCTATAGAATGAGTGGGTTTTCAAAAGGCTTTAGGTCTAGGTGGCCCAACAAGACAAAACACTATAAGTGAATACATTTCTATAGATCCAACAATGTTAAGTCTTCCCAAATAGAAGTTGCGATGCAAAGGCACAACCAATAAAAATGAAATCATGAAAGCAAGAGAGATATGACATGTGCCACATATGGAGATTTCTCATTAGCTCACATTTCATAGTTATCGATCGACATTGCAAGGAGCATGGAACGTTCTCATTGGTTTATGTTTTGTGCTCGATAAGGTTTTTATAACTAAATACTCGACATTGAGACATACGTGGAGCTTACTAATTGGTTTATGCTTCATGATGGATAATGGAGATTTCATAAAGCCTGACCCTACAAGAAAAGAAAGGTGAACACATGGAAAAGGAAAATAAATTCACACGTAGACAAAGGAAATTTTTGAGCCAATCAAATGCTTCCACATGTCACTCTCATGTTCATTCTAACATGCAAAATTCAAATGGCCATAAATTTCTCCCTAGAGCTCCAAATCATGTAAAATCAGTCTCGTTGGAAAGGTATCCTCAAAACTTTAATTTTTACATAATTTGATTCATAAATTCATGGCATTTGTTGGGATAAAAATGGAATATAGCTCAAGCATTAATGTGTAGTTACAAATGGCACAACCACCCAAATTGACTAAGTATGGGGATTTTACATTCACCTACAAGAAAAATACATTGGGTAATGGTGTTACAAGGGTGCCCATGTTATTTCCCAGAGATTTAATACATTACTAATGGTGGTTAAATTTTGAAAGTCATGTTGCAGGAATAACAAATCTTTTTATTTATGACAAAATCAAACCTTATCTTTCCCCCTTTCTCTCATTCTCTATATATGGTAAATTGGTGTGATTTTAAAAAGAGTTTTCTTTGTTGTAATAGATCCATACCAATATAGTGGCCAAATTCCCATGAGTTCTATTCCTCTAATTTGGTCTCTACAATGTATTCTTTCCTTCTTCTAGGAATGTAATGGTATGTGCATATTTCAAGCAATAAAATCGGGATTTGTGACACATATGTATTTCCTTTTCTCATTTTTGCATGTTGTGTGTATTTCCTACTTACAAGTTCCATTTTTTGTGTTGTCAATGTGTGGGAAAGTTTAGTCTGCATGGTTCTTGTCTGTGGCACATCTTTTCTTCCCTCTCTCCCATGTTTTCTCTCTTTCCTTCCCACTATGGAGAGTAATAATCTCCCTTTTTTTGGTTCTATCACTGCCCCTAAGCTTAGGATTTCCCTTTCATGCATGTTTCTAACTCTCTCTCTCTCTCTCTCTCTCTCTCTCTCTCTCTCTCTCTCCCCCCTAGTCCTTTGAAATTTATACATTAGGTTTAATTATATTTTCTTTTAGTTGTAGTAGTTTTAATATTAGGATTAGGTAGAGAAACTAGACTTCTTTGGAGGTTTGTCTCAATTAGAAAATCCCAAAAATTGAGAGATAATCCCATGTTACCCAAAAACATTGGCTTCTAATCCAAACATACATTAAAAAGTAGAGGGCATTGTTTTTTGGTGATAACAGTCTTTTGAAGCAAGTAGATTGAGACAAGGCGACATAGACATGGGTAAGTCACAGTTTCTAGATAGTATTAGGTGTGTGAAGGTTTGAATGAGTATTTTACATCATTGAGGAGGTTTTTAAAGTTATATTTTCAAATTTTTTGGTCAATAGGATGAATAAAAAGTAAGAAAATTTGTTTTTACTCTATCGACCTCTCCATAATAGTCATTTCCAATTTGAAGGTAAAGTTTTGATGTTCACTAGAGAAAGTGTGGTTGTCATGGGAGGCTAATACTTTGCTCAATGTTGGTAAATGGAACCAAGAAGATATAGCAAGAATAATGAAGTATTTTAGTTTTAATAGTTTTATGAACCATTATTAACACCAAAACTTCTATGTTATGACTTAAAAACCCTAGATTGAAAGCTAATTAAAAGAAAATGATTGTACATGCCTAGAATTGGTTCCTTTTGATAATTTTATAATTTGATGATGTAGATGACTCCTACAAATTTATGTTTATGTATTTTAGAGGTCTTGGTTGTGTGTGGGTCTAATTTAAAAATTATTGTTTATGTATTTTTTTGGTTTGTGGAAATTTGTTCCATTAGACCTATTGACTAAATTACCATTTATGGAATTATGGGAGTTTTATTACGAATATATGATAGTTTAAGGTCATGGTTGATGATGAGGGTCATCAATCCTCACCATTAATAATGTCAATCTGGGTTGGTGTCTAAAGGTTATATGCATTAAGAGAAGAATATCTTGGAAAGTAGCTCCCTTAAACACAATCCAAACTTGCATAAATTGAAAGCACACATGCAAAAATTTAAATGCACACTTGCAAAAATGTAAACACACTTGCATAAAGGAAATCAAACTTGTAGGAATAAAACACACTTGCATAAATTGAAATTTTTGAATTGGAAATAAGAAAAATTAAATGAAACACCTGTAGGTTTACAATAGACTGAATGTTACAATACAAAGAGAAGAACAACACAACAAGATGATAATTACAGAAAAATAAAATAAACACAAATTATTAAAAATAAAAACAAAAATATATAGATCCATATTCCTTAGAATGAGTGGTTAGCTCATTCCTTGGAAGAGGATTTAAACCATGCTTCGAGATCTTAACTCAAAACTACGAATATTGGAGAGAAAAGAATAGATTCATTTTTTGGTAGTAAAACATTACATATCTGAGTGTGGAAGGTTACATTTATAATTTATGCATCCAACCAAATCCTTATTTTGGGAGATACAATCTGATCTTATCTTTATTCTAATCCTAACAACTAAGATCTCCATCTCCACAAAATATGGAGAGAGATATATTATTGGAGTCAAAGTCTTATCTTGTTTATTTTAGGAAGATTTGCTCCCAAATATTCTCCTTGCTTTTTAGTAACAAGAATCATAATAATTTTATTCTCCTATATTATTGGAAGGATGTTTTTCCTCAAAATATGATTTTTACCAAATACCTTTCCTAGATTTTCCATTTGACTTTGTTGTTTTTTATTGTGGAACTTTTGACGCTTGTCTGATACACTTTTTCTTTGACTGTAGTTCACTAAAAGTTAGATTTCTCTTCATTAGTAAAACCTATAGAAAATATGTATGAATTTTTTTAAACACATTGCTATGAAAAAATAATCTCTCAAATTTTCCATTAAACTTTTTGTTTCTATTTATGGAACTTTTAGTGCTCGTCTGATACACTTTTCCTCGGACTACAAATCACTAAAAGTTAGATTTATCTTCATTGGTAAAACCTGTAGAAAATATGAATGAGGTTTTTTTAAACACATTTCTATGAACAAAATTCTCTCTCATATTTTCCATTTGATTTTTCTATTTCTGTTTATGGATCTTTTAGTTCTCATCGATACACTTTTCTTCTGATTTTGCACTCTCACTTTGAAAGTTAGATTTATCTTCATTGGTAAAACCTGTAGAAAATTTGAATGATATTTTTGTTAAACACATTGCTATGAAAAAAAATATCTCATATTTCCCATTGGATTATTTGATTTTTCATAATTCCTCAAAAAATTTCCTTCCGTTGATGTAGATTCCAGAGCTAACATTACTCTATTGATGCAGGTTTTGGAGCTAACTCTAATGGTTCCAGAGCTAATGTCACTTTGTTAATGCAGGTTCCAGAGATAAATCCAATGTTTTTGGAGATAATTTTATAGGTTCCTGAGATAAATCCAATGGTTCCATAGCTAAAATTGTAGGTTCTGGAGCTAACTTTGTAGGTTCCAGAGCTAACGCTTACTTTATTGCGGTGCAGAGGTTACGAAGCTAAATTTGTAGGTTCCAGAGCTAACGCTTACAGTTCCGAGCTAACTCCAATGGTTCTCGGAGATAACATTGAAGGTTCTGACACTAACTTTGTAGGTTCCAGAGCTAACTCCAATGGTTCCAAAGCTAACTAAAACAACTATAAATTTTGCATGCAATCTTGGATTGAGATGATTCTATTTTTGAACTTGCATAATTTTCCAAGAGAAATCTAAATATGAAATCATATTTGAGTTTAGATGTACTATTCATGATCAGTTCCATTTTTCTTAATACTAGCATTATCTTTTGTTTATGGCATGCATACACAAGACTTTACATCTTTTCCTAAATAATCAATAGGATTAGTCAACAAAATATATACCAAAATATTTCTAAAGAATGAACAAGATATATATCCTATGTGCTATCTTAAGTTAACTATAAGTTTCTAGATTACATTTAAATCCACTTTAAAAGTTAACTTGCAAGGAAAAATAATGGCACTTTATGGTCAACTTATGACCTCATCAGTTGAGGTCCTAAAATTAAAAGTATGCCCTATCTTTTAAGACTATTTTTAGGGGATGAAAAGGTAGTTTTGAGAAATCTTCTTGCAGAGGAATGTTTTGGAATCTACATTCTAATTTATGGATTTATGAGTACATGGTGATGTATCTAAGATTAAAATATTTCCACTGATATATAATACTTTCTTTTTTGAGGTCATATGTTGTGGTATTGATCCTTATTTTGATGTTTAGGGTTTGATACATAAAAAAGCACATTCTTGGGATGGTTTCATGGATGAAGGTGTTGATCCAAATATCTCTAGGTATGGTGGATGTATGATGAAGTCCTTGATGATGTTCTTGAAGTGATTGAATGTTGTGGTCATGGGCACATAGGCTCAACGTAGTTTTGTTTTAGTGAGGTGGATTTTTGGTTCAATTAGGCCCATTGGAGACATAATGGAGAGTTTTTTTGCATGTTGGTGATATGAAACAACTATGTGGTCATTTTTGTGATGTACTCATTTTTTTGTATTAATTTTTGATGATATATTCTCTATGAAGGTCAAACTACTTGATATGGATGTATTAGACTTATATAGAAGCATTTATATTTACTCATTTGAGATTGTTAGTGACATGAGAGTGTAGAAAATTTTGGAAGGATAAATGGGAAGGTTATTAGGGAAGAAATGATGAAGGATGTTACCATGATGTTGATCTAAAGATGAGGATCTTGAAGAAAGTTATCTATACATGGCCTAATTCAAGAAGACCTAGTTCATGTACATGAGGATGAGTGAAGCAAAGGAGAGTGTGAGAGTGATATGAGGGGTGAAGAAAAAGTAAGGAAGAGGTATGAGGATATGAAAAGGGAAGATAAGAATGAGCTACACGAAATTATACCCAATTAGCACTTATAGGTTCATGTTTGAGAGAAAAGGAGAAAGATTTATTTGAGAGGGTTTTTGAGTGAGAGGATATGACTAAGAGACCATAATCAGTTGTTAAATAAACAAGGAGATTTTGTGATCATACATTTTAGGTGGATAAGTGGGTGTTTAGTCATATTATAGGGTTATATCCTCCATTTAATCTTGGTGCCTTACTAAATAGGGTTTGCTATTCATTGTAGGGTTTGTGTGCTACTAAACTAGGGGTTGGTGATTCTTGTGGGGTTGGTGCCTCACTAAATAAATCTTGTGTGATATGTAATATTACATAAGTTCATTTTTAGTAATACAAGTAGAGGTTTAGTGAGATTTATTTCCCTTGAGGGTTTCTAACTTAAATATGGTGTTCTTGTGTACTCTCTCATTTATTCTTGTGTGGATGGTTCAAGTATTGCTTGTTGGTTTGCTAAGTTAATTGATATTACGTACACATTGTCAATGTATGTTGATTTGATGCCATTAATGATGTATGAAAATTAAGCTAACTGAATTAAGAATTTTTAAATGACTAATTGACCCCACTCTCAATCATTGTGACTCCAATAATTAGTATAAGAGAAAGTTACTTCAAGAAATTTAAACCACTTGAAGGAGATCATTGAAGTATAGGTATGGAAGGTAGTCAAGTTCAATATTTGAAGACACGCTTGATCATTATCAGATTTTTTTGAAATCCTCAAGGTTTAATATTTTGTAGATAGTTATTGGTGTATGGTCTCCCATTTCTATTTTTACATCTAATACAGATGATGAAAAAACTTATGATGATGTCAAAGTAGGTTGTTATCCCAAATTTACCCCCCATGTTAATTTGGGTAATTCATTATAAATGGACTTTCCCCTCAAATTTTGGGATGTGCAGATGACCATCAAATTCAACCTCAGGGATCAGAGAGAAAGAGATCTTGGGATGGGTCGGTTGAATTTATCTTTATGAACGAAAAGCTGGCTTACCATGGTGAAATGAGTTGGTTGGGTTGTCTAGCAAGTTGGAATAAAGTTAGATGATGGTTGAGATACAGAGCGAGATGGACAAGTTCATTACAGAGTTAGGGTGAGCGGGTCATAAAACTAGGGCTGGTTGGCTAGGTTGGTTAGACAAGATGGATGGATGGGTTTGTCACCAGTTGTTTGGCTAGGTTGTTTAGCGGTTGGAAAATAATGTGGCACGTAAGATCATATTGGTGATGGATTGGAGGTTCAACGTTGAAGCACATTGGATGGCTTAGTTTGTCAGTAACACGTCATAGGGAGAAAGTTTGGTCGGTTTGGTTGGTCGGTTGAGTTGTTCAGATAGGTTGGTTGGGTGGCTGTATAAGAAATGCAAAGTGATAAGCTCAAGGGTTGGTTGAAAGCGTAGAGGTAAAGACAAGTTAGATGAAGACCAACCCTCTTAGGATGGAAAACACGAGGTGAGATGCAAAGGTTGGTCAGTTTCAATGTTGTACAACAAGGTTAGACTTTACAATGTAAAATTGGTGACCATCGGGTTGGTCGATAACCAAAAAATATACGACTTGCAGATTGGATGATTAAGGTTAGATGACACACAAGGTTAGATGGGCCATGTGGTTTGACGACCTAGCTATTGTATGAAAATTTTGGTTGCATCGCATATTGGATGGCTCACGAGTCCTAGGTAGATGAAGGTGGTAGGTGGGTGATAAGAGGGTTCAACTACCAGTTTAATGGTGGTAGTTGAAGTTGATCAACTATCTGTCAGGGATTTAATAAGGGTTGATGGAAGAATTGCCTATATAATGGAATCAAACCCTTTATTTTTAGGGAGACATTATGAGAGTCGGGGAAAATCTGCAAAATTTTCCCACAACTCCATTTAAGTTATGAGCCTCCTTTTGGTCCTGGAAATGTAATTATGCATCTCGTGAATCGAATGTAATGCTTTGTGCATGTTTTGAAGCAATAAATATCATTTTTGTGGTGTTTCTTCAACCCTAGTTCATTTTATTGTGTTTCTCTTACATCTCCATTGTGTTGTTGTATTATGTACATGCTTATTTCACTTACGGGTTTATGATGTTGTGTTTTATAGAGTTTTGATGGCGATTAGGATCTAGGTCTCATGTCACATTTTTCGACCTCTCTCACCCTATTTTCACTACTCTCCCTCCATCAGTAGGGATATCTTGCCCCTTTTTTGGTGCTATCACCCCTTCTTAGGATTTCCCTTTTTCATGTATTGTTTCTCTCACTCTCTCCTTGGAGTTGTTAGGATAGGTGTAGTTAATTGTTTTTCTGCATTTAGGAATAGTTTAGCAAGTAGGATTAGGTAAAGGAATTTGGTCTTCTCTAAAGGTTTATCTTATATTTTCAAATCGCACATGTTGAGAGATAACCCAATGTTAGAAAATTACACTGAATGCCCCACTCACAAGCATGAAATTTGAGGGTGTAGTGCCCACTTCCCTTTGACACTTTTTGATACCTATTTTGATACTGTGATTTCATTATAGACATTATTATGTTTTGATTTAGTAGGTTGTTAGACATTGATCATGGATTATTGTTGATCTTGATTTGATTATGATGCATGATGATTATTAGAGACACCTTATATGTGGATGATGATATATTATTTGACATGGATGTTTTATGGATGTTGTTCAGACATGTGATTTGGATATTATGAGTTGATCTAGAAAATGGATATTATATTGATGATGATATAGTTGTTGATTAAAAATGTAAATGATGTAGTTGTTACTTTGATGTTGTTGTGATTCACTTACTTAGATGATTTTGTGATTTTATTTATATCATATTGGATGTTCTGATATGGCCATGAGGCCAAAGGAGGTATTTGTATTTTGCAGGTTAAAAACATCACAACAAAACATTGGGGGATCGAAGACCAACCACAATGGAATTCTAGGTGAATTCAACACAGTCACCATGGAAACTTGTTTTGTGTATGTGTGTTGTTTTGTTAGGGACTCCCATGGGGGGGATCACCTTTATATGTAACCATGGATTTGTGTATTTTATTAATGTGGTTAAATTTTATATTTATTGTTGTAAGTATTTTATTAGTGATGTGTTCCTTTATTTAATTATGTTGTGAAGAATTAATGTGAGAATCATATAATGAAAATTTAAATAAATTAGATAGGGATATGGGAAAGTAATAATGGAAGTTTTTGGTTGTTTGTATTAAATTTGTAAGGGATGTGTAAGTTGTGTAAGAGCTTGTGTAAGTCAGTTTTGGAGTATGAAATACTCCACCTCCATGACAAATTCAAATTTTCCTTGGGGATATTTTTGGAGGCTTGTGGGACAAGTAAAACTTTTCCCATGCCTCTAAATTTAATTTACCAACCATACTTGTGGTTGGAGAAGTGATTGTGACTTTTATAATGCATTTTATTAAGCCATGTTGCATGTTTTTAATTGCACTTTCTTACATTTTATTTATTTTTTTGTCCCTTGAGGTGTGGGATTTTTGGAGTGTGCAAGTAACTTGTCATTTTTCACCCACCTCTTTATTGTGCTTGGGAGAATGGATTTTGTCTCTTGTGTTTGAATTTGAGGATGTGTGATGTGGCATCCTACATGGATCCACATCATCCTCTCTTCTTCCCTCTTCTATATAATTCAAACTCCTTTCTTGTTTTGGGTTGTTGAACCTTTTTGCATTCTTCCTTGGGGGTGCATTTTTGCTGTTTTGGAGCTCTTGTGGATTGTGGAGGAATTTGGAGATATCTTCATACTTGGCATTGATGTTTGGAACTATGTTATTGTCTTGGAAAGCTTGTTGTTTAGAAGAAAAGTAACCATGGAGAGGTAGGAATTTAACTCTCCTTTTATGTTGTTATTATCTTGTTGTGTTGTGTGAATGGTGCATGTTTATTTTTATTTGTTGGCTGGTTGGGTAGACTACCTTAGGGAAGGTGTAGGAGAAGGCTATGGGGAATCCATGTGGGGGGCATAAGGAAATGTCATTGGCATCATATTTTGTGGAGAGAGTTTAGGCTTGGGATCCACCATGAAAAATAAATAGCTTGCATTTATTACTTTATGGGGGCATAAGGAAATATGTGGAGGGTATAAGGAGGGATTTTGGGGGCCTAAGGATATGTGTGGTGAAATTTATTGGCATTTTTTTTTGTGGATGCCCAATTCCCAATTGGGAAGCATAAGTAGCTTCCCCCATAGACCTTGCTCCTTTGGCTTGCATGATCAAACCTGAGTTTTGATTGGAATATTTTTAATTGGAGTTATGAAATGTTGTTTTGTATTGAACTATGTTTTATATTGAAATGTGCATGTTTGAAAGAATGTTGTGTGTTGTGGAAGCCAGTTGTTGCCATGGGTTGAATTGCATCTCTTATTATATTTTGGTTGGGGCTCGGGGCCAATGATGAAGGAAGGATTCTCCTTTCATTGGATTTCTTGGTTGGGTGGAGAGCATTTCCTTTCCCCCTCTTTTTTTGTGATTAACTTGGAGAAAGAGAAAATGTGCATGTTGCTGTCCTAGAGCTAAGAAAAATACTCATTATCCAAAATTCACCCCGAGTAAATTTGATAACATGCATCAGAATACTCAAATCCCAGGCAAATAAATTGATTCAAGGCAAAAAATCATGTTTCTAGGGTCCCCTCGGATTTTTTCTAACTCTCCTGTCCAAGAAGAAAGGAGCAAGTTCTAAAAAAGGGTGAAAAAGTTACAAAAAACAAGCTTGGGCCAGAAAAAATCATGAAAATTGGCTAAGTCCTGGTCCAGGCGGCTCTTGGGACAGTTGGGACGTCGGGCGTGAACCAACCGAAAAGCCTCTAGGCAATCTGCCGAAGCAAAGGGACATCTGGGTCATGGGGACGCGCGAGACGCAAAATCGACTAACTGTTGTGTAGATAAGGTTGGGGCATCCGGGCCGTAAGGACGCGAAGGACGCAAAAAGGTGAACCGGCCGAAGGTAAAAGCAAAATCGACTAACTGTTGTGTAGATAAGGTTGGGACATCCGGGCCGTAAGGACGTGAAGGACGCAAAAAGGTGAAGCGGCCGTGAAGAGGGACAAGGAAGCCCATTTTGGGCGGTTTCGAAGAATCTATCCTAGAAAGATTGGGACACCCGGGCTGAAAAGACGCGGGGACGTGAAAAGCCGGCAGGCCGTGGGCGAATCAAGAAATGCCACGTGTCACCAGGGGAAAACGTCCAAAATTTGAAAGGGTAAGGTTTGAAGCATTGGCCCGAGACAATAAAAGGGGACACGTGTCCTAAGGAGAAGGGGAGTACACAAATCGGGAGGAATTAGAAAATTTGGCAAAAGTTTTGGCCAAAAACTAAAAGGTAAAGGATGACCCCCGCCTTGTCCTCCAACCAGGTCATGCGACGTGTCCCAAGTGGCGGGGGCACGGGGGGAAAATGAAAAATGTTCCAAAATCATAAAAAAGTCAAAAATTTCAAGGAAAACCCATGGGTAAGGGAAGGAGAGAGAATTTCTCATCCAATCAGTGCCCGACACGTGTCGTCTAGGTGGCGGAGTGTGGGAAAAATTTTAAAACCCATTTTTGGTCGCTTTTGTGCCCTAAATCTTCAGATCACCATATCTTTCAATCCAGAGCTGAGATTTGCACATTCTTTATATCATTGGAAAGCTTATAAAATTCTCTACATGATTATGGGGTCAATCTTGAATTTTAGTTTAGTCTAGAGAGAGAAAGTTAAGAAACGGCTCTGACGCATGTTCATGGCCAGAAGTGACATTTCAGCGACCAAATTTAATACAGAATGGGTCGCATTCTCCTCCAATTCGGTCAAAAATGGCAGGGTATGGGTTTGTAAGGTCCTCCATGCTGATTTAATGCATTTATAGTCAATGAGGAATGGGCTCCCACGTTTTTGTACATTTTCTCTCTCCTGGGCTCGACCCATGCAATGTAAAAGCTAGATTTGGCTCATTTCTAAGGGGGGACACTTTTTGGCATAACAATCTTCTTCTTTCACCTCTAGCAAGTGATTGTTGCAAGAATCAGACCTCTTCAAAGATTGTAATGTTTTTTACCTCTCTGAGGTTGTAATGCAGTGGTTTTGACATTGGAAATGATAATGCAAGCTTTGTGAATGGTTTCAGTCCTTTGTTTGTATTATTTGCTTCATTTCAGATCCTAAATTATATCTTATCGCTGTGTATGTTTTGTGTTGCAATCTCTGGTTTGTGTCTATTTGCATGAAAAAATGTTTCACCACTCCTTTTGGTGCATCACCACCTTTATTTAGTTTCATTTTTGCATTTATACCCCTGTCTCCTTGCAATTTAGAGTAGGATTAGGATCCGAACCTCTGTAGTTGTGCAAAATATAGATCTAAATCGAGGAGTTTAAGGAACCAGCCTGTGTCTGGAGATTCCTCTCTCGCCACAAGTCCCACACTTGGAGAGAGGTTTGCATGTTGTGCAATCACACTGGATGCTCCGAAACATCAACCTAGAAGCCTCGATGTGCGTCAGGGGTGCTTGTGATCCTACAACAACGGTTTTAGCATGCCCTGGGATGCTAGAGGTCTCATTTTTATTTTAGAAAAGTTGATGTGCATCTGCTGCAATTTTCTTACTTGAAAAGAGCTATTATTTGCATATCTGGTGACTCCAAGGGGAAGAATCAACTGGTTTCAGCAGTGCAGGCCTGAAAACTCATGAGAAGAATCACCACAAGGTCAAGAGTTGGAGAAGAAGAAGTGCTATTTGAATACCTGCAATTATCTCCAAGAAGAAGGCAAAGAGGAAGAAGGACTCAAAGGTCTCCATCTCCACCAAACAGAACCCTCTCAACTCCTCCACCTGGTAGGCCTTTCATTTAGTCAACAAGGGTTTTAAGACCAATTAGAATGGCACAAAACAACCCCTATGTCAACTTCACAGGTAGCAACCCACTTGCCCTCAATGTGCAACACCCAATTCCTATTGCAGCCTTGAAGAACATTCCATACTTCACTGGAGAAAATCAGACTACTCCAGGTGATCATGTTAAAGATATTGCTAACCTTTGTGCAATCCATGAAATCAATGAGATGCAATGGGTTGTCAAGTTATTGGCATCTTCATTCAAGGGTAAAGCATTGCAATGGTTTAGGAGCCTTGGAGCTGGTTCTATCACAAATTGGAATCAGCTGTGTATAGCACTTCATGATCAATTTGGAGAAAAGGGAGACAACTTGTCTCTTTTGGAGCAGTGACACAACCATCAAGAGAGCTCCCAATGAGCAGCTGACAGATTTCAACTTCAGATTTCAAAAGACTTGGGAGAGAATTCCAGTGGCAGTCAGGCCAACAGCAGAAGGTGCTTTTCTCTACTATCTCAAAGCTCTAAATTCTAATATTCCTATGTTGATTCAGTCCATGGGAGGCATAAATATCCCTATGGCTTATAGCATTGCCATTAGGGCTGAAAATTGTTTGATCCAAGCTGGCAAACTTGCCCCTAGACCTCCAATGCAATTATTTCCAAGTTTGGAGAGTCTAAACACCAATCAAGCACCTAATTTGGCTCCTTCTCCCACTCCTAGAAATCAGATTTCAAATGAAGCTTCTACTTCATCTCCAAGTTCCCAAATGAGCTTCAAGAAGTCATGAAGCAACCGCAAAACCTAGGCAATGAGCTGGTTACTCTCAAAGGCAAAGAGGCCCAAGGTTTTAGACCTTCTTATCAACCCCAAGATTAGCCTAATAGGCAACCATACCAACGAAAATTCCACCTAATCTAGTTGCAAATATGAATCAAACAAGGCCTCCTGCCAATAGACCATTTCAGCCCTATAATCCAAATTCCATATTTGCCTCTAAGGCATTAGTGCCAACACAAAACAACATTGCCTAGGAGTATGACTGGTGTTTTCCATGCAATGAGCCTCATAACCAATCCATGTGCTTCAATGGTGCTTTGAATCAAGCACTAATGGTGACAACTACTGGTGTAGAGGGTGAGGGCGATCGAGGAAACAATCAACAACAAGAAATATTCCAACGAAGAATCAGCCCCAAATGACACCACATTGGTAAATTGGCAAGTAGAGGATTTTTGTGGCATGAATCAAGCAGTTTCTCAAGGTGTTGCAGCCAACACAAGGTCGAAGAGAAGGAATTTGGGTGAAGAACAGCCATTAGCCCCAACCAATCCACAACCTTCCATGGTTCCACAAATGATTGGTAAGCAAAATCTAATTTCAAATGCACAAGGGCAGCCAAGAACAGCCCCTAGGCCAACTCAAATACTAGTTATTGCTGCCCATGTGCAAGGAGCAAATGTACAGCAAATGGACAGCAGAGGGACACTTCATCTCTATTCAAGATCATTGATCAGATGAAGAGGAAAAACGTAAATTTATCAATGTGGGAATCCCTATCCGTCCTAGGCCAAAGAGATCTACTGCAAGCTGCCATGAAGGACTGGCCAACTTCGAATCAGCAAGTTCAGATGCAAGACAAAGTGCTTACAAATGCTGCCCAGCCTGAGGGAAATCATGGAGGACAGCAAGGTAAAATGTTGAAGCCCCCTCCTTTCTATGTTTCATTGATCATTGGAAATCAATTAGTGCATAATTGCATGATAGACTCCAAGGCAAGTAGCTCAAGAATGCCTAAACAAATAGCTGATCGAGATAGGGCCCTAGTATGAAACAACATCCAAAGGGGTAGTGTAGCTAGATGGGACAAGAGAGTAGCAACAGTTGGAGTGATTAGAGACTTGAGTCTTACCTTGCATGCATGTCCAAATGTTGTTGTTTTATAAGATGTATTGGTCATAGACCTTCCACCACTCTTTGCCCTATGCTTGTCAAGGGATTTCACGGCCAAGATTGGGGGATATTTGTTTGATGATTGGTCACACATGCTATTCGAACAAGAGTATGGAACCAAAGCCACAATCAGGTCGAGAACCTATTGCAAATTTCCACATTGAGCCTTACACTCCAAGTCAGATTAATGCCAATTGCTCAGCATTTGATCAAGAAGATCACCCAAGCACTAATGAGGCTAACACCAAGGTTGGAAGCATCCTAGATCTAACTCTTGATGAATGGGAAAACAAGATACATGCATTTGATCCTTATCAATAAGTGGAAGAATCTGAGCTAGGAGTCTATTGCATACATGAAGAAAATCAGCCTATTCCTAGCATCACCAAACCACACCACAAAGATGATAATGAGGTATGGCAGCTGTTTTTTGATGGATCAAGGAGTAGATAAGGTGCAGGAGGTGGAGCTATGCTTGTTTCACCTCAAGGAGTAAAGTACTATTTAGTTTTTAGATTTCAGTTTGCATGCTCCAATAACACTGCTGAATATGAAGCCTTAGTGCAAGGGATGCATTGGGCAATAAAGAAGAAAATAAAGAACTTGCAAGTATTTGGTGACAGTGAATTGATTGTAAATCAGGTCAAGGGACAACATGCTACCAAGACTGATCTACTCAGATGCTACAAGAACAGGGTGTGGGACCTCATGGAATATTTTGAGGGTTTTGGCATCAAATCCATTCCTAGGAAAGAGAATCAAGCTGCTAACAGGCTTGCAATAGTAGGGGCAGCCTTTGACATTGTGGAAAGCATTCAACAAGACAAGGTATAGCCAAACATCCATGTGATTGTGAGGCCTTCAGTGCCGGATAACAATGTTAGTTGGCAAGTGTTTGAGAATGACCAGAAAATCATCCATTTCTTGTAAGAATAAGCTGAGTTCTCACCAAGAATCAAGAAAAATTGGAAAGGCAAAGTATGGTGACCAAGTAGTACAGCTAAGAACTAACAAGCTTCCCAAGGGACTTATCACTTTGGAGTCCATTTTTAACCCTAATGATCAGTTTAGAAAGGAGAAAGCAAACATTCAGGTCAAGAGAGAGGATTCAGTATCCATCTTGGTAGAAGAGAACAAGCCATTGCAAATTGGAAGGATGACAACTAAACAAGAAAGGTATGAGTTCATACAACTGTGTCAAGAGTTCCCTGACGTGTTTGCTTGGAGCTATGAAGACTTGAAAGGATTCAATCCCAACTTAGCTCAAAGATACCATCAAATTGGATCCAAACACTAAGCTGTCGGGAAGAAACAAAGACCACTCAATCCACACATGGAGCCTCTCATGAGGAAAGAATTGGACAAGCTGATTGAGTCACGGATCATATTCCCAATTAAGCATTCTAGTTGGGTTACCAACTTAGTTCCATCGAGAAAGAATAATGGGGAGATCAGATTGTGTGTTGACTTGAGAGACTTGAATAGAGCCTCTCTTAAGGACCATTACCCACTCCCTTCCATGGAGCAAATATTGCAAGTTGTGGCTGGCTCCGAGAGGTTTTCACTACTTGATGGCTACTGAGGCTACAATCAGATTATGGTGAAGCAAGAGGACCAGTTCAAGACAGCCTTCACAACCAAATGGGGAAATTTTGCATGCAAGAAAATGCCATTTAGGCTGTCCAATGCTGGTGCTACCTTCCAAAGGGAAATGGACATGGCATTCAAAGGTTTTATTAACAATGTGGTGCTGATTTACCTTGATGATATCACTGTTTTTTCAAAAAATGCAGCAAACCACCTCTCTCATTTGAGGCAAGTCTTCACAAGGTGTAGGAGATTTGGAGTGTCTTTGAATCCTAAGACTTGCACATGAAGGGAAGCTCCTTGGCCATATTGTCTCCAAATAAGGATTAGCAATTGATCCAGAGAGGGTTGAAGCCATAAAAGCACTACCATTGCCAAGCCACAAGAAAGCCCTTCAGAGTTTCTTGGGAAGGATAAACTTTGTTTGGAGGTTTGTCCCAGATTTTGCAGCCCTTGTCAATCCCATCACCAAAATGTTAAAGAAGAGCATGGCTTTCAAGTGGACAGCAGAAGGCAAGGAGAGTTTTGAAGCAATCAAAGAAGCCATCTCTCAAGCACCAACTCTCATCAACCCGGACTTCTCCAAGGATTTCATCCTCTATGCATTTGGAGGTAATGACACTATTTCTGCCATTTTGGTACAGTAGAACAAGGATAATGATGAGTAGCCAATTGCCTTCTTCACCGGAGCCTAGATGACTATGAGGTGAGGTACTCTTTTATTGAGAAGCATGTACTTGCAGTAATCGGAGTTTGAAGAAATTCAAGCATTTAGTCTCAAACAACAAGGTCCAATTGCTAGTCTCGCATGTCAAGGTTAAGGAATTCCTCCTCAATAAGGATTTGAATGAGAAAAGGGCAGGTTGGATCACCCGTGTCATGGAGTATGACATTGAGATCAAGATCACCAAGTTGGTAAGAGGGAAAGGATTGTGTGAGCAGCTGGTTTTGGGGAAGCAAAAAGAAGTATGTAATGAAGAAGAGGCTATTTTGACAGTCCAGGACAGCCATGAGCCAAGTGGCAATCAAGAAGAAGATGATGCTGCCCCCACTCCTTGCTAGACCCAAGGCATTATACACTTCCTAGGTACAGGCCTATGCCCTCCGGAGATGAACAAGACCCAAAGGAGACACTTCAGATTGTAGGCTGTTCCGTATGCCATTGTTGATGGAATTTTGTTCAAGAAAGATGTGAATGGAGTGCTGCTGAGATGCATTAGCACAAATCAAATTCAAAGGGTGTTGGAAGAGTTTCATGGTGGACCAGCTGGTGGCCATTTTGCACCAAGAGTGATAGCTCTAAAAATCATGAAGGCTGGTTATTATTGGCCTAAAATCTTCAGTGATTGCTATGCATGGATCAAGAGGTGTAAGAATTGTGCATTCTTCACAGGAAAAGAGAGACTTGCTTCCCTTCCATTACATCCAATCTCAGTTGACCAGCCATTCATGTAATGGGGTTTGGACTTCATTGGAGTCATTAATCCCAATTCAAGCCAAGGGCACAAATGGATTTTGACAGCCACAGACTACTTCACCAAATGGACAGAAGCAGTAGCACTCAAAGAGGCAAATGAGTCTAGCATCTTAGACTTTTATGAGGGGATAACAACCAGATTTGGTGTACCTACTACAATAATCTCTGATAATGCATTGGCATTCATTGGATCTAAGGTGACTGAGTGGGCTGTCAAGAATGGTATTTACCTAAGCACTTCATCAAACTATTACCCTCAAGGTAATGGCCAGCCGAGTCTACAAACAAGAACTTTTTGAGGATCATTAGGAGGACTCTTGATGAGAATCAGAGGTCTTGGCATACCAAACTGAAATCAGCCTTATGGGCTGATAGGATAACTCCCAAAAGATCCACAGGTAACTCTCCATTCAAACTTGTCTATGGAAGAGAGGCAATCTTGCCCATGTCACTTGAGTTGCCAACATTGGAACTCATGAAGTAGCTAGAGTTGCTTGAATTTGAGCCCATGGAGGTGAGGTATGCAGAGTTGATGGAGCTGCAAGAGATCAGAAATTAGGCATCCCAAGCAATGGAAAAGGATCAAGCTTTGATCAAGAAGACCTTTGATAGGAAGGCCAAGGATAGATCTTTTCAGGTTGGAGATCTAGTGTTGAAATGGGATGTGGATAGAGAAAAACCGGAAGGCATTAAAAATTGATGCCCTTTGGAGTGGCCCATACATGGTCACGAAGTGCAAGAACAACAATGCTTTCCAATTGGCCCCATTGGATGGTGAAGAACTATAGATTCCAGTAAATGGAATCTATCTCAAGCATTGCTTCTAGAGGGAAATTCACTACCTTGTAAATATTAGATTAGATTTTCATTCCTCCAAGTGCTTGTGCACATTGTTTTGCTGTAGGTTAGTTTTGTTTTCCCTAAGTGCTTTGGCATAGCTTGCTGTCCATGGAGATGTTTTGCAGTCCTTGCTTCCATCAGGTGATATTCCATCTTCCTCCTTGCACATACTAAGTCAGTTGGGGTTCTAAATAGAATATTTGATGACTCCATGCCCAATGGACTACTTCAGGCTACTGGTCTTTTCATCTAGCAGGCAGATGACCCCGCTGAGTCACCAAATTGTTATCCAAAATTCACCCCGGGTAAATTTGATAACATGCATCAGAATACTCAAGTCCTAGGTAAATAGATTGATTCAAGGCAAAAATCATGTTTCTAGGGTCCCCTCGGATTTTTTCTAACTCTCCTGTCCAAGAAGAAAGGAGCAAGTTCTAAAAAAGGGTGAAAAAGTTGCAAAAAACAAGCTTGGGCCAGAAAAAATCATGAAAATTGGCTAAGTCCTGGTCCAGTGGCCCTTGGGATAATTGGGACATCGGGGCGTGAACCGGCCGAAAATCCTCCAGGCGGTCCGTAAGCGAAAGGGACATCCGGGTCGGGGGACGCCGCAGACGCGAAAAGGCAAACCGCCAAGGTAAAAGCAAAATTGACTAACTGTTGTGTAGATAAGGTTGGGACATCCAGGCCGTAAGGACACGAAGGATGTGAAAAGCTAAAGCGGCCATGAAGAGGGACAAGGAAGCCCATTTCGGGTGGTTCGGAAGAATCTGTCCTGCATACCCGGGACAATCGGGCCGAAGTACACGGCGCACGTGGGGAGCCGAGAGCCAATCAGATCATGCCACATGTCTTCACCTCAAAGAGGGACAAGGAAGCCCATTTCGGGCAGTTCGGAAGAATTTATCCCACGGTTTGGGACACCGAGCCGAAAATACGCGAGGGACGTGAAAAGCCTGTAGGCCCGCAGATGAATCAAGAAACGCCACGTGTCACCAGGAAAACATCCAAAATTTGAAAGGCAAGGTTTGAAGCATTGGCCTCGAGCCAATAAAAAGGGGACACTTGTCCTAAGGAGAAGGGGAGTGCGGAGCTTGGGGAGGAATTAGAAAATTTGGCAAAAGTTTTGGCCAAAAACTAAAAGGTAAAGGATGACCCCCGCCCTGTCCTCTCCAACCAGTCATGCCACGTGTCCTAAGTGGCGGGGCACGGGGGAAAATGAAAAATGTTCCAAAATCATAAAAAAGTCAAAACTTTCAAGGAAAACCCGCGGGCAAGGGAAGGAGAGAGAATTGCTCATCCAATCGTGAGCGCGAGAAAAATTTTAAAACCCATTTTTGCCTGTTTTGTGCCCTAAATCTTCAGATCGCCATATCTTTCGATCCAGAGCTCGGATTTGCACGTTCTTTATATCATTGGAAATCTTATAAAATTATCTACATGATTTTGGGGTCAATCTTGAATTTTGGTTCAGTCTAGAGAGAGAAAGTTAAGAAATGGCTCTGACGCGTGTTCATGGCCAGAAGTGACATTTCAACGACCAAATTTAATACAGAATGGGTCGCATTCTCCTCCAATTCGGTCAAAAATGGTAGGGTATGGGTTTGTAAGGTCCTCCATGCTGATTTAATGCATTTACAATCAATGAGGAATGGGCTCCCACGTTTTTGTACATTTTTTCTCTCCTGGGCTCGACCCATGCAATGTAAAAGCCAGATTTGGCTCATTTCTAAGGGGGAACACTTTTTGGCATAGCAGACTTCTTCTTTCACCTCCAGCAAGTGATTGTTGCAAGAATCAGACCTCTTCAAAGATTGTAATAAGTTTTTACCTCTCTGAGGTTGTAATGCAAATGGTTTTGACATGGAAATGATAATGCAAGCTTTGTGAATGGTTTCAGTCCTTTATTTGTATTATTTGCTTCATTTCAGATCCTAAATTATATCTTATCAGCATGTATGTTTTGTGTTGCAATCTCTGGTTTGTGTCTATTTGCATGAAAAAATGTTTCACCACTCCTTTTGATGCATCACCACCTTTAGTTAGTTTCATTTTTGCATTTCT
This sequence comes from Taxus wallichiana var. yunnanensis, assembly GCA_018340775.1. Lineage (NCBI taxonomy): Eukaryota > Viridiplantae > Streptophyta > Pinopsida > Cupressales > Taxaceae > Taxus > Taxus wallichiana. The sequence goes on along the minus strand of CM031234.1, from coordinate 902,537,175 downwards.
ACCCCTGTCTCCTTGCAATTTAGAGTAGGATTAGGATCTGAACCTCTGTAGTTGTGCAAAATATAGATCTAAATCAGAGGAGTTTGAGGAACCAACCTCTAATCTAGAGATTCCTCTCTCGCCACAAGTCCCACACTTGGAGAGAGGTTTCCATGTTGTGCAATCACACTAGATGCCTCAAACATCAACCTAGAAGCCCGATGTGCGTCCAGGGGTGATGTGATCCCGCAACAACAAATACGGTTTGTGAGGCCCTTGTGAAAACACAGTCATTTGTAACCTTTCCCACTTGAAGTGGATGAAATTGTAATATGTATTTTGTGAAGAAAGATGTATGTAATTTGATTATGAAGTTAAATATTTGAATTGTGAAAGACATGTATATTCTGTTCTGGTTTTGGAAAGAAAGAATTAGAAATGTGTTATTTGCACCCAAAACATGGAAAGATGTAAAGATGTATTCCTTTTGGATTAATAAAGAATTGCAAGTTCATCTCTCTTTTGCATTGTTGTGATGAAGTTGGAAATATCAAATTGTGATTGGAATCTCTGTTTTGAAAATTGAAAGAAGAAGAAATACGTATGAGGGAATTATATTGCATTGTTTCCTTTTTGAAATATATTAAAGTGGAAATCAGATTTGTAATTTAGCTTTGAAATGGTTTGTTTATAAACAACTGAATGTATTGGACTAGTTTAGGAATGAAATTCCACATTTGAAGGATGAATTTGATAAACAAATTTCTAGAAATGGGATTTCATTACAAACTTAAAACTAATTAATTTTAATAAAAATGTATAGTTCGGACCTGCACTTAACAATCAACTTGGAATTGATATAATTTAGCATGCTAAGATATTAAGGAACTCAATTGACAAAGAAAACTTAAGAAAACAAGTTTAAACATTGCAAATTTGAGCCAAATCCTTCTCACAGTCTTTTTCTATCAACTATTGGAAAATTACAAATTGAAATCAATTGAAAAAAATTTACCTTCCTAAAACACTTTAAATCCTTCCTAGATCAATCCTCCATGTCTTTTTGGCATGTTGAGTGAAGGAGGAGATCCAATTTAATCAAATTTAAAAGTTGGAAATTACCAGTTGGCTTTTTAAAAGCCTACAGATCCTTTTTGCAAAATTGACCCCTTAAACCTTACCAAAAAGTAAAATTTATGATTCCTGTGCAAAGAGGGCATCGAGAGCTTTCCAGAAAGTCCTTTTTCCCAAAATTGAGCTTTCTATCTAAAGTTATGACACCTTGAAGTTTTTCACTCAAGCGGAAAAATTTGGGAAAATTTTCCTTGGCGGGCCCGTGGCCCGAAAAATTCCCATTAAAAATCCTTATAAAATTTTTAAAAAAATTGGCTCGGGAAAATTTGTAAATTTTCCTCCACCATCCCACATCCAATCAGAGGTTGCCACATGTCCTCATGGGGCAGCAGCGAGAGGTGCGGCATTTTCTTTTGCCCTTTGACCTTTTGAAAATTTTGGAAAAATTTTCCATTCCGCCCTCGCCGCCCACGGCCTATCACAGGCAGCCACATGGCATGGTGGAGGGGTGGAACCTTTGCAGACTTTATATTTTGAAGTTTTATTTTTGAAAAAATTTCTTGAACTTTCCACATCCCCGCACCCCCACCCTCGCCTTGGGATTTTCTCCTCTGCATATGGGCGGACCCGCCCGCCTAATTTTTCCCTTTCTCCCCTTTGGTATTGTTGTTCCAAAAACCCTGCCACCACACCTATCTCTCTCTCTCTCTCTCCCCATGGTGAATTGTGGAGTGTGACGTGTCCCTAGTGGACCTGTGGGCACGTGGGTGCTGTTTGGTTGTTTTCTCCCCTTTGGCAAAAATTCCCCAAATTCTCCGCCACTTTGCCCTTCCCTTTTTCCCTGGCGCAGACTCAGAGGCTGCCATGTGTCCTTGGAGGACTCGCGGAGGTGCAGACGCAACTAGGAAATTACTCCCATGTAAGAAAAAAATTTCTAATGCCACCCCACGACCCGCCAACCCATCAAAGGGGTTTTCTTCTCCTCTTGCCACGTGTCCCCTTGGGGAAAATTTGACCTCCAAAGTCCGCTTGCCCATATCTTGAGTTTATGAAGGAGTTAGGAGGACTTCTTTATATCACTAGAAAGGTGAGAAAATTTCCTATCCAATGGAAATGATTTAGGAAATTTTGAATATGTTAAGTATGAGAAAAATCAAGTTGAAACTCTAAGCTTGTTAGAGAGTGGGCATGGGGTAAATTTCTCCCTGAACCTAACTGAAACTTCTAACCCTAAAATTTGAACCATGTGAACTTGATATTTGTTAATGAAGGAAAAATATGATCTAGTAATTTTAGAACTATTCTGAAACCTAATCAAGTGGGTTGTTTTTAACGGGCATCACAGGGGGTGTTGTAATTTTGTAGTAACATAGGTATTAATAGATTGTATGATGATTTTATCCCTAAAGAAGAAGATGAATATGTCCTAGAAGTAAAGCTTGAGGATGTTCTAGAAATGATTGAACCTATGAAGGAAAAGTAAAATGTAGAAGAGTGTAAAATATCCTTAATCATGATGACAATCTATGAATTGATTCAAGATATCCCTAAATCAAATATGACAAGTTATGAGGAGAAAATCAGTATGGATGAGGTATGGAAAAATAAAGTTGATGTATCAAACATTGTTGTGAATTCTCTAAGTGTATGAAAGTTGGAATACAAAGTTAATATGACTAATGAGAGACAACGTATCGTTGTTTATAAGTATGAAGAGGTATTAATCTAGCTAAAGAACACATTTGAATCTATTGTAAACAATCCACCACCAAGGAAGAAGATAAGGAGAGGTTTTCACCATCCCATGTATGTGATATATTTCGTGTTTATCATTTCTTTTACTAGAAATATGGACAAGAAGGAGCTATTTTGGTGCATTGTTTTGGTTCAATTTCTTGAACATGAATTATTTCCTTAAATTCATGGAGTTTATTTTGAGGTTTAGAAGAGTAAAAGAGCTTGAAATTTTTTTGTTACATCAACTGGTATCCTCATCTAAGGGGAAGTTTTGACTATCCTAAGCTTGGAGCTATGTATAAGGGTCGAGTCAAGCTTGAAGGCCTGATAATAGCTAAGTATGGAGTCATGATAAAGTATGATCTCAAGAATTATAATTTTGTGAAGGTGTGAAGGAGTTATGACATGAATGATTCTTTCCAAGTAAAGTGTGAATATGTAGACACAAAATCACACACTTACTACTATTATTATATTACCAAGTTTGTTAAACTATATATGGATCTTGCGTAAGGAAAGTATCCAATAATGACCCATTACATAGTCCATTTTCTTGTCTTTTTGGTCTTTATTGATTTTATATTTTACACTTATCACTCACATACATAGTTTTGGTCGGTAATAGGGATCCCTCTCTGTTATTATTCACTCATTTGTTGTCACCGGTCTCTGGACATTGGTGCCCATGACTAGACATTAGTTTTTGACACTCTTATCCATCCTAGAACCCATGTCCTCATTGTATTTTATCTTATTTTTGACATTTGAGATCATTATGTTTTGTTTTAGCTCTCATCTCCTTAGGTACTAGTTGGCATGTCGAGACGTTAATGTTGAAATTTAAACAAGATATCCCTATATAAACATAACATACATATCATTATATGGGTGGAAAATTCTTATCAAGGGATAGCTATCTACATAGAGAAAGGGACTGTATTTGGACAACTTACTCTATATGCAAACTACATATGAATGGGGGTTCATTCTATTCCATCCATATATTTGTATTTTTGTAGTTATTTCCCGCTATCTTGGCATCATATGCATGAGGGAGACCTATGAGCACTATTTCACACAAAATTACATAGAAATACATTCAGTCTAAGATGTATAACAACACTTAGTTGTAAGCCTACCATTATGGCACTGAGGATAATCTAACCACTCATTTTACACCTTTTTTAAGGATTTGATGTATATTTGAGGGTTTTACAAGTCATTATTTCATTTTAGGTTTATATAAACTTTGGTGATTATTGTGTGATCACATTGCAACAAAAGTTGAATAAGTGTGAATTCCTAGCAACACTTTGTCGAACTAGATCAAGACATTTTTGTAGACCTAGGCACCCACAGAGAGGACCCGGGCACCCCTATCCCTTCCCAGTGCGCCCTGTTTGGCCATTTTGAGCATCTCTGCATTTTTGTACTGATTGCAACTATACATACATCTCTTCCCATCATCTTCTCTATCCCAAATCAATTTTGGGATAAGAAACACTCGAGATAAGTACCTTTCCACTCTCATTTATGTTTATAGTTAATAATAAATATATTTTTATCATTTATATTTCATTGTACATCATTTTTAGAATATTTTTACATATATATTATAATAAAATATTCATGTTTTATTAAATGAGAATATTTGTTAAGGTTATTTTAAGCTTGAATATGTGATCAAATCTATGTCTATATATTTATTTTATGCATGGTTTTATAATGAACTATTTCTTAAAGTTTTTTCATGAAGGTTTTAGCCTCTATAAGGATCAAATAGAAGAATGGAGGACTGATGGATACTCCCTAAGTTAATAATTTCAATCAAATCTAGATTCCCTTGTTTTGTTGTTTCAAATCATGTTAGTAAGATGAAATACTATCACAAATCATAAGTGCTATGTGTTTTGAAGACTTGGTTAACCAAAATATTTTATGTGTTTCTTATTTATGAAGTCATTACCATGTCTGTAATGTTTTGCAAACGTTCATTGAAGATATTAAAAATGTATATTCTAGGTTTGAATACATTTTTAAAGTTCCATTTCTACTTAATAAGATATGTAGCATGTTGAGGAATGTATCAAGATGGAATCTTTTATGATAAATTTGTTTCATCAAGACCTTTGTGGATTCATAAGAGTATCCTTGAGACCATAATGAATAGGAATAGTTACGTATGAGGATTAATATCAATTTTTATACATATCGAGTGGATTGAGTGTTATGTTTGATCCTATATAAGTGATGTGAAGCAATGGAAAGTAATAAAGATCAAGGTGGAACCTTAAAATTTTTGATAAGAAAGTATTTAGGATTGTATACCTAGACTGTGTGCTCTAAGGTTAAGTTAGTGAAAGTTAAAAAGTCTATCAAAGTGAAAAATAATGTTCTAGGTTGAGATTCAAAGTTGAAGGAACTAGTATAGTTCAAGAATCAAGGTACAATGGCTATATATATTCAACATGATTTTAGCTATAAATTTGTAAGAAAATTAATCACTTGAATAATAATTTCCTTTGAATCCATAAGGGTCTTCATACACCATCTTGACATGACTAGCTCTGCTTCAAAAAATTTACAGCTACACCAAGTCTCTAATCACACTTCACTTCCCAAACATGTATGAATCAAACTTACTCTTTATCAACTAAAATTTCTCACACTAATTTTCTTGCAATTGGATCTAAAATATTACTTTTTTATCTCTCCCTAAGACCTTAACTTCATTAATGACTATAAAGAAAAAGAATCATAACCAATACTTGTCTAAGATGTTCAAAATATTCCTTTAGTAGTGGCTTGGTTAAAATATCAACAATTTGATCCTTAGTTGATACATATTCAAGTTTGACACTTTTTTCATTCACCTGCTCTCTTAGAAAATGATACCTAATAGGAATGCGTTTGGCCCTTGAATTTATGACATGATTACTTGACATACTTATTTCACTTATGTTGTTTCAAAAATAGGAATGGGATTGTCATACATTACCTTGTAGTATTTTAGGGTTTGTTTCATCCAGAGCACTTGAGTACAACATGAAACAAACAACATACTTAGCTTCACAAGTAGAAAAAGTTTCGATCCTTTATTCTTGCTTCACCATGAAGTTAAGCGAGTCTCTAGGAAGAAACCTCTACCATTATTAATTTTCTTATCATATTAACTTTCTATCCAAATCAAGATTAATATAGGCTATCAAATCAAAATATTTTCTTCTTGGATACCACAATCCATATTCCTCAATCCCTTTGAGATATCTAAAAATCCTCTTGACAACTTGCAAGTGATTTTCCTTAGGATCATATTGAAATCTCCCTACAAGTCCAACTTATTACATAATATTAGTCCTACAAGTAGTAGAGTAAAAAAATATTCTAATAATATACCTATAGACTTTCTGATCCACCTTTGTTGATTCACTCTCTTTTCTAAGTGTACACCCAAAAGCTATAGATGTACTCACAGCACTAGATGTCCTCCATTCCAAAAAATTTCAACATTTCTTTTATATATTTTGATTATGAGATGAAAATAATTTTTCTAATTAGATGATCTACAAACCAAAGAAAAATTACATCTCTCCTAACATGGACATCCTAATATCCTTCTTCATTACATCAGAAAAATCCTTTGCCATGTCTTCATTATTTCCTCTAAATATAATGTCATATAAATACACCACTAATATCAACTCACGATCTCCTTATGTCTTTATGCAAATATTTTTATTTACTTCTCCTCTTTTGAAACCTTGGTCTAATAGATATCTATCTAATATAGCATACCAAGCCCTAGGGGCCTATTTTAGACCATAGAGATCCTTATTTATTTTACAATGTTTGGAATTATCTATGTGTTATATTTATTTATGTCAAGTGTTATTTATGGAAACGGTGTTAAGATGGAAAAGGATTTTGTATGTTGGGTCATCCTTATTAAATATTGAAGGTTGATTGGTAGTGTCTGGGTTTTTGTCATCAAGAGATGTTTTGGTATAGTTTTTATGTTGAATTTATGGAATAACATGTTATTGGTGCATGTTCAAGACATTTTGGTGTTGTATGTGAGATAAAAATATGGTAAGAGGTTTTTATAAAGTATTACATGGTTAATATGATGGGTAAAAGTTCTTAATGAGTCTATTAAATGTTGTCAACGTTAGGTTATTAATTTCATGTGGTGATACAAGTCTAACTAGGCCAAATCCTAGACCTAACATGAATAAATGATGAGGTTACATAATATATGAGGAATATTAGGTCCATACAATCACTTAGAAGGCTTTATGACATTGTTTGATAGGTCTAGATGATGTATCAGTCAAGAATCAGATGTTAAGTGCATCTTTAAGGTCCTTTTGAATAAAATCATTGAATACAATCCTAAAAGACATGGAAAAGTCACGATGTATATATATATTTTCAGGTATTTTTAGGAATATATGAGTGTTGGAGTACATAAAGGAGGTTGTTTTAGTACTTTAGGTCAAATTTCAAGTCACGGGTCAAATAAGGAAGCAAGGAAAGATGCTTTTAGTCCTATCGAGCTCTTAAAAATGTATTTTCCAGTTTGAAGGTATGTTTCTGACCACCCGTACATGTGAGTTTTGAATGGGAGTTTGAGCTCTTGGTGATTTTTAGGAATGGAACCAAGAATGTATAAAAGTAAGAATGAGGTCGAGATGGATGTCTTGTTTATATGTACCATCGTTAATAAGACAGACATGTCAAAAATCTCCCAAAACCCTAGTTTTAGAGTGATATGTAAGAAATGAAGTATATGGCAATTAAATTACTTAGGAAATATAATTTGATGATTCAATGTTGTAGATAATTATTGAGTGCTCCATTTTTGGTATTTTCATGTTATGGGTCACCTAAAGTATAAAGAAAATCTTTTTTTTTTTTTTTATATTTTAGGTAAAAATGTGATTTGTAGGATTCATGATGAAAAATATAATTGTGGGAGAAATTATGAAATGTTTAATAAGTTCTCATGAAAATTTTAAGACAATTCATATGGAGAAGCATTGTGTAACAGTCTCACAATGTGACTCGCCGCTAGAAGCCTAGAAGGGCTAAGACTAGTCATGATGGTTTGAGTTGAGCTTGGTTAAAATACATACATATTGTATGAGTGTCTTATGATCATGGATAGTGGGTAGAGGTCCTATGTTTTATTTTAATTCCTTGGTGTTATTTGATGACATGGTTCATGTTGAAACCCTAGTGGCCAAAACTGCTATATCAAGAAGCTTATTGGAGAAGGTGTGCAAGTAAGGTTTTATCCATATGAAATATGAATTTTAATGATTGATAAGGTATATCAGGTTTACCAAAATGTTTTACAAGTGGTATTTGAGACTATAAGTGATGTTTAAGGTGTTATAAGTGTTTGAGCTAAAGCCTAGTTCTGAGGGCTATAACCTAGTGGGAGCAGCTTTCGAGTTGCATGAATTTTTAGTACTTGAACCATGATTTTAAGGTTATAATAAATTATTTCAGATATCTAACATCAAGATATTTCCTTTTATGTTAAATTTATTCCTTGATGAGTTTTTTTGTATGATAATTTTCTTTCTTTGTGGGACTTATTTCTAGGTGCTTAAGACCTAGTTGAGATTATTTACAAAATGAAGTGTGTCATTATGAACTATGATATTGCAGAGGTTATTGTGCATGGATAAGGTGTTTATGATATTTTCTGATTTTTTGGTGTCTTTAAGGATTTGTCTTTTTCCATTAGAGTCTAAGAATAATTCGTTGGAGTTGAAGATGTTGTTTTTAGGCCTTGTGAACTAGTTTGTGTTATTAGGACTAATTCCAACCTATATGAACCATGTAGGTGATTTATATGGATGTTTGGAATGAATTTTCATGTTTAAATTACCAATGTTAATTGTCTTAGCTGATATGTGGTAATTTATGTTGTGTGTCAAGTATAAAAGTGTAGAGTGATAACTCATTTGAGAGAGTTGAGAAGATAGAGTTTTGAGCTAGCTAGAGAGAAGTGTATGGAATTTTTGAAGTGAAAATATCAAGTTAGATAAGAGGATTAGAAGATGAGATGGGAGAAATTACAGCAAGGTCATTAGACCCAGTAAATATGTGAAGTTGCAAATTTGAGCTAAGAACAAGAGAGGGTAATTCGAGAAGGCTTTAAGAGAGATAAAGCTTACAAAGTGATCATGATCAATTGTTGTAGGAAAAAGAACTTGTTTTACCTTTATATTCAGGTGAATGAGTTGGTGTTTGGTCATATTATGTGGTGGTTTTAGCCTCCATGTATGGTTTGTTTCTTACTAAATATGGGTTGGTGCTCCTTTTGGGATTGGTGTCTCACTAAATAAATACCTTATGATGTGTAATATTCATCAAAGTCATTTGTTTTGAGTAATATAATTATAGGTTTAGTGGGTTTTTTTCCCATTGAGGGTTTCCCACATTATGTTTTGTGTTCTTGTCTACTCTTTTTATTCATGTTATTATGTATGGTTAATAAACTCACATTGGTTAATGATAGATAGTTCACACTTGTAAAGGTGTATAATTCTGCATGGTATTTTACAAATTTTTTTATAAGACCGATTTACCCCACTCTTAGTCATTTTTCTTCTAACAATTAGTATTAGAGAAAGGTCCTTTTAAAGAAAGTTGTAATCAATTAAAAGATATACTTTAAAGTGCAAGAATGGAAAGTCAATAGAGTAGTCCCTCTACTAGAAAATATCTTATGTTTGATGGGACTAACTATTAATTTTGGAGTATCATGATGAGAAATCACATCATGTACCTAGGATGTAACATTTTGTAGTTAGTATTAGATGGGTTTATTGTTCCTCGAGACTCCTCTAGTCATTACTACACATAAAAAGGCTAGTAATGAAAAATCCAAAGCTATAAATACTATATTATGTGGTTTGGATTAATCATAAATTTTAAAGTGGTGAATTGTACTTCTCTTAAGGCTATCTCGGGAGAATTTTAAGGTCATCTATGAAGGATACTATAAGGTAAGGATGGAAAATCTCCATACATTCATAAATCAATTTGAAAGCCTACATATGAAGGAAGAAAAATCTATTGTTGCATACCTATAAATATTTGATCAATTTGTCAGCATCATTAAAGGTTTATGTGAAGAGGTAAAAGAAGTAGTGGTGAAAAATCTATTGAGATATCTCACTCGCAACTTTGATTATAAAGTTTCTACCATTGAGGAATCTAAGGATTTGAGTGTCATGTTGATGGATGAGATCCATGCCATTTTTATATCCTATGATATGAGGACCATGAAATCAAAACCTATTAAGAAGTAGGTTTCTTTCAGGGCTGAGGAAAAGTCAAAAGATAAGAACATTACTCATGATGATATTCCTGTGATTGATGATGATGAACTAGTTGCAACATTTTCTAGGAAGTGAAAGACCGAATTAGGTAAATATAAGGGTAATTTCCATTCAAATTTTTAATTGTGGTAATATTAGACATTTTTCCAATAGGTTTCCTCATAGACATAATTTTTGTAATGATTAATAAGATGGGGAAAATCATGATGAAGACAAGAAATCCAACAGTCTAGCTAAAGCAAGAAGGACTTCATAATATTTAAGAGTAAGAATAATTTATCTAAGAACAAAAAAATTCTATACTAAATAATATTTTATTTCTTCTGATTATATTTATAGTATCACTTTTGAGAGTGAGTATATAGCTATAAATGTGATAATCTATTCATAGAAAATGAAGCCAATTTCTCCAAATAAGAAGACTCCATGTTTTATGACGATGATCGAGGTTTAGATGAAGAAGACGAAGATGTTGAATTCAAGGTATAATTTGAAAATTCCCTAGAGTAACAAAATCTTCAAATGAAGAAAAATAAGAAAATGAATTCATTACACAAATATTATTAAGAATAGATCTATATTTTAGAAAACAGACTAAGAAAGGATGCTAAGGAGTTTGAATAAATCAATAAACAACTTGAAATAAGCACAAATAATATAGAATCCAAAGAAAATGAATGCACCAAGTTTTGAAAAATATTGAAACTCATATTAGAATGCTCACATCCATTCTAAAGGCTAAGAAGGATGAGTGTGTTAAGTTCAAGATGGCCATGGATTCCTTAAAACAACGTTAGAAAAGTCTTTAGAAGAATGAAGATGTATCAAAATTTTGATAAGAGATCAAACAATCTTGATGAATAGTTGATTAGTCAAATACCCTCTAATGAAAAAATTGGTTTCGGATTCAAGGAAGAAATAAAGAAGGAAGAGATGCATATTGAGTCAACTCAAGGAGCTGCTAATGTAAACAAGGATATCAAGGTTTATAGAAACATCATAAGACAATCTAACACAATGATAATTTGAAGTAAGTTCAATGGTTATTTTTGTTCATGCAATAATTTTGGTCATAGAGCTATGGAGTGTATAAGGACAGGCAAAAATGATCACCCATGGAGAGATAGTAAAAATGACCACCAAGAAACATTACTTATTATAACTCGCCAAGATAACGGTCACATTGCTAGATATTGTCTTCACGAGCCACTAATACATAATTAGAGAGATGAATGTAAAATTCATATTATGTATTTCAATTGCAACTATGTTAGTCATATTGCTAGATACTACTATCAAGAACATCCTAGAAAAATATGGAGAGATGAAGTTCCTAGAGGTAAGAATTCTATTGTTTTCTTCAATTGTAACAATGTTGGGAACATTGCAATATTTTTCAAATCGAGGAATATTGAATATGAAAAGAAGGCATATGTGAGGTGTAGCCATGTTGATAAATTAAGGAAGAATCCAAAGCAATGAAGAAACCTAAATCAAATTGTTCTAGCTATGATGATCTCAATAGTCATATAATCATGTTTATTGTTGAATAATCTCAAGAAATCCTTCTATGAGCATAAGAAGACTACCAAGATAATGAAGAAGCCAAGACTCAACAACTGAGGAAGTGGGTTATTAATTTTGGTGACATGTCCAATGAGGACATGGACTTTTGGCACCGATAGATGTATCCCTATGAAAGGAGTTTCTTTAGTAGGATTCCTAAATAAATTAATCTATTTTAGAAGAAATTGAGATGTTATTGAAGTCCTTAAATACATTTGCAGGTGTAAGTAGTTCCATTGATGTTATTTGGAGGGACCAAAGACCTCTTTTCTAGCTTCTTGAAGTGAACTGAAGTGTTCTTGATTCCTTATTTGGTCATTTAACTCATAAGTAACATAGGTGAATGTAGTACTTTTTTCTTTGAATGAGCTAATTATAGGTTTTGTGACCTTGAAGTTGTGTTGATATTTGTATTCCTCAAGAATATATTTTAAGGAATACATGTACTTTGTGTTTGTTTTTTTGATATAAAGAAGATGGTACAATCATCAATTGCATAAGGGATGTAAGAGGCCTTGAATACATGTTCAAAACAGGGTGAGTTTGAATAAGTACAAGTTTTCATCTAAGGTATCATGAAAATTTGTACAAGAATGGAGGCATGTAGCTTATTTCATTCTCTTAAAGGTATTTTGATTGAATTTAATTTAGTATGGTTCTATATCCATCATATAATCTTGTTAGCGATAAAAGGAATGTACTTTTGTGATTTGATTCAAGAGGTCTATAGGATTGAAATTCATGAATACAAGTGAATAAAAATATCTCTTATTTTGTATGATGACTTGATCATACCATCAAAATATTAAAGGAAATTTTCATAGTTTTTGAGTCTAAGTCATAATTCCATTTGGATTTAAGATATGCATCATGTGTAGGGAAGGTACTTAAGTGTATGTGGCATGTGTTTTGGAGTTTAAAAGTGTATTCAAGACCTTATCTAGCTTTGTATAAGTCATTTTAAATTTGGCATGATGGGAGAAAGAGTTCCACAACCTCATCCATATTTTTATTGCACTATGAAGTTGTGTTGGGATCTAACATGTCATGTAACAATCAAAAAGTATGTCAAAGCTTATTTGTTTTACTTATAGAATGTTTTAAGGATTTATAAATATTGAAAAATGTGAAATATCTTAGATTAGTATTCTTGGTCCTGACTTAGTTATGTGAAAAGTTTGTGATGTTGAGTTGATGCAAGAAAGAGGTTACAATATCATGTTACATTATTTCAAGGGGATTCAATTCCAAGGTTGGAAACAAAGTGAAAAAGAGGTATGAAAAAAGTTGCATATTGTGTTCTTGAGCTACAAGTGGGTTTATCATCTTAGGGGGAGATGGTTTAAGTCATATATGATTGTGATTTTCCAAGATAAAGATCATAATGAGCATGGTCTTAGATGTTCAGGTATGAAAGATTCTAAAAAAATAATGAAGACCAAATAGGTATGTATTTACTCGTGTGGTACATTGAAGTAGTTTTGAAGACATGTCCATGGATCATTAGCAGTTATTGAAGTCAAGAAGATAGGTACAATTAAAGGAGGATATAAAAATCTTATAAGTATGCATTATCGGTGTTGACTATTGTCAAGTTGTATGGTTACATTTTTCATATATGTAAAAGGGGGAGAGTCTATTAAGAAAAATAAAAGAAAGTATTATAGATGCTTTCTTGTTTGGTTTCCATCAATGTTTCTAAAAATGATTTCCATCAATTAAAAAGGGGAGATTATTGGGAATTGTGTTTGTGTTGTTGTTATCGATGTCAAGTGTCGTTGATGGAAAAGGGTGTCAAGATGGCATAGGATTCAGTATGAGGTGTCATCCATGTTCAAGCTTTAAGGTTGATTGGTAGTGTCTTGTTTATGTCATCAAGAGGTGTTTTGGTGAATTTGTTATGTTGCATTGATGGAATAACATGTTCTTGGTGCATGGTTAAAAAATCTAGGTGTTGTAGGTGAGATAAAAGTATGGTCATAGGTTTCCATGAGGTATTACATGGTCAATACGATGGTTGAAAGGTGTTAATAAGTGCATAAAATGTTGTCAAGGTCAGGTTCTTGAAGTCATGTGGTGATATAAGTATAATTAGGCCTAATCTTAGACCTAACATTTGAAAATGATGATGTTTAATGAGATATGAGGCATAAAAGGTCTGTAAAATAATGTGGAAGGATTTTTGACATTGTTTGACAAACATATATGATGTATCAGGTCAAAAATCATATGTAAAGTGCATGTTTAAGGTCCTTTTGAAACAAGGCATTTAATACAAGGATAGAAGACATGGGTAAGTCATGGTGTCTAGAGTGTTTCATGTATGTGTAGGTATATATGAGTATTTAAGTGCATCAAGGATGTTCTTACATTACTTTGGGTAAAATTTTAGGTCATAAGTCGAAGAAGGAAGAAATAAAAGGTGTTTTTATTCCTACAGAGCTCTTAAAAATACATTTTCTGCTCGAATGTTTGTTTTAGATATTCATTAATAAGTGTGAGTTTAGCATGGGAGTTTGGTCCCTTAAGGGTTATTAGGGAATGGAACCAAATATGTATAGCTAGAAGAATGAGGTTAAATGAATTTCAAGTTTTTATGAACCATCGTTAACAATCTAGACAAGTCAAATCCCTCCACAAAACCATAGTTCTAGATCAATTGGGAATAAATGAAGTATATGGCCATAAAATGAATTGGGAAAGATAATTTGATGGTTCAGGGTTATATATAATTCTCTAGGGCTCCATTTGGTTGTATTTTCATGTTCTAAGTCAGTTGATAACATAGAGAAAAACTTTGTTTTGGAAGATATTTGATGGTACAGTGTGATTTGTAGGGTTCAAGATTAAAATATAACTGTGGCAGAAAGTATCCAATGTGTGATAAGTTATCATGAAAAGTTTCAAACAATTACTATGGAGAAAATGGTTTAAATGGTCTCACAATGTGACTTACCACTAGAAGCCTAAAAGGGCTAAGACTAGTCATGAGGGTTTGAGAGAAGTTTAGTTTAAATACATATTGTAGCAGCAGTTTATTATGATCATGGATAGTTTTTAGATGTCATATTGTATGTTTTTATTCCCTTGGTGTGATCATATGAGGTGGTTTTATGTTGAAAACCTAGTGGCCAAAACTTCCCTATTAAATTCTTTCAAGAAGCTTATTGGAGACGGTGTGTAACTAAGGTTTCCTCTATATGACATGAATTTTAGTGATTGAGAAGGTGTATCATGTTTCCTTTATGTTTTCCAAGTGGTAGTTTATATTTTAAGTTATGTTGAAGGTGTTTTAATTGATTCCATTCAAGACTGATTGATGAGGGATAAAACCCGGCTAGAGCGGTTTAAGAGTTGCATGCATTTTCCGGGTCTTGAGAAATGATTTGAAGGTTCTAATTATGTGTTTAAAATATATGAGATCATGAGATTTAGATTTATGTGGTATTTATTCCTTGATGAGTTGTTTTGGTATGAGAAGTTACTTGCTTTCTTGAACTGATTTCTAGGTACTTGAGACCTAGTTGATATTGTTTACAACATGAAGTTTGCAATGATGAAGTGTTTGTTAGAGATGGAGACAATTTTTTTAGGCCTTGTGAACTAGTTTGTGTTTTTATGCCTAATTCTGACCTATATGGACCATGTAGACAATTTATATGGATGTTTGGAATGCATTTTAATGTTTCAATTACCAACCTTAATGGTATTAGACAACCTTTGGTCATTTATGGGGTGTGTTAAGTATAAAATTGAATAGTGATAGCTCATTTGATAAAAGTTCAGAAGATGGAGTTTTGAGTGATCTAGAGAGAAGTGTGTAGATTTTTTGAGGGGTTAAGATCTGGTTAGATAAGATGATGAGAACTTAAGAAGAGAAGAGAAAAAGGAAAACAAATCCATTATACCTAATTAGCATATGAAGATGTAAGTTTGAGCGAAGAAGGAGAGAGGTAAGTTTGAGAAGGATTTGATTGAGATAAAACTTACAAAGTGATCACAATCATTTTTGGAGTAAGATTTACTTAGGTGATCTTTAACTTCAGGTGGATGAGTTGGTGATTGGTCATCGTAGGGGTTGTATCCTCTTTTTATCGTTGGTTCCTTAATAAATAGGGGTTGGTACTCCTTATGGAATTGGTGTCTCAATAAATAAATATCTTATGATGTGCAATATTTATAGTAGTCCTTTGTTTTGAGTAATATAAGTAGAGGTTCAATGCATTTTCTTTCCCTTGAGGTTTTCCAACATTATATGTTGTGTTCTTGTGTAATCTTTTTATTCATGCTCTTATGGATGGTTAATAAAATAACATTAATTAATGGTAAATGGTTAACACTTGCAAAGATTTATAACTATGCATGGTTGTTTAAAGAATTTTTTAATAAGACATATTCACCCCCTCTCAATCATTAGGCTTACAACATGCAAACTTACTCTTAATCATCTCATTAATAAAAACCCTCCAGTGTTTCTCTATATACACTTCCTCTTCCAATTTACCATTAAAAAGGATGACTTCACATCCACCTGGTATACTTTGAATCCTTTAAAACATGCATATGCCAAAAATAGTCTTATAGCCTCCATTCTAGTTACAAGAGATAATTTATTTTTAAATTAATTCTCTATACTTGTGCATAACCTTTACACAACAATATTTCTTTATTGCTAGTGATTTATCCATTTTCATTAAAAATAATTCTAAACACCCATTTAGTATGAATGACATTTTTATTTTTAGGTCTAGGAATAAGTTCCCAAAATTCATGTATCTCTATCTAATTTAATTCTTCATTCATGGAACTCACCCAAAAATCATCTCTACTAGCTTCTTGAATGATTTTAGGTTCAATTTTAGATAAAAGTAGTATTTCCATGATTCAAGTTACTTACCCATCTTCTCCATATTTACACACCAACTTCCTTGCTTCCAATAATATGAGTTTCAGGATGATCCTTTTGAATTTGTCTTGAATGAAATTCTAAGTCTTGTCTTTCTCCGAATCCTATTCTCCTCAATCCTATTCTTCTTGAGCATGTCTCATCAATTTTCACATTTGTACTTTTCAATCTCTTTTGTAGTCTCTTGTTATAACACCTATAGGTTATACTCACTCCTAAATATCCCAAGAATATCCCTTCATCAACTCTTGAGTCAAATTTTCCTAGATATTCTTCATCTCTTTTGATGAAACATATACCTCCAAATAACCTGAAATTTTTATATTAGAAGATCTTCCCTTCCATAACTCATATGGAGTGTGATTTCTATTAACTCTAATTTGACCTCTATTTAAGATATATACAGTTGTACTTGTTTCCTCTCTCCAAAATCTATCAGGAAGTTTTGACTCATTCAACATAGTCCTTATCATCTCTTGGACAGTCCTGTTTTTCCTTTCAACTACCCCATTCTACTAGGTGTCATAGAAACTGATAATTTCCTTCTAATACCATGTTCTTCACAATAATCATCAAATGCATTAGACAAAAACTCACCTCCTCTATCGGATATCAGACATTTTATATTCACATTTTTCTCATGTTCAAAAATGATTTGAATCCATTAAAATTGTTTAACGCTTTTGATTTTTCCTTTTAAAAGTCCACCCAAGTCATTCTTGTGTAATAATCTATAAGCAGCATGAAGTAACTCTCTCCTTGAATGCTTTGAACCCTGGTAGGTCCACATAGATCAGTATGTATCAGCTCTAGATGTCATGAGGTGGAATGTTTCTTGGATTTAAATTTCCTCCTATTTTATTTTCCATGTTGAAATTCATTGCACAAGGTACTTTCTAGTCGGGTGATTTTGGGGATGTTCCTTACACACTTCTTGATAGTAATTTTGACCAAGTTTTTAAAATTTAAATATCCCATCCTCCTATTAAATATCCATCCTTCATCACCCTTTCTCATGAAGCAACTCTCCTTCTTCATTTCATTTAAGATGTACATATTGTTTTCAGTCCTCTTAGCCTTAGCAACCAACTCTCAAGTCTTGTATTTTATTATGTCACATCCTTTGCTATGAAATTTCAATGTGTGCCCTTGACTACACATCTGAATCACACTAAGTAAATTTTTTTTCAATCCTTCTACATATAACACATTTTTTTCAAGGTCTTTCCATTATCTAAACTCAAGGAACCTTTACCAACTATCTTGGCAGATGTATTGTCACCAAACCTTACTGATCCTACTAAATTCTCCTTTAATGAGATGAATTTTATTTTATTTCATTTCTTATGACCTGAACATCCATTATCAATGATTAAAATCATTTCCTCATTCTGAGTGTGAAAGGTAGTTTGAACAATCATGTATTTTTCATCACTCTTCATCCCCGTATTATATTGAGTGTATTCTTTCTATTTATCCTTTAGATGATTCTTGAGGATTTTAAATCCCTCCTTAGCTCCTTTGATCATGATACTTTTACTATTTCTCCATGGGGAATGATGACTAAAGTCTACAACTCTATGACCAAACCCATTTCATGAAAACCAATGTCCATTGAATGAACTTACATACCTTGTACCACATGAGAGTTGATTACCTTATGAGATATGATTTTCATTTTCATTATTTGAGAGACCTCTCTGTTCCTTTAAAAAAATCCTAAAAAAATTCATAGCTTATCCATCATTGAATTTGTTTGTAAATAAATCCATGCATCTTTTCAAGCCATTTCGACAAGGTAAAAATCCTAATCCAAGGGGGAGCTTCTTGAGGTCAGATTATGATTTATCAATTTTTATTTACATTTTGATCATGTTGCTTGATTTATTAACCATTTTAATGGATGTAAAAGGGGGAGATATTGCTATCATAAACTAGATATGAATGCTATAAATATGTTAGTGTGATTGTTTTCCATCAAATTTTCTGAGTTTGTTGCCTCACTGACAAAGGGGGAGATTATTGAACCTTGGTCATTGATGTTTTCATTGTTGTTAAGTGGCATTGATGGAAAATGTGTGAGTGGTGAATTGAGAATCACTTAGGGGAATTAAGGTTGATTGGTATTTCCTTCTCAATGTTGGTTGGAGCTTTCAGAGTGATTTCGAATGATTTCAGTGTGTTGCAAGATTAGTTAGCGAGGTAGGAGCTCACTAGAGGTATAGACATGCTCGATGTGCCTTCATCAGGGTGACCTATAGGTAAGAAATGAAATGTATAGGATTTTTATGAGATTATAGGGTGATCATCATGTCATGTGGTGTAAGTCACAATTGAAACTAACTCTTTTTGGCCTAGTTCTATAGCCTAATAAGGTGTATGTGTAACATCTTTAACCTAGATATTATGGTGATGACTTCCACTCTTGACTTTGCAAATGTTGACCGGTGATCTATTTTAGAGGAAGTACTCTGATGATTTTAGGAAATCATGTTTGTAAAGGATAATCTTTTATTTGTTAAAAAGAGTCATTTCTAGTTGTGAATTTTGCTTACTTGAAAATAATGGCATTCATCTCTTGGCACAACTTAAAATTCACCTTTAGGAAGGTGATGCACTTGTTCTGTGTAGAATTAAAAAAAAACCTGAGATCAATTCCATTTATCCAAGGTATGCCTCAGTATTTTTATCTTCTCACTTTGTTTGCTTGGCATTCGAAATGGAAGGTGTGCTTGACTATGACTTGTTTTGTATTTGTTTAAACGATGTATAGCATATAGGAATAGTAGACCTAATAATAAGATTACTAAAGGGGTACCCTAACCTAAGTTGTAATGTTCTATACTAAGTTGGATTATAACCTAAGGTAATTGAGACCTACCTAGGAACTAAGGTTGATTTCTAACCTAATAAAAATATAACCTAAACTATTGCTAACCTAACAAGACACCTATTGACCACTTGGAAAATGGCAAGGTTAGTGGCATCAGTTTTCAAGGCATTAATGGGAATTGATTTTGGTTTTTAATAACATAGGACTACCAATTTTGGTGGAGGCATTGGGATTTAGGGGATGTCTAGTTGGCATCACCACTAAATAGAAAATTGCATGCAAATTTTAAATGGGAATCTCACCAAATTTGGATGGTGGTGGCATGGAGAGATAGGAAGGAAAACTTATAGTCCTTTGTATTAATTGATGTCGGTTATGGTGAAGAAACTGCCTAGAAGAAATGCATGGAGGATTTTGGATTTTGGAAAGGTTGTTTTATTTTCGATTTTTGCTCTCCATGGGGTTTTGATTCTTCAAACCAGTAGTTCTATTTTTTATCTTGTTGTATTTTTGGCATACTTGAGCTATTTTTGGATCCTATGGAAGTATATGAAGAAGTGGAAAGATTGGAGTTGGAGGTCATTTGGAAAAAGAATAAAACTAATGAGGCTCAGCCGAAAATCATCAAAGACATTAGAGGAATCTCTATCAGGCATGATAGGATCTACCCATTAAGTTGTTCTTCTTTTTCCTAAATGTATTCATTAAAAGAACTCTGTTCTTGGGAAACAAATGAGTTTGTATTTGGTTTTGTCTTATTTTCAAAATTTATTTTCTCTACATTTTATCTATATAGACTGAACTAAAACTGAGTAGTATGATATACGGCTATGCTAGGAATGTTTTTGGGATTCATTATTTTTGAATATATTAGTAAACATGATTTACTTTTGTTGATCTTGTGATGTTTTTTAATCTAAAGAACTCCTATTATACTATACTGAAGCTAGATAGTAGAAGTAACTCACATGTGAAAGAAATATGATTTAGGTTTTGTTCTTCCTTGCTAGAAAAATGATTGAAACATGTTTATCTCTTACCTGAACTTAAATGTATTAGAATCTTTTCTTACACTTGTAAGTTGTGAGAAGTATTGCTAGTGACTTGTCTAATTTCGGGACTAAATGGATCTCTTTGAATCAATATACATGTTATCATGGTCAATAGTTATCCTGTTAGCATGATCTGTGTAAAGGTAGAATGAATGTATTTACATCTTCCTAAAGTGAGTTTAAGTTCTTATGAGCCACCTTATCGGTTCATCTTGTTGGGATTAACTGGTTCTTTTCATTTAAGTTTGATGTATAATTGATACTGTTGGAATGAGGTATCTAGGTTGAATCGTACGGCAACTCAATTCTATGTCTTAAGGAAAAAGGGTTGAAATGTTTTTGGTTTTCCTATTCTTCCTTTAAGCTTGAATTTGAGAACCTGACTTGGGGTCTTATTTTTGTTGAATCGAGTGAGTTTCTTTCTCCCTGAACCTATAGTCTGTTCCATTGATTCTTTGGAGGTATGTGGGACTGGGTAGGCTTGATTGGAAACTTCGAATGTTAAATATTGTTTTCACTTTCTTTCCCATTTTACCATCTAGGGATGGGTAAGCTTGTGTGAGTTGAACTTGAAAGGAAATTGTGGCCACATAAGGGTAATCTACTTCAATGTTACTCTGTCTCTCTTTGTTTGGGAAAACTAGAAGAACTTCTTAGTTGATGCTACTAATGTTTGGAATGATTTTTATGTTTTGTTATTAGTTTTTTTGGTTTCGGATACTATTTTATCCGAAGGAATTGGAATAAAAATTTCAGTTTAGTAGCCTTTGTGCTAGAGTTTCTATTCTTGTTTGTATATTGGGTAAAATTCATCTT
Organism: Taxus wallichiana var. yunnanensis; assembly: GCA_018340775.1. Taxonomy (NCBI): domain Eukaryota; kingdom Viridiplantae; phylum Streptophyta; class Pinopsida; order Cupressales; family Taxaceae; genus Taxus; species Taxus wallichiana. Next base: position 902,515,854 of record CM031234.1, on the reverse strand, counting down.
TCGGTTTATGATGAATATCGAGTAGTTCTTGGTGGTTGTTGGAGTTGAATGTTTTTCTTGGTCAGATCTATCTTAGTTCTTTTATATTCTGGTATATATACCTCTTTATAAGAATAAATAATGAGATCTTATCTCATCTTTAGTTGTTGTCATCCTTTCTCTCTTTTTTGATCATTCTCTCCTATGTATTACTCTTGTGTAAGTAGATGACCTATTTGGTTAGTATTACTTTGATATATTTTTACAGGCGAGTAGTTAATGGTTAAATCATTACTTTCTTCTCCTTGAATGATACTTTGGTAGGGTTGAAATATTTATAATGTGTGAATAATTGTAGGTTTATGCAAATTAAATCTATCCTTTGTCAAACATGTTGATGATAATCCTAAATTTAGGCTAGAGTTTGACTTTGAACTTGGATTTAGTTTCTCAAATAAGAAACTCTCACTTTAAGATGTTGTTGGTTCATCCTTATTTTTGTAGGATGGAGTAAGTTAATGTTGTGTAATTTGAAGCATTGTTCCTTAAAGGTAATTCTATTTATATGAATTATTAGAGTTAGTATCTTCTTCTTTTGGGTTAATGAATCTTGATTGAATCATAAATACTAGTAGTTGAAATTTGGTTAGTGATCTTATCTGAAATAATTATTTTATGAAATCATAGGTTGAACATTAATTTTGATTACTCCATTATCTTCTCTTAATGTGGATATGGAATATCTTTTGTTTCTCCCTCTTATGTATACTATTTATTGGATGTGTCTTTCTTTAAATGCTTTAATCAAGTTTCGTGAAAATAGATTTCTTTTTATGAAACACTTAGTTTAAAGCATATCATTTTAATGCTTATTTCTTATCATGATCGGTTCACCAAACTAACCTATGCTAGCAAATTTTGCAGATGGACATCATAAGTTGTAAAATGGAGACAAAATATTTTATGCTATTACTTTTCTTATCAAAAGATTGGTGCTATTATGGGAAATGTGATTCATTATTTAAATGTATTTTTGGAAGGGAAAGTTGTAATTCCATTGGGTTTATTGTTTTTATTTGACACTGAGGGTGTCTGAAGTATTGGTACTTGCAATGTATGAATTCCTTCTTGAGAAATGGAAAATATTATGGGTTTATCTATACTTGATGTGTCATACTTTTACATAATCAGTTATTATTATTGATATGCTTATCTATGTTCTTTTATTTATATACTTCTAAATTGAAACTCTTTTGGGTTGAAATAAAATGAACTAGGTGGTAAGGGAATTAGATACCTATCCCTTTATTTAAATACAACTTATCTAGTTGGCATTCATGGATGATCACTTAATTAAATCTCTATGGTTATTTAAAATGATGTTAATGGAAGAGAAAATCCATTATGATAACTTGTATAATGTTAAGAGGTTACAATGAACCCTAATTCTTAATAAGAACAAGAAAGACAACTATTCTGAAATGATAATCATTTTGTTTAGAATCCTTGGGAATTTAAACCTAATGTCATCTTGGAAAGAGGAAGAGGTACTTACTCTTGACTTGTACCTTAAACTGAATAAAAAAAAAGATAGGTATATACAAATATAAAATAGTAGACTTCATTTCAATGAAGTCTATTAAAAAGAATCTGATTTAGAACTTAAACAAGTTAAGTCATGGGTAGATTAGAAGTATAATCTAGAGTTGGGGGAAAATCATGACGACTTAGGATAACTAGACACACGCAATCAACTTATGTAGATTAAGTATGTCTATGTAGCCTTAGTCATCGAAGTAGCGTTCGCCTAGACTATGTTGCTAACCTTAGTTAGGGTTAACCTTGAATAAGTGGAATGACGAGAGTCGGTGAAGACTATTCTAGATAACAGATGAAGTGGGGTGAATTATGTATTACATTCGACTAGTATGTCATCTAGGAATATTAACATGAATAGTATGTTGTAAATATTTGGCCAAAGTATCACAAGTTGCTAGTTGCATTGTCCTACATCACCTAGTTTTTAAGAAGTGAGATTTCAGATGAATATTGGTAACAAGTATTTAGATAGGCCTCTTAAACATAACACTTAACACCCCAAAAAGGGTATGAGAACCAAGTATACCTAGTATACAAATCAATGAGTTAACATGAGAGATCGGTGTTTCACCAAGTCATTACAGATTGCATATGGTTATTTGTTATGAGATTGATTGGCATGGAATGTGTGTTCTAAATTATGATTATTTAGAACAGAGAACATTATTATATAAAAAAATTCCCTTTTTATAAATTCTTAAAATGGGAATGTTACATCTTGGTATCAAGGTGAAGGTTGTGACTCTTGGACCTATTGTGTCCATAATTTGATAAAACTTAAATTTTCTTGTTAACAAAAAATGGTGAGAACAAGAGGAAATGTTGCAAACAACCCACCACCCAGTGGAGAAGCTCAAAAAATTGATGAAATCATTGCTTCCTGTTGGACAAAAGAGATAGTTTAATTGTACTTGAACAACAAGTAATGGGCAATGAGTAGTAGGAAGAAGATGTTGGTAACAAAAATCAGCCACCTCATGTGGACTATGATAATGTTGGAAATTTAGGCATTGATAACAAAAATGTAGCTAATGCTAATGCTAATGTACATAATCAACCCGAAAATAAAAAGGCAAGATTGGCAAATTTGAACTCACTAATGATATAGAAAGGATATATCCACCCAAGTTTGATGGCACTACATTAGGTGATGGATTTGATAAATAACTCAACTAAATGGAGAAGTACTTTGTAATAAGGAATGTTTTGGAAAAAACAAAAGCAATATGGGGATTTTATTAGATTTCCCATGAATCATCTTCATGGTGGGACAACCGCATGAAGGCTGAGTTAAACGTTGAAGAATAAAATATTACATGTGATCAATTGAATAATTATTTTAGGCAATGATGGCTACCACAAATTTACTATGATCAGAAAATGACTAAATTTCAAAACTTAGCTCGGGAAAATTTACCGTAATAGAGTACTTGGGAGAGGTTTACTAAGATCTTTAAGTACGTACCTCGGTATACCAAACCGACAAGAAGTTAAGAATAAATTTTTTTATCATGGGATTAAATCCCATATATGTGGTGAAGTAGATGTTCACAACCCAACCACTATTGAAGGGGTTGTAGAAAAAGCCATAAGGCGGAGCAGAAATTGAAAATGATCTCTACCCATAAGGAGAAAATGAAAAATAAATTTCTAAACTCTTCTTCATCTCTTACACCCAAAAAGGAACCATGGAAAAAGTTTGGTATGAAAAGCAATTTTTTTTTTTGATAAAAACAAGAAATAAGCCGTAAATAAACCTATTGCTAATGTTCGAAATAACTTTGTCAAGAACAATAATAATAGAGAAAGACCTATGAGGGCTGGAAATAAATTTGATCCTAGGAAGGGACCTATAGGAGGATGATACAATTATGGAAAATATCATTACATAAATCAATGTCCTTTGAAGAAGGATGACCACAATCAATAACACAAGATACACACCGCAAAAGAGTTGACAAACAAGTTGAAAATCAAGCCACACCCATAGAAGTTCCAGGTAAGTTATTTGGTATATTCGTGACTATAATTTTTGATAATGGAGCTATTGAATGTTTCATTTCTACTAAATTAACATCAAAATTAAAAATAAAAGCTGAAAAAATGGATAAATCATGGGCTATACATTATGGAAATAATGTTGTTTTCACAGTTAGTATGTATCTTTTTGGAGCAGTCCTTGACTTGCCAAGTTTTTCCACTAAATTTGACCTTTACGTTGCTCCTTTGGGGTCTTATGATGTAATCATAGGTGTTAATTGGCTACCTAAGTATAAGGAAAAGGTTGATTATTTTAAGAAACATATTAGTTGTTTGGATGATCTGTAGAAAACAAAAGACATTCAGGGTGTAAAACGTGAGATCTCCATTAGGAAATCGTTAGCTATGCAACTTAAAAGGCCAAAAAAAAGGTTGCACCTTGTATGCAGTAAAAATTTCTGAAACAACTAATGAAAGTGGTGACTTCATGGAAAAATACCCACTTTGTTAAGAAATTTCAATGATGTGTTTCTCGGAAGAGTTACTTGGTCTTCCACCCAAACGTGATTTTGACTTCACAATTGAGATCAAACCAGGAAATGAACCTATTTCCAAGGCACCATATAGAATGAATACCATTTAATTAGTAGAGCTTAAGGAACATTTGCAAGAATTTTTTTCTAAAGGTTTGATAAGACCGAGTGTCTCACCTTGGGGAGCACCGGTAATTTTGTGAAAAAAATATGGTAGGCTTAGACTTTGCATTGATTATAGGATGTTAAACATGGAAACAATTAAGAAAAGATATCCACTTCCCGAATTGATGATCTATTTGATAAGATGCGTGGTGCATCGATGTATTCTAAATTAGATCTTGAACTGGATATCACCAATTATGAATAAAGGATGAGGATATTCATAAAACAACTTTTAGAACAATGTATGGACATTATGAATTCATGGTTTTACCATTTGGATTAACGAATTTACTTGCAACTTTTATGAATTTAATGAATAATATTTTTCAAGAATACTTTGAATTTTTTTGCTTGTATTCTTAGACGATATTCTCATATACTCTAAGAACATTGCTAAACATCATGACCATTTGAAGATAGTACTAGAAATCTTAAGAAAGAGAAGGTTGTATGGTAAATTTTCCAAATGTTCCTTCTACGAGATAGAAGTACACTATTTGGGTCATGTCATAAGAAAGGATGGAATAGCTGTAGATTCTTCAAAAATTATAGCAATAATCGAGTGTCTGCACTTAGGAATGTACATGAAGTTAGAAGCTTCATGGGTATTGATGGTTACTATAGGAAGTTCGTTAAATAATATTCTAAGGTTTCTGCACCAATATCTTCATTGCGAAAGAAAGATAAGAATTTTTATGGAATGAGAAATGTGAAACTCGCATTTAAGACTCTAAAGGATCGGTTAGCATCAACACCTATTTTGGATGTACCGATCCTAATGGATACTTCATTGTAGTGACAGATGCTTTTGGTGAGGGTCTTAGAGGTATTTTAATTCAAAAGGATCATGTTATTTCTTATGAAAGTAGAAATCTCAAGTTACATGAATTGAATTATGCTCCACATGACCTAGATCTTACTTCCATTGTTCATGTAGTTCGGTATGGAGGCATTATCTTCTTGATAAGCCTTTTGAACTAAAAAATGATCATCTTCATTAAAGTACATTTTTACTCAAGAAAATCTTAATGCAAGATAACGAATATGTTTAGAAATTCTATCTCAAAGTATGATTTTGATATAAGTTATATTAAAGGAAAAGAAAATAGAGTTGCGAATGCTTTAAGACGTAGGAAGCACATTTATGATCTTATAACGTTGAGAACTCGGTTTAAAGATAAAGTAAAAGTGTCATGGAATCTAATTCTTATTATTAACAAGTGAAAATAGCACTTATTGCAGATCCAAATGATATGAGGTATAAAAGGTTTTCACTTTGACAATAAAGGAATCTTGAGGTTTGAAAACAAAGTATACATACCTTTGTTAAATGAATTAAGAAATAAATTGTTAGTTGAATTTCATAATTCACCTTTTTCTGACACCCAGGCATTACAAATTCTTGTTGATATAAAACAACAATATTTTTGGAAAGGGATGAAAAAGGACGTAATTGATTTTGTAACACACTGCTTAGAATGTCAACATGTTAAAGCTGAACATATGCATCTAGTTAGTTTACTATATCCTCATAACATACCGCAATATAAATGGCAAGTAATAAGCATGGATTTTGTACAAGGGTTGCCTATGTCAAGAAATAAACATGATGTTATTCTAGTTGTTGTTGATAAACTAACAAAGGTGGCACATTTTATTGCTGGTAATCTTAAGGATGATTCACTTGTTTTAGCAAAAATATTTGTGCACAAAATTTTTAGATTACATGGAGTACCTAAACTGATCATATCTGATAGAGACCCAAGAATGACATCAAGATTTTGGTAAACACTTAATGCAACCTTAGGGACTAAGCTGAATTTCAATTCTGCATATCACCCAGAAATGGATGGATAGATTGAAAGAGTTAATCAAGTGTTAGAAGATATGTTATGAATGTATTGTATGGATCAACAATATAAATGGGAAGAATACCTTCCATTAGTTGAGTTTTATTATAATAACATGTATCATACCTCTTTAAAAATGGAACCTTTTGAAGCATTATACGAAGAAAATGTAGAACTCTTGTTAGTTGGGATAACATTGAGGATAGAGAGGTAATTGGGCCTGAAATCCTTTTGGAAATGGAACAACAAGTTAAAATGATTTGTGAACACTTGAAAGAAGCAACATATAGAAAAAGAGTTATGCATACTTAAAGCATGTTGATAAGAATTTTGAACTTGGTGAGAAATTCTTTCTTCGGTTAGACCAAAAATATTTCTCTAACTTTTGGAAAGGCTGCCAAGTTATCACCTCATTATGTAGGACCCTTTGAAATTGTTGAATTAATCAACCCTATAACTTATCATTTAGCTTTATCTCCTTTATCACGAATGCATGATGTCTTCCATATTTCTCTTGCTTAAAAATATGTTTGAAATTTATCACATGTGTTAAATTAGAATTTCTTACATGTCCAAGACCCAAGAATAACTGTGGTTAAACCCATTTGGGTATTGGAAACTTGCAAGTTACACTTAATAAATTGTGAAATAAGTCAATGTAAGGTCCAATGGGATCAATTTAATGAAGAAAGTGCAACTTGGGAAAATCGGAAGCTATGAAAACTGATTTTCCATATTTGTTTGAATAGAATTGATTCTGTTGATTGATAAAATTTTAATATTTTATTCATGTTATGTCAATAAATATACCAATCTTGGGTAGATAATACTCTATTTAAAATGGACAACTACTTTAATTTTGATCATGGAATTTGAAAATTCTCAAATCTAGTTTTGTAAGGAACATATGAATGGAAGGATGATAATTGGATTTTGTCCTAGACTTAAATTGTTTGACTAAGTTAATCATCAAGATGATGATCCTTTTTAGGAGGGAATTATGTAACATCTTTGACCTGGCTGTTATGGTGATGACTTCATCTCTTGACTTTGCAAATGTTGATTGGTGATCTATTTTAGGAGGAAGTACTCTGATGATTTTAGGAAATCATGTTTGCAAAGGATAATCCTTTATTTTTAAAAAGATTCATTTTTGGTTGTGAATTCTGCTTACTTGAAAATAATTCCATTCATCTCTTGGCACAGCTTAAAATTCACCTTTAGGAAGGTGATGAACTTGTTCTGTGTAGACTTAATTTATTACGTGTAAACAACAAAACCTTGGATCAATTCCATTGATCCAAGGTATGCCTCAATCTTTTTATCTACTCACCTTGTTGGCTTGGCATTTGGAAATGGAAGGTGTGCTTGACTGTGACTTGTTTTGTATTTGTTTAAACATTGTATAGCATATAGGAATAATAGACCTAATAATAAGATTACTAAAGGGGTACCCTAACCTAAGTTGTAATGTTCTATACTAAGTTGGATTATAACCTAAGGTAATTGAGACCTACCTAGGAACTAAGGTTGATTTCTAACCTAATAAAAATCTAACCTAAACATTACTAAAAGTAACAAGAAACCTATTGACCACTTGGTAAATGGAAAGGTTGGTGGCATCGATTTTCAAGGCATTAATGGGAATTGATTTTGGTTTTTAATATCATAGGACTGCCAATTTTGGTGGGGGCATTGGGATTTAGGGGATGTCTAGTTGGCATCACCACTAAATAGAAAATTGCATGCAAATTTTGAATGGGAAGCTCACCAAATTTGGATGGTAGTGGCATGGAGAGATAGGAGGGAAAAATAACAGTCCTTTGCATTAATTGATCTCGGTTATGGCAAAGAAATCTCCTAGGAGAAAGGCATGGTGGATTTTGGAAAGGTTGTTTGATCTTTGGTTTATTTCGATTTTTTCTCTGCATGGGGTTTTCGATTCTTTGAACCAATAGTTATATTTTTTATCTTGTTGTATTTTTGGCATACTTGAGCTATTTTTGGATCCTGTGGAAGTATATGAAGAAGTGGAAAGATTGGAGTTAGAGGTCATTTGGAAAAAGAAGAAAACTATTGAGGCTCGGCTAGGAAATCATCAACACATCAAAAGGAAGCTCTATCATGAATGATAGGATCTACCAATTAAGTTGTTCTTTTCCTAAATTTCTTCATTAAAAGAACTTTGTTCTTGGGAAACAAACAAGTTTTTATTTGTTTTTTTTTAATTTTCGAAACTTATTTTCTCTGTATGGACTGAACCGAAACTGAGTAGTATGATATACGACTATGCTAGGAAAATGTTTTGGGATTATTTCTTGTTTGAAAATATTAGTAAACATGCTTTACTTTTGTTTACCCTGTGATGTTTTTAAATCTAAAGAGCTCCTATTGGACTATACTAAAGCTAGATAGTAGAAGCCACTCTGTGAAAGAAATATGAATCGGGTTTTTTTCTTGCTTACTAGAACAATTATTGAAACATGTTTATCTTTTTCTTGAACTTAAATATATTAGAATCTTTACTTACACTTGTGAGTTTCGAGAAGACTTGCTAGTGACTTGTCTGATTTTGGGACTGAATGGATCTCTTTGAATCAATCTACCTATTAGCACGGTTGATAGTTATCCTATTGGCATGATCCATGTAAAGGTATAACAAATGTATTTTTATATTCCTGAAGTGATTTTAAGTGCTTATGAGCCACCTTATCGATTAATATTGTTGGGATTAATTGGTTCTTTTCATTTAAATTTGATGTATAGTTGATACTATTGGAATGAGGTATCTAGGTTGATTTGTGGAGTAACTCAATCCTGTTTATCTTAAGGAAAAAGGGTTGAAATGTTTTTGTTTGGATATTCTACCTTTGACCTTGACTTGAGCACCTAACTTGGCATCTTATCATTGTTCGTTGTTTCTCCATTTGGCTGAATTTGGGTCATTTTCTTTCTCCCTGAACCTATAGTCTATTCCATTTATTCCTTGGAGGTATTTGGGAATAGGTAGGCTAGATTAGAAACTTTTCTGTTAAATCTTGTTTTCACTTTCTTTCTTGTTTTACCATCAAGGGATGGGTAATATTGAGTGAGTTAAAATTGAAAGGAAATTGTGGCCGTATAAGGGTAATATACTTCAATGTTACTCTCTCTCTTTGTTTGGGAAAACTAGAAGAACTTCTCAGTTGATGTTACTAACGTTTGGAATGATTCTCATGTTCTATTATTTATGTTCTTAGTTTTGGATACTATTTTATTTGAAAGCATTGGAATAAAAATGTCATTTTAGTAGCCTTTGTGCTACAGTTTCTATTCTCGTTTGTATGTTCAGAAAACTTCATCTTTCATTTTTGACCTTCATGTTTAGTCGAAGATATCGATTGTAATATCGAATAGTTCTTGGTGGTTATTAGAGTTGAATGTTTTTATTGGTCAGATCTGTCTTAGTTCTTTTATATTCTGGTATGTATACCTCTTTATAAGAAGGAATAATGAGATCTTATCTCATCTTTAGTTGTTTTCATCCTTTCTCTCTTTTCTGAGTTAAATATTTTCAATACCATTCTTTTTTAACTTGGAAGGCAGATATAGATTGATCCTTTCTCTCTTTTTCAATCATTCTCTCATCTACATTTCTCTTGTGTAAGGATATGACATGTTTGGTTAGTATTACGTTGATAGATTTGCAGGGTGAGTAGTTAGTGGTTAAATCCTTACTTTCTTCTCCTTAACGATACTTTGGTAGGGTTGAAATTGTTATGATGTGTGACTAATTCTAGGTGCATGAAAATTAAATCTATCCTTTGTCAAACCTGTTGATGCTAATCCTAAATTTAGGCTAGAGTTTGACTTTGAACTTGGATTTAGTTTCTCAAATAAGAAACTCTTACTTTAATATGTTCTTTATTCATCGTAATTTTCATCATAAAGTTATTTAAGATTGGCATACAATATCCTAGGATGGAGTAAGTTAATGTTGTGTAATTAGAAGCATTGTTCCTTAAAGGTAATTCTATTTATATGAATTATTAGAGTTAGTATCTTCTTATTTTGAGTTAATGAATCTAGATTTAATCATAAATAATAGTAGTTGAAATGTAGTTGGTGATCTTATCTGAAATAATTCTTTTATGAAATCATAGGCTGAACATTGATTTTGATTACTCCATGATCTTCTCTTAATGTGGATATGGAATATATTTTGTTTCTCCCTCTTATGTCTGTTATTTCTTGGATGTGTATTTCTTTGAATGCTTTAATTGTTTCATGAAAATAGAGTTTTTATGAAATAGTTAGTTGAAAGCATGTCATTTCAATGCTTAGTTGTTATCATGCTCAGGTTCACCGAACCGACTTGCATCTTAGAAAATTTTACATTGGACATCATAAGATGTAAAATGGAGACAAGATCTTTTATGATTATACGTTTTCTTATCAAAAGACTGGCGCTATTATGGGAAATATGATTCATTATTTAAATGTATTTTTGGAAGGGAAAGTTGTAATTTCATAGGGTTTATTGTTGTTGTTTGACACTGAGGATGTTTGAAGTATTGGTACTTATAATGTATGAATTCCTCCTTAAGAAATGGAAAAGATTGTGGATTTATCTCGTACTTTATGTGTTGTTCTTTTACATATTTAGTGATTATTAGTGATATTATTTTCTCTGTTATTTTATTTATATAACTTTTGAATTGAACCCCTTTTGGTTTGAAATAAAATGAATTAGGTGGTAAGGGAATTACATACCTATCCCTTTATTTATATGTAACTTATCCAGTTGGCATTCATGGTTGATCACTTAATTAAATCTCTATGGTTATTTAAAATGATGTTAATGGAAGAAAAATCCATTATAATAACTTGTATAATGTTAATAGGTTACACTGAACCCTAATTCTTAATAAGAATAAGAAAGACACCTATTTCAAAATCATAATCATTTTGTTTAGAATCCTTGGGAATTTAAACCTAATTTTGTCTTGGAAAGAGGAAGAGGTATTTACTCTTGACTTGTACCTTAAACTGAATAAAACAAAAGATAGGTATATACAAATATAAAATAGTAGACTTCATTTTAATGAATTATATTAAAAAGAATCTGATTTGGAACTTAAACAAGTTAAGTCATGGTTAGGTTATAATTATGATCTAGAGTCGGGGAAACTCACGACAACTTAGGATAACTAGACATGTAATCAACTTAGGTCGATTGAGTATGTTTATGTACCCTTAGTCATCACAAGTAACATTCTTCCCTAGACTATGTTGCTAACCTTGGTTAGGGTTAACCTTGAACAAGTGGACTAACAGAGTCATGAAGACCATTCTAAATAACAGATGAAGTGGGGTGAAGGAAATATTCCATTTGATGAGTATGATGTCTAGGAATACTAATATGAATAGTATGTTGTAAATATTTGGCCAAAGTATCACAAACTACTGGTTGTGTTGTCCTACATCACATATTTTTAAGAAGTGATATTTTAGATGAATATTGGGAAAAATTATTTAGGTAGGCCTCTTAAACACTTAACACCCCAAGAAGGTTATGAGAACCAAGTATACCTAGTATACAAATCGATGAGTTAACATGAGAGATTTGTGTTTCATTGCATCATGAAATGAGAGATCGGTGTTTCACCGAGTCATTATAGTTGCATATGGTTATCTGTTATGAGATTGATTGGCATGGAATGTGTGTTCTAAATTATGATTATTTAGAAAAGAGAACATTATTATAAAAAAATTACCTTGTTTCTAAAGTATTAAAATGGGAACGTGACAGTATGGGCACAAATCAGGTCATGAAAAGACTAGGTAAGCATGGGAGGAGCCTAGGAACATTTTCTAGGGAATGTATGAATATATATAAGGATTAATTAATCTTTTGGAGTTAATTTTCAAGTTTTCACCAAAATTACATTTGAGAACTACTAGTGAAAACTAAGGTAAATAATATTGGTATGTATTTTCATGCTCATTTAGGACCTACCAAGTTATGGATCATGTACAGTGATTTTTTGTAGTGCTTCATGTCAATTTTCATCAAATTTTGAAGAGAATTGTGCAAGTTATGCAAGTTTTACCAAAACTGGTTTCTTAAAAAAGGTAAATTGAGTACCCTATCTTATTAGCATCCAAAAAAATTATCAAACCTTTTTCAGATAAATAATTGAATTATTTTTTAAGATCACTCCAAGACTAAACTTTTGCAAAATTTTTGAGGAAAATGGGATAATAAACAAAGAAATTTTATGCATTTTACTAGTAGTGTTATTCTCTCTACAGGACTCCCTTCTGAAGCGATAGGCATAATATGAGGTGTTTTGGATCCAAATAACTTGTGAAATTCATGGAAACCCCTTAAGATTTTATAATAACTCTTATAATTCAAAATGGTTGGTTTTGTGTTTCTCAAGGTGGACTATACCATACAAGTCTGTCCTTGCTTTGGAACCTTGAATTAGTGCTTAAAAAATGATTTTGGGTGTATGAATAATGAAGAGATGAAAAATGAGTTTTAAAATCTTCCATAGGTAAAATTTAACTAATTGAAGCTCAAAATTTCTTTGGTTAAGTGGTTTGAAGGTGTATTTTTCCTTTCTCCTTAACTTCCCTATACAAGCCTTATAAAGAAGATTAATTTCTAAGTGATACTTTTAAAATTCACTCTATAATCTATAAATTAAAATTGATGGAGGGTGTATCCATAATTTCTTTGATGTATCCCTATCACAGTTGATCACATGAGTGGAGTAATGGTATCAAGAAATTTACAAATCAAGACTGCCCTATGATGTGTCAAGAAATAGTGAACACGGTTTCAAAATTCACTTTACTAATCAATAGTGCAATTTAAGCCCGTGATTGAAATCAACATGGAAAATTTTCTATATAAAGGATTCTATCAAGAAGTTTCTCCAATTCCTATAAAATGAGGTTTGCATTGGTAAGTCTTTTCCATCTTGAATACTATGTTAGTTTATCTATGAATATCACATAAAACTGAGACTATAAGATTAAATCATGATGATATCCAATTAATCAATGCAAAGTAATCATTGAAGTTATTGAAAGAAACTTTGTTAAAGTAACCACACACTTACAGTAGCATGAAAATAAATAGCTAATTTTTAAAATACCTCTAATGGGAGAGTAGGGTTTGAATCCTAAAACCCTACCTAAGAATAGTTTGTAGAGATCTAGTAAACCATGATCTCATGAGTATGATACCACAAAAAGGTGGAAATGAGGAGTTGTGTTTCTATCTTATCCTCTTTTGAAATATATCCATGGATTCATCTTGAATGAGGAAACTATGAGTACATAAATATTTTAAAGCGGTAAGGACCTCAAGAATCGAGGTCTAATTTTTTTCCTCCCATTATTCCCATTATTAAATTGATATGTTGATTTCTCACATAATCAAATCATAAGATTATACAAACAAATCATATGTGCTAAACATATTGCTAAAAATCAGCTTTGAGTACAAAGGACATTTCAAATTATTTTCAATATCTCAGTACAATCTTATAAGGGTACATGCAATGGAAAAGGACCTCATAATCTTATATAATATACTAATTATTCCATCATCACATCAAGTACAATTTACTCCATAACTGAAATATAAAAGTAACTAATCAAGATTTGAAATCAGCTTGAATCCCTTTAGATTCTTTCCTTTCCCTTATCTCAAGAATAGCCTTATTTTCCACAAAGGGGCCAAATCAAACTAAAGCTGGCAAGGATTTCCATTTTCATATATGTATTATTCTACAAATGAAAACGTATTCAAAATATACAGTCATGCATCAACATACTAATTCATTCATTATTATAATAATGATTTCATAAAGCATGTATACATGCACGAACTAACCAAGTTCATAATATCTTTCAAAGTGGTGTCTTTAACCATCTTACATGAACATGCATAAAAATTACCTCACGTAAGGTTGATTGCATAATGCATTTCATAATATTATTTCATGCAAAATCAAATCAGCCTACCAACTATTTGAAGAAATGTCACATATAGGCTCCATATAAAAAAGAGAAGGCATGATAAGAAATTATGAAAACATCAACATGAACTTCACTTTATAATTCTTATAATGAACATTATGCCAAATCAGATCACCAACATAACATAATTTCCAAGAGGAAAAAGATCATTTATACCTAAGAATGCATGCCAACCATATGAAAAAATGTCATATAATGAACTTCACATATATCCAAGGAATGCATACCAATTGTATAAAAAATTTCATGTCATGAACTTCACTTCACAAGCTTAGAATGAACAACATGCCAAATCATATCAGCAACATAATGCATTTTCAAAAGGCACAACAAATCCTTTATACTCAAAGAATGCATGAGATCCGTATGACCAAATGTCATAATATAAACTTCCAATATAATCCAAGAATGCATTTCAGCAACATGAAAAAGTGTCATAAAATAATTTCACATAAATTCTAATGAATCCAATCTAGCAGCATGATAAAATGTCATAAAATAACTTCACATAAATTCAAACGAATTTGTTCTAGTAGCATAATAAAATGTCATAAATATATTCACTTCAATTCCAACGAATTCATTTCAGCAGCATGATAAAATTCCATAATCCATACTCATGTATTTATGCCAATAAAATATTGCATATCAATTGTTTGATGTAATGTCACAACACATGATTCTTTAAATATTCTAGCCAAATGATTGCACACTAATCATTTGACCAAATGCAACGTACTAGCATAAAATATTGTAGTAAATAAACAACAATCTAACAGTGAATCTGTAGCGTATAAAATACCCCAAAGCACCATGCTTTGTTAACTAATGTTGCAGCAGAACAACACATCAAATATTAACAGAACGCAACAAGGAATTAACCAAAACTGAGTGCCATAACAGCCAATACTGCAGCAACGAATGCAACAATAATTTAATAAAAAAACACTTCTGGCAGTTGTTACAACAACAATAAAACCATAAAGAAAGCAACGCTTCTAGCAGCAATAACAAAACTTATAACAGCTGTAGTAGACCAATGAATCAACAAAAATGCAGCATTCCAACATTTAAAAATGCAGCCTGGAGACCAGTCCAAAACCCATAGTGAAAATGTCAAGAAATCTTCTCTCAACAACCAAATGAATAACCTCATGGATTCCATTTATCAAGTAAGGATTTAAAAATGAAATCTCTAGCTCTCATACATGAGATATCTGAAATACATATTGTCCATAATAAAATAAAGACATTTTCCGATACCCATAAATGATTGATTCGAAAATATTAATACCCACAATAGATAATCCATATTTCTCATTACCTTGAAGAGGAATAAACTGAATATGCATTTATTTTTAAAATATTGCATAGAAAAAATAAGAAACCCTTTCTTGAAAGATTCGAGATGAAGAAGATCAAAAACCCTTTGTGCTTTCCTCTTTCCTTATCTATTTTTCTTCCTCCAGCTTCTTAGCTCCACACCATACCAAAATAAAACCCCAAACCCTTATTTATTTTCTTGGGAAATTTCTCCCCAACATTGTTGCAATAAAGAATGGCAAGATCCCAAAATACAGGCCCAAAATCAGCTCCAGATGGTTGAAAAACTTCCATGAAATCCTCCAGATTTTTTTGACATGGTCTCTCCTCTACTTCCTCCTCTCTTCATGCCATGCTAAAATGGTAAAAATCAAAACCTAACTCTCCTTTATTTCATGGATTCCAAAATCCATTTAAATGTAATTAAACTTCAAAATCGCCTCCACTTAGCTTTAGGCTAAGTTTAATTTTTATTAATTTATTTAAATAAAACTATGTGCCACATTCCAAGAGGAATAATTAACACATATGTTAATGCCAAAATAATTCATAATTCGAATTCCACAAAATTATCATTCCAATTAAGCATTATTTAAATGTGGAGCTCATTAACCAAGATAATTAAAATGTCTTGCATTTATTACGGTTGAGTCGAAAGCATCTAGATAATCTTTCAAATTCGGTTATTTTGCTAACATACCATCATAAATTAGGATTAGGTTAGATTACGTAACCTATATCTTAGGTTAGTTAGGCTAGAAAATGATATTAAATAATATCACACCGGAAGCTACCAAAACATTGTCACCGAATCAAAAGGGTGAGTGCTAACTCATGAAAGAGTGGGCACTTGTGCGTATACTCACATGTGTATGCACATAACTATGCTATCTTATATAAATAAGTATATACGCTCACATACCTATGATCATACCCATATGGGTATATGGATGAATGTCCATTCCTTTGTGTTGTATACTCATACCTTTGATGAATGACTAACGAAAACACAAACAGAAACCAAAAAGAAACAACCAAATAGATTATTATTGATATTGAGTTCCAAAAGTCGGGATGTTACAAAAGAACATCTCTAATTTGGTAGGACAGAGAATCCAATGATTAAATGCATGACTTATAATGAAGATAGAGTGTTATTTTATGTGATTATAATGTCACTAATTCATTTTCCCTAAGATGTGTAGATGTTGAAACCTCATTTCTTATGTTTTACAAAATATTGGTTTGGCTATGATCATAAATCGAGTGGAAAGTTTTTTAAGAAATAGTGAACACACAACTCCATGCTCCTCTTTGTTTATCTCCAAGGTTTGATTGTTGATGAAGGATTCTCGTAGCTTAGATACTCTGAATACAACCCTGATATGAGCTCATGTGTGTATGTATACTTCATGTGTAAATTTGTGATGAATTATCTCTGCATCTTGTTTTCTTATTGTGACTCAAATTAAGAAGCGGAGCTAAATGGCGAAGGAATGGAAAGACTAAGTTATTTTTAGGTTTCCTTGGCATCATATTTAACATTTATAATCTATGTTGACATTTGACTGGGTGGGTTTTAAGATAGAAGATAAATCTTATTTGGCATAGAATATGATAGATCGTAAAAAGTTACAAAGTGAGAAGACATAATTCAAAAATATCTTCCTCATTTGAGGGTAGTTATGAAGAAAGTTAAGGGGACTAAATGTGTAACTCTTGGTCTTCAAGGAGTCATGTGTATACCTATAAGTTATGATAACTTGAAAGACCTATGAATGCGAGTCATTATGACATAGTAAGTCAATTAAAATGTCTATATCCTCTTGTATGAAAAATTAAGTGAGCTATGTGAAGAGAAAGGAAAGTGAATAGAAAAATTCATTAGAGTTAAATTTGAAATTTTATTGTACATATGATAAAATGAGTAACTTGAAGAGTCGTGATATGGAAGGTAAAAATTCATGTGAGTTAGTTTCCTTTGTTTTTAAAAAGAACTATTTTTTCTATATGAAGTAATTGTTGAACCATGAAGGGGTGTTGATTAATGGTAAATCTTGAGAGGACCGTTTTTCAAGAAATAAAGACCTTGGCTAAGTGTGAAATTCATTCTTATAGACTTGATATAAGTTGTATAAGTAAAAGAGCATATTGATGTGGTTAGAGAGGAGTACAAATGAAGTAATGAGATGAAACAAATATCATAGTGTGTTTATGTAAGAAAATAATTTGAGGGTGATTAAAAATTATGTTTTTAAATTCTGAGTTATTTCTTAGCAATTTGGAAGTGGGTGATTCTCTGCAAGTAGATTTCTACAAATTAGTCAATTGGGTGATTAGCACTTTGTATTCAAGTGGGTGTATGATTTTTAATTGAATTAGGTGCTTCAAAACTAGAGTTAGAGCTTTAGGGTGAGTGGGTGCTCACCACTTGGTGAGATCATTGTAATTCTTGTTGGACAATTGTCCTTGATATTGCTTTGATTTCTCCTTTCAGTGGGTTTTCTCCCTTATTGGGTTTCCCACATTAAATATTATCTCCCATGTGTTCATGTGTGCTTGGTTCTCTCTCTCTATCTCTCATGGTTAAATGGTCATGATACATCATAGTTAAGATTGTTTAATTGTGGATTATTGAAAAATTGTAGATTGTTTCAGAATTTTAAATAAGCATTGATTCACCCCCTTAGTGCCTAGAATTCCTAACATAGAGCTTTTGATTTGTTCTTCAAAAGGATACCCAAGTCATTCTTGTGTTATCATCTATAAGGAACATCAAATAACTCTCTCCTTGAAAGATTTGAACCCTAGTAGGTGCAAATAAATCAATATTTATCATCTCTAGAGGTTCTAAGGTGGAATGTTCCTCGGATTTAAAATTTCTCCTAGTTTGTTTTACGTGTTGACATTCATTACATAATGTACTTACTGGTTTTCTAATTTTGGGAATCTTCCTTACACACTTCTTGGTACTGATTTTGACCAAGTTTTAAAAATTTAGATGTCCCATCCTCTTATTCCATATCCATCATTCATCATCCTTTCTCATGATGCAAATCTCATTTTTATTTCATTCAAGATGTACATATTTTTTTCAGTCCTCTTAGCCTTAGAAACCAACTTTTGTGTCTTGTCTTTTCTTATGCGACATATTTAGCTATGAAATTTCAATTTTTTCCTTTGACTACACATCGGAAAAACACTATGTAAATTTTGTTTTAATCCTTCTTCATATAACACATATTTTTTCAAGGTATTTCCATTATCTAAACTCAAGGAGCCCTTTTCAACTATCTTGGCAGTTGTATTGTTACCAAATCTTAATGATCCTTGACTGAATTATCCTTCAATGAGATGATTTTACTTTCATTTCCTATCATATGACTTGACAAGAATTATCAATATACCAAATCAATTCCTCATTCTGAGTGTGAAAGGAATTTTTAACAATCAAGGATTTCTATCACTCTTCATCCTTATATTATCTTTTGAGTACATTCTTCATCTTTATCCTTTAGCTGATTCTTGAGGATTTTTACTCTCTCCTTAGCTCCTTTGAGTATGATACATGTACTATTTATCCATGGGGAATGATGACTAAAGTTAACAACTCTATGAAAAAATATATTGCATGAATACCAATATCCATTAAATTAACTTACATACCATGTACTACTTGATACTTGATTACCTTCCTCGAGATATTTTTTTCCTTGTCATTCTCTTAGAGAACTGTGTGTTCCTTACAAAATTTTCCTAGAAAGCTCCATAGCTTATCCATCCTTGTGATTCTTGGGATTACCTCAACATTGTTAAGCTTGATTCGAGGTCCTTCTCTGATACCAATTGTTAGAATCACAACTACTGAGATGGAGGGTGAATTATTAGGCCATTTAATTATTTTTTCACTTATCACTTATCATTCATCAATCATTCCATTCAACTTAATAATACAAACCAACTTAACATGAATCATAAAAACATTACAACATCCATACATGAAAATGAAACATAATAACTCATAAACACTATATTGTAGTGGGAAACCCTCATAGGGAAGAAAATCCATTGAAAAAAAGATTTATTATTGCTATGATTCAAATTTAGTTGAGCACCAAACCAAAAATGAGAACAAACCCTAGATTTAGTTGGATACCAGCCCGATAAGGAGCACTAACCTCTAGATTTAAAGAGGCACCAACCCCATAAGGAGAACCAACCCCTAGATTTAGTGAGGCACCAACCCCACAAAATCATCAACTCCTAGATTTAGTAGAGCACTAACCCTACAAGGAGGCATGATCCAAAAATGGTAAAAAAATCACTCTAATTTTTAAACCAATAGATCCTTATAGGACATTCAAAAATTTAATTTAAAAATAAAAAACATGTAAATAAAATCCACTCAAAGAAGATGCAATACAAGAAATAATGACACTACATAGAGTTGTTAACATATTTCGGAAATTTCCTATGTATGCACATTTGTTAATTGATGAAATAATTCATTATAAAGTTCTGAATGTGAGTAAAAATAAACTTATAATAATATAATGAATTTTCAAGTCCACCATGACCTCTATGCCAACTAGTCGAGTAGAACCTAGACAAGTCTTGGAGGCTTTCTTAATGTTCTAACACGAACTCCCCACTTAAAACTATCTATAAAATTCCCCTCTCTTGCACGTCCTCTAGTCTATATATAGAGATAAGTTAGATATTGTTAGTGTTCGAGCTCATCAACAAGATCCTCCTCTATGGACTTAAAGCAACAAAAATTGGCTTAATAGAGTCAAGCATATGAATATTTAAATCACTTTGTATAAGATTCTCTAGTGCTGAAAAATTCCCCTTGGATCTCGCACTCTAAGCTCTAGGTCGTGCATGAGAAATTAGGATTAAAATAGCATTTACAAAATCATAATGAGATAAATATAATAACTCATAAAATCATGGGGTAAAAAGAACCTTATATGTTGAACAATTCCTTAATAAAGTTAAGGATCTCTAATACCCACACTAATATTTTTATTTAGTCTTGAATGTGCTTATGTTGAAATTTAGGGGGGGTTATATAATATCCCCTTCCAAAAAATATATGTTATAAGCCATATCAAAATTTATTAAGTCAAGGAATATGAGTTGGATGAGTTAGTTGGGGTGGTGATTTGTATGCGATGGGTATGAGGTTCAATTACCACCCACCTTTTTATTCTCCCTCTATTTGCAAGATCTCATTTCACCGATTCCACTTCTTCCATACTTCCCGTGTCCACTAATGCACACTCCATGTATTTGTTCATATTGATATTCTCATTTTTATCATGTTCCCTTATTGCTACGTTGACATCCCCACTTCGATTTCGTTTCATGTTGGCATCTTGACCTCGAAGTTGTGACTCTTTACCACAGGTTGTTGGGATTTAATCCCACGTGCATTAGGTAGTTTTCTAGTGATGGCTTAATATAGACAAATCCCATAATTTACCATCATGTCTTTGGATACGCTTATCTTGTTTTTCTCACAATTGGGCTCATAGGTTTATGTGGCAAGGTGGATGGTTGACTCACCGGGTGGAATCTATTCCTAGCTTACTTCTTCACTCGCCATGGGCTCACTCCTTAGTCCGCGAGGAGCTCTATGCACTGAATAATTTCTCAACTCGGACATCAAATCAAACATGATCTATCCTACTATCTTTATCTTAGCTTGACCCCAACTCGTCATCTTGGTTTTGTAGCTTGATAATTTACTTTTAGTTTCATGGTAGTCGGTATCTCTCTCAAAACAAGAGTGGACGCCACTATTGCAAATGTTTTTAGTTTATCAAATACCGGAAGTGAAAACACAATCATTTTTTTCTCCATGTCAATTGTTGATGCATCAATGACTTGTTTTCTATTTTTTAATGTGCCCACTCATTACATATCTCGTACTCTGTATTTTTAATGAAAAATCTTGTTCTTATGTGAACTGTATTTGGAGTATACGGTGTCCATTTCCAATGTTCAATATACCACAAAAATCTATTGACCTACATTTTTGTATGGAATAGGTTCTTGGAGACCTTTGAAAATTTTTATGCCCAATGTTGACTTCTAGATACAACCTCCCCACCAAGAAAGATTTAGGTCCACTAAAATATTCTTTTCCTCTAATCTGTATCTTAAATTTGTTTTGTGTCAAGAGAGATCTGTAGTCTTTTTTTAAACCAATGTTGAGTTGGTTGTGTTGGTACTTCACTTATAAAAGTCTAAATGCTCACCCAAATCATGCACAAATACCAAGTCCCTATTTTTTTCACTATAAAGATGTGGTTAGATCATACATGTTCATCATAACCATTGCAACATAACATGAAATAAGTTACAACATAAAATATTAGAAACACATATAATAAGGAAGATTAATCAATCGACATAATGATCAATAACACTTGAATTCACAATATACAATATTTAACCATAGTAATATTTTCTTCCCAAACAAAATTATCCATTACAAACCTAATCTGGTTACATAATAAATATGTTGATTACATTCATAATGCAATTACAACCTTACATTGGACCGTTCATGTATATAAAACTCATGTACAAACATCAACATTGACTCACATCAATGAACTCTCTAAATACAAGAGTGCAACACCTATTTATATATGGTGCGGACTTTCCCTTCATCAAGGTACATGTTTTTTCCTAATAATAGGTGTGTTATAAATATATTTTATAATTTTAAACCTTGTTTTAACTCTAGATCGAGTTATAAATAGATCATCTTTATCCTTATTTAATCATATATTTAGAAGTCTCGTTGCATGTTATATTACCTCTTTGATTAGCCTATTTCCAGAATTTATGTGTGTATCATGTCATCCTAATTTTCTATTAATATCCCTTGTCTAAAATAATTTGTCCTTATAATTCCATGCATTTGTGTGATCCCTTGTGTGATGACCTATTATTCATACACACATGATTTCACGCATTGACTGTGATACTTTTCTTCTTGTGCACATTCCTCCATACATCCCTTCTAATATATTCATACCTTTTAAATACCTATGCACACTCTTCTACACACAGTATTTATTCTTTGTATAACACTTTGATATTTCTTCGACCAACATCACCCCACACTAGGAGTATTATTTGTCCTTGAAAATATCTTGAAAAAAAAAAGTCCCTCCAAAGAATGGATGAAAGAATGAAAGAATCTAAAAACAAAGAATGGGCGGCATATAACCAATGAATCAAAGAATTAAAATATATCATTTTGTGCATACTCACTACTCAAGCCTTCTAAGATGGAAATTTTTTTGGAAATTTTTTTATTAATATATTCTCTAACTCCTTCCAACCCCGTAATTCCCTTACAACTTTATCGGGTTCTTCTTACACAACATTTGACACTTTTTGGGGTCAAATTGTCTACTTTATCCTTTAGCTCCATTATTATTACATCAAGTTTTGAGGCCACTCCCTCTAAAGTATCATCGTGCATATGACCAAGGGATAAAGTTCATTTATCCTCACCTAAACTGTGTCCATCATGGCCTTGATTAGAACTCTTTTCTCTATGAATTTTTCCATGACCTTCTCATGCTCGACTTAGTATTCTTCATAATTTATGGATATTCTTCAGTTTTACTTCCTCACTTATGATGTGCAAGCTAATAATGAGAGAGAAGTATTGGTAGTTATAATAAATACTCTTCCTTCCACATGTCGTCTTTCACCTCCATGGCCAATTCCTCATACATTACAATACTCCTCTCCACCTGTTATTTATTCTTCTTTTTTTTTTGCATGGCCAACTCTTCCTCTATCATACCTACCCCATCCTTTCTTTCTAGTAACATCTATCACACTAGGTCTTCAAAATATTTTAGTTCCATTGATACTAATACTTTTCCTTTTGAGCTAACTTTGGGCATGCACTTGTGATGATAACAATTATATCTCCTTCTTTTTCATAAGAATCCATTATGTGCTACTTTGCATCCCTTAATTACTTGGTGAGGTTTTGTATCTCCTTATATTTAAGACCAATTCATGTCACTCCCTTTTGATGGTGGCATCATTGTCAAAATTTATTCATCCTACTTCTAATTCCATCTTGTTAAGTGCATTACACACTCTTTCATATGTTAGCTATGTGGATTCTACCATAGGAAAGGATTATACTAGTCTTTTCTTTAGCTACATCTCAGATAGTGATTCCTTTCTCACCTCCAATCTTTGCTCATCCATATGCATATGGTAGTTTCACAAGAGCATATTCCTCTTACACATAAAAAATCCATTCTTATAAAACATCTCCCAACATAATAGGTCTTATGTGGGTATTGAATTTTATAATCTCTCCGTGAGAACCTCTGTGGGGTCATCAATACATGTCATATGGGGACCCTATGGAGGTTTCCTTAACCTCCTCCCCTTTGAGTGCTACTTCTTTGGCATGTGTCACAAAATATTATCTTGCGTGTTTATTACTCCACTTCCTATTCTTTCATCCTTCCTAGTGCCTTCATCTTTTTCTCCCTCTTCTCCCCCTCGTGCTCTACCTCACACTCTTCCTCATGCTCTATCTATATGGGCTCTTCCTTTTGTTCTTATTCTCCATCCTGCCTCTTTTCCATGCATGGTTCTTTTTGCACCATTTTCTTTACGTCTTCGTATGTTGGATCCTCTTCATGTACTGATATATCAGCATGCTCCATCTCTTCTCCAATTATCTTATTCAGGTTGTCTTATTCTTCCTCAATTTCATAAATGACTTGAGGACATTTCTTTGCTGGGCTTGGATTATTTAGTGGAATTGGTTTCTTTTTCACAAGAATTGCATTATTTTAAGTGTATGAGACACTTTCCTCTCCAAGATCCTTCCTTAGATTTCATCTCTTTCTGTGATCTACATTCCCTACAACTAGATATTCTTCTCCTTCTTCTTCTTTTTCTTCGAGATTATTCTCATGTTGGTGCTTGGGAATCCTCACGGTATGATTCCTTAATAGTTGTAGTATCCTCGACCTCCACTTCCCTCACATCCTACAATTTTGGCCAAAGGATGACGTATACCCCGCATGTCTCCTCGCTAACTACAAGTGTAATGATTGGATTGAGGTCCATCATATTAGAATCCATTATCTCAAGGTAATCTACCTTATGTACATATCCATATGTATTCCTAAGATAATGGTAATCCACATCCACCCTATCTAATTTAAACTTCAGATATTACACATCCTTGATCTTGTTTACTATACACTATAAGTACTTACCGGTAAATGAAAATTTTAGTTTGAAACATGCTCCAAGCTCTCCATTCTTCACTAATAAGCCAGCCCACAAGTATAAAGTGTTGCATTACTCCAAAATCCTCATGTTTGTTGAGTAACACCATAAGCTCCTCGCACATTCCATTCATTCTCAAATGCTACATGTATTCACCTATACCACATGTTGATGCATTTTTTTGTATTTTTTACTCCCACCATCACAATTTAAGTTAATAAACCTCTTTTTCAAGGACTTTTCCTTAAGAGGATACACCCACATCTTATATCCAAGTCCATCAGATCCAAAACACTATCAAGAGCAGGATTGAGCCACAAGTGATATTCTCCCCTCATTCATTTTGCACCTTATCCGCCTCCACAATTCCATCGGCTGTGTATAAGGTGATATTATACTTATTCTTATTTTCCATCTTGTGCATAGTGTGAAGGAGCTTCTTGTTTATCTCATTTCAACACTCGAGGCTCCTTTCTTAGAACTCACCACTTGCATAGTAGCTCTAGTTGTAGGATTAACAATCTTGCTAATGTAGAACATGTGCTTCCCCCTCTCATATTTTAGCAAGGTGGTTGTTTCTTCAATCTTGGGGCCATTGAGTAATTACATCTCCAAATCTTTCCCCGTGTCACATAAACCAATAACTCTTGTGAGATCAATATGAAAGACAACCTCATCAGCCTTCCCAAAAAGTAAAAAAATCCTCATATACATGCAACATGAGTTATTGGAAAAATTAAGAAGGATTTCCAAAGTAAGGAAACTCAAAACTTTGGAGCACTCCTACCTCCTCCAAGGTATTACACATGGAGTCATCCAATATTACCTACCCTTCCACAATCTTTTAATCTAGCTCATGAAACACATACTTTTTTATGGCCGCATCATGTCCTGCGCACATGATTTTTGTACTCACTAATCTTACAACTACAAAGTTTTGACGCTTATGGATGCCCAAAAATTACTTTAGGTCAATATTAAATCTCTAGGAACTTATCCTCATGTGCTTCATCAAAAACCTTTATCTTTTCCTTTGGTTATTTTATTGGTGCCATTTTGTTTCCTTCTCAACTGGTTCAACTTTAAATTTTATGCATACCTTGCTATAACCTTGATGCCTTACTTTCTCGGAACATGAAATTTCTTTTTTTGGTGATGATTTTTCCTCTGTATTTCTTTACCCTTATACCTACTTATCCATCTTTTTCCCTAATCCGAACTCGTAATTCTCATTCACTAGCTCCACAAACATGTTCCCTAACTTTGCATACCATAGTTTGTCATCTTCACTCAAGTGTCTTCCTTCCACAACCTTCAACGAGCTACTACTTCTTTTAAGGATATCCTCAAGGTCAAGGTTAATATGGTCAATCACTTCACTCTAGTTTATATCGGCTCCTTGGTTTTTTCTTTCACACTTAGCTCTATTATTTGTACTTCTTCAGTCAAGATCTCAATTGTATAATTTATTAACGATAAGGTACAAAAACTTCACTTGTGCCCATTTTATAGATTTTGAAAATTTTATCACATTAATTGCACTCCATCTATAACATTTTTATCATTAAAAGTAATTTTTGATTTTTAAATTGTTTTTTCCTTCTACACATGGAAATCATTGCCTTTAGGCACAAAACTACTCCCTAAGCTTAAGGAACTCTTGTGTACACCATCATGTTTAGGACACACTCTTCCTTTATGCCATGTTCTAAGTAGTCCACCTTATTACTCGCCTCCTTTGCATTACACTATGTGGCGCACCATTTGGGCGGTTTCCAAACTAAGCAATTTCCATCACCTTTAAGCACCAAAATATCAAGAACCTTTGCACCAAATCTATCCATTCATAGCACTATATTTTATGCACCAATGTTTTACCATCACACATCATCCTTTCATACCATCACATGCACTCTTACCATCTTCTTAGGAAGTACCAACCTTCCATTTCTCTTCTTACGTGCACTTACATCTTATTCACCACATTCTAAAAGTATGTGTGGTCATATTTGCATCAATCTAACATAGATTAATCAACTCCTATGAAAAAATGTTCTTATTACATAAAAACACAAAAAAATGAAACAAAAAGGGATATCTAATCTAAGGGGAAATAATTCCTTATTATAAACAGAAAAAGAAGCTTATTTAAAATAGGGATTCATCCTACTTCTATTAAATTAATTAGGAAATATGTTGTCATCTAACACTTTTAATTGACATGTGCCTAATTCCAATATCGTAGTCACTACAAAAGGTCCCAACCAATGAATTTTAAGCTTTCCAGATGGCATGTGAACTTAGAGTCATACAAGATGACCATATTCCCCACCGCAAAGGAATTTTTGTTAATATGTAGGTAATGCTAAGACTTCTATCTATCTTTATCGATCTTTTGACACACCACTCATCCAACCATATCAACTTATTAATGTGATCTTCTATTGATTTCTCATCATCCAATCTCCTTGCATGCATAATTTATATGGAGGGTAACATAAAATCAATAGAAAACACTTCGCCTATGCCAAACACAAACTGAAAGGGTGTGGCCTTATTCAACCT
Source organism: Taxus wallichiana var. yunnanensis (assembly GCA_018340775.1). Taxonomy (NCBI): domain Eukaryota; kingdom Viridiplantae; phylum Streptophyta; class Pinopsida; order Cupressales; family Taxaceae; genus Taxus; species Taxus wallichiana. Next base: position 902,488,523 of record CM031234.1, on the reverse strand, counting down.
CTTGTAAGTTGTTTTATATGCCCATAACAAAGTTGATACCTTATCATCCCAATATTTTCTTCCAACATCACATATCTTTGTTAAGTTTTTTCTCAAAATATTATTAAAGGTATCACCAGTTCCATTGGATTATGGGTGATAGGGGTAGTCTTATGGTGAGCCAAAATAAAATCTTCTAGTAGGATTCTAATAGTCTCATTTAGAAAATGAGCCCCTTTATCACTTATAATGCTAAAAATGCATCCATACCTACTTATGATGTTCTCCCATAGAAATATAGATGTTGTTATAGTGAAATCCTTTTAGGTGTAACCTATACCCACTTAGTCAAGTAATTTGTGAATGTGATGATATAACACATGCCTATCCTAGGTGCAGGTGGTGCAATGGAGCATAAAAAGAAACTTTTCCACTTATCAAATGGTTTTGTGCTTGTTATAGGGAGTAGTGGCATCTCATCTATGTTTCTAGGCTTTCCTATCCTTTAAAAATAATTTAGTGTCCTTATACAATGTTTCCCACTATAAACCTATAAGTAAGATCTTACGCGCTATTACTTCTCCTATAGAGTGACCTCCATCTATGCCTCCATGTGCTTACTCCATGATATATTTGTACTCATGCTCTAGAAAACATCTTCACAAGACCTCATCTCTTCCTAGTTTATACAGTCTCCTCTTATAAGCTAATAGGGTACCACACAAATATCAAGTTGTTTCTTTTCAAATGTCTTCATTCCTTCAAACATAAGTCTAGTGTGAAAGAACAACATGATATCTTATAAATATACTAGAACATGGTTCAATCTAAATAAATACACATCCACCATATTCTCCTCTATGCTTTTCACATCCTCACTGAGTTAATCCTTGATAGATGATCAAGTCCCAAGTTTCTCTTTATAGGCTTCATTATAACTGAAAAAATTAAATTCCCTAAAAAGAAGAATCCAACAACATATGTGCCCATGAAAAACTAGATTATTAACCAAGTAACTAAATGTAATATGATCAATATACAATATAAATGGTGTGGCCAAAAAGTACTTCCCGAACTTATTAAGTGTTTATATCATTGATAAGGATTCACACTCCATAATTGTATAGTTTTGATTGGCCATCTTCAACTTCCTGCTCACAAATCATATGATATGATAAACATGTCCTTCACCTCGATGTGATAAGACTACACCATTGATCATGCTAGAGGAATCCTCATGTACATGAAAATTATTTTTCCCGAAGGGAATCCTAAAATAGGTGTCATGGCTAGCCTCTCCTTCAACATCTCAAAAACTTGTTATTTCATTTCACCCCAATAGAAATTTCCTTCGGCTTTGAAAAACTCTTCACGTGGCATGGAAATATTGGCATTCCCCTTAATAAACTTTGAATAATTTTTGCACCCTAGGAAACTATGCACTTAAATCTGAATTTTTGGATCTTCCAAATCACAACATAACTATAATCCTAGCTGGGTATACTAATAATCCTTCTTTGAAAATGATATTTCCAAGAAAATTACCAAAAGGATTTGAAAAAAATCATGTCTTGATGTTTAAATAGATATTAAGTTTCCTGCACTTTTTAAAAATCAATGTCAAAGAGTCACAATGATATTTCACTAACACATACACCGTCCCAATCATCCAAGTATACCTCTAAAATATTGTGAATAAAATATTGGAATTCTTGAACCACTATGCACAAGAAAATGATTGACACATGCTTCAGCCCAAAGGGCATGATGGTGTGATAAAATATGCAAAATTTAGTCAAAAAGGTGGTATTCTCTTGATATTTTCACACAATTCTCACTTGATGGTAACCTAAAAATCCATCAGTTAAAGAGTATATTTTGTGGCCTACAATACCTTCTAATATCTCTTCAGAGTGAATAGTGTAGGAAAATAATCTATGAAACATAAAAATTGAGTACCTTGTAGTCAACATATATCCTTATCCAATGATCGATCTTGATGGTGATCACCATGGGCTTATCCATTTAGATTCCTCAATAGGCTCAATAATTTCATACTTGAGAATTTTATCAAAATCATATTTTACCTTCATGTAGAAATTCGGATTCATCATGTACATCCTCTTTGAAGCTAGTCACGCACACTCCTTAAGCTTAATTTTCATCTCACCTAATGATGATGTAAGGCCTTTAATTCATGACACCATTTGGGAAATAGATATTGAAATTCACATAGTAACTCAATTATCTTTTCCACTTCAGGTTAAGACCATTAATCACCAATTCTCACTTCTTTTGGCATGTCCTCAGTCCCAATGTTCACTTTTTTAGTCCTCAAAGGCACATGGTATGCATGTGTCTAATCATCTACATAGTCCCACACCTCACGCGTACCTTCCATATGATTAGTATCTAGATCTTAAACCTCCACATAATTTATGAGGTAGACAAGTTTCCCATTCTCTTTTTTTTCTAAGTATGCCCACATTATGTTTCTTCTATTTCTACCATGTCCTCACATGCCTCGGTGTTAGATTCACTAAAAATGGATTATGAGTTCCTCACCTTATTTTTGTGTCCTAATTTAATGCACTTCATGATATGTAAGGCTTCATGAGCTGGAGGCTTAATATAAAAATAATTAAAACTATAAATAATACCTTAAGTTAGGTTATTCTAACTCGTTTATTCCTACTCTAACTCAACATGTACGTACCAAACACGTACACAAATATGAAAAGTAGAGTAAAAATTGTGTACCCATAAATATGGTAGCAATGCATCTAATTCCTTTCACAATTGTGAACATGAACCATAGGAGGGGTTTTCCCATCACAATCATATACCATCAAGGAATATTACTTTAGGAAAACCTTGTATTACTTTAGGAATATCACGTACACAAGTTCGTATTGTCTCTATGTGTTTCCCACTAGTGCGGTAATGTATCACAAAATGTGTACACCATCATTATTGTCCTATCACCTTCATTTTTCCATTGTTCCTCCATCATGTGCAATAATGACTTAGGATTCTCCTCTCTAGTATACTTCATCATGATGGTTTTACCCAACCGCCTCATACATCATGGCCTTATCATCATGTGTACTCATCCACACATATCATGACCCACCATTTCATATGTGTCATGGTCCCGATTGTAATGAATAAGAATATTCCCAATGAATCAAACCATCCTTTGATGGATCCACATTCTTAGCTTCACACACCATATGTGCATAGATTTTATTGAGATATTATTCATTAACAGAATTCAGATACTGGCACAACCTTTGCATCATCCAAAGGTATGACAACCTGCTCATCCTTAATCTCAAAATTAATATACCACTTTTTTCAGAACAAGTCTATGTTATTAACATAGCATTAGGTACATCGAAGAAGCATAGGAAATTTATCTCGCTTCGTAAATAGCTCCAAAACCTCAAAGTCACCCATAAATTTGGTTCCCTTTATAATGATAAAATAATCCTTTAATACTCCAATGGGTATGAATCTTGTCTTATTATCCATATACAACACATTAAAGGATGACATATATGGCGGCTTTCCAATTTGGTTCCAAGCATCAAGGGTGAGAAAATTAACTTTTGCATTAGTATCAATAAGAATATTACTAGCCAACCATCCATTAATCATTGCATCCATTGTAATCTCTTTGTCATACTCATGGTCCTATGGTCATAAATTAACATGCATTATTTGGAACACCATTTCAATACCCACGCATGAAATCTTATCACGTAACCATTCTCCTAAAATAGGTATTATGTTATCCTTCTTTAGCATTCTACATACCTCTTGAAGATCATCAACATCCTAATGTGGTAGCTCAATACCCCTCACATGCTCCCTCTTATACCCTTTCTCTTTCAAACATTGTATATCTCTCTAAAATCCCTAATAAAACCCATGGTCTCTGATAAAATTCTTTCTATTGGGCTTTGTCTTGATACTTTACATACAAGATCGAACTTCCCGCCTAATGAGAGGTGTTTCCTTCCTTACTCATGCATGTGCATTGTTTTGCACATAAAGTAAATAATAATGGTTGAAGTTAAGGCTCAAATGTATTATTAGGCACCCATTTCCATAGTTTAGTGTGTTCCACCTTGATCATTATTGCACCATTATCCTTTTTTTATTTTTACATATATGGGAATACGAGATATGTACAGTCCTCAATCTTACACGCCTTTCCACAATACACGTAAAATTAGTTATTTGGACACTTTTGTTGATAATGATCAAGTAAGCCACATCTATAACATGTCCCCCACGTAAACCTTATATGGATTCCATGGCCTCGGCTTTGGAATATGCCTCTAAATCCTCTATTACTATTGTTGTGCTCCTCATTGGTCAGTTGTTCTTGTTCTTGTTCTGTTAGTTACTTTCCATAGTGGTCTCAGCATAACCCTATTTCACATACCTCATGGATTTTATCAATATAATGGTATTCATTAATGTCATGGGTATGCACATCATAGATATTGCAATATAGGGAGACATTATTATGTGTTGTGTGATGTAAAAGTGGACAATTTAGGAAATAATGATTCTTATGAAAAATATCACAAGATATTAACAACGCATGTATATTTCTGCACGGGAAGTTATCCTAAGTATGTTCCTCTACCTTGCAATCAGTAAAACATAATCCACTTCACATCTCATGCACATAATTGGTAGAAAAATCTTTAACTAAGTATTCATTTCCATAATTTTAGCCTCAAGGAATCGACTTACCCCTATATCTATAATTCCTACAACTTTTATGTATAAGACTTCTTCCAAGGCTTTGTGTAGATCATTGAATGTCTTGTGTGATATCACTCTTCAAATATGTCAATAATCCTCGTATAAACCACCACACATGTTGGATATGATGTATTTCATAGGAGAAATTGGACAGCAAGTCTTAAATAGCATGTCATACTCCCTAACACTCTTAGACAAACATTTCTTAATATCCTTTAGCACCTTAATGTTGTGTTGCTCAAACTTGGGTATATGAAACTTAGCCAAAAAGGATGGCATAAAATGTATCATAATAAATTTTTGTGTGATGTGAGTCATATTTCATGTACCATCTATATGCGCACCTTTGAAGTTTGGTGGAAAATTTACTTGCCTTTCGGTCCTGGAGCTGTTATTTTCTTAGCTCTCCATAATACGATCCTCTTGGCTTGTGTAAAAGTAGAAACATAATTCCTCGGAGCATAAATATGTTGAAATCAAATACTTCAAGGTATAACTAAGTAAAATACCTTCCCACCAATGATCTACAACTCTAGTCCATGGTGCATCCAAATCAGAGAGTGTATGATAGTTGTCATATCTCCACACTTGTTTTCTTCCTAAATGGGCATATTTTTTATCCATGTAGGATGTTAACCACTAGTACAATTTTACTAGAAAGAAGATGAAAAATGTATCATAAAAGCTATCATATAGGTTATCTTCCACCCACTTACATGCATTAAAGTCAGTTCTAGTGTTGTATCTCTGAGAAAATACATCTTGACCGTCATGTACCCAAAGAAAAATAGAATACCATACATAAACCACATCTTGAGAGAATAATGGAAAGAGGTATTGAAAATAGAACCAAAATGTAATTTTTTTTAACGAATGCTAAGTTGGGCATGCTATAACTTCATCTAAAAAAGGTCGAATGTTCACTTGAAGGACACGTAACAACTAGGTCCCTCCTTTCTTCACTCAAAATATGTGGTTAGATAATAAATGTTCATCATAACCATTTCATTACAACATGAAATAAGATAAAACATACAATATTGGAAACACATATAATAAGGAAGCTTAATCAATCATACATAATGATCAATAACACTTGAATTCCCAATGTACCATATTCAGACATAGTAATATTTGCTACCCAAACATAATTATCCATTACAAAACCAAATGTTTACATAATAAAGCATGATGATTACATTCATAGTTCATTTACGTCCTTGGGCTAGACCATGTGCACATATAAAACTCAGCTACATACTTCAATGTTGGCTAATATCAATGAAATCTCTAAATACAAGAGTGCATCACCTATTTATACATGGTGGGGACTTTCCCTTCACCATTTACATGTGTTTTCCTAATAATAGGTGTGTTATAAATATATTGCATGCTTTACCAAGTCTTCTTTAACTCTAGATCAAGCTATAAAAACTTGTCTTTATCTTACTTTAATCTTATGTTTAGAAGTCTCATTGTAAGTGCATTTACTGATTTGATCAACCTATTTCTATAATTTTATTGGGTATCACACCATTCTATATTTTATTAATGGCCCTTTTCCAAAATAGGCTAAGTCATTATTTTTGCATGCATACATGAGATCCCTTGCATGGTGACCTATTATTCTACATTGTGCACACCTTTCATGCATTATCATGTCCTCAATCCCTGTTCTTATGAGCATGCTTTCACACATTAACCTATTATACCTTTCTTATTGTGTGCATTCCATTGTGCATCCCCTATAATATTGTAACCTTTTCACTACATGTGTGTTCCTTTCTGCACTTGGTTTTTACGCTTTGGCTAACACTCAACCATATATTCTAACAAACAAGATCTCTATAGTTGAATCAATAGTCTTAACATATGGTTCAATCCCTTGACCTATCATATATGTTACCACTTCCAATTTTTGTGCCACTGATGTTAACATTACCAAATCATGATAGAAAATATCCATCTATTTTTTTATAAGGACTAAATAATATAGCTTAATTACTAATTTTGTAAGAGAAACACTAAGCATGATAAACCTGTTACGAAGTATTTCCTTACTTTTTAGATCACATCTCATGTCATTTTCTCTCTACAATCAATTTTTCTACAAAGTATGATAATTGTATTTTGTTGTGTATGTATAGCTTGTTCAACAACAAAAATGATATACTGTAATATTATGGTGTTAGTAACATCTCATTAAAAGCACACTCCAAAGTTTGCCCATATATATCATGTCATGTCACTATTCAAAATTCCTTCCTCCTTCAGAGAGAAAATTGAAAGGATTCAGAAAAAAATTTTATGGCAAGGCATGGAAGAAAAGTTCAGATTTCACCTTGTGGCCTGGGATAAAGTCTGCACCCCTAAATCTAGGGGAGGGCTGGGAATAAAAAATATTGAGAAAATGAATGAGGCACTCATTGCTAAGATGGGCTGGAGATTGCTTTCTGAGAAACAACCCTGGATTGATGTCATTAAAACAAAATACTTGAATCAGCAAGCTGTTTACTCCTATCTGCATGATGAGCAACTCCCCAATGGTTCCATTTTTTGGAATAATCTGGTTAAGAGTAGAAACTTCATTAAGAAGGGAAGCAAATGGAAAATTGGGGATGGCAGCGACATTAACTTCTGGGAGGATAACTGGTCCAATGATAATCTCTTGGAGAGATTTGGGACTGCTAAGGACAGTCTTATAAGAAAATATGGAACTAAAGTCAAGGACTACATTGATGGAAATGGCACCAACAAGAATTGGAAAAGACTTACTATGGAGAGTATTGAACTGAAACAGACTATTTCCTCCCTCCAAGACCTTTTGGATCTCTTCCCTTTGTGTCAGCTGGATTCCAAGGATGAGCTGATCTCGGAGCAATTCACACGAGGGTAAATACTCGGTCAAATCTGCTATACCAGGTCTTTTCCACAAGAAACCAATCGACTTTAACCGGAACTTGATCTAGATGCCCGAGTTAACCCCAAAATAAATTTTTTTTTGGCTTTGGCTGGCCATCAGAGGTAAAATTCTCACCACTGACAATTTGATGAAAAGAGGATTTATCATTCCCAATTGGTGCCACCTTTGTAGGAATAGCTATGAAGACATTAGACATCTGTTCATACACTGTGATTATGCCTTTAGAGTTTGGAACTTTGTCCTTTCCAAATTTGAAGCTCTCTGGGTGATGCCGGAGGATCTTACTCAAATTTGTGGAACCAATGGAACCCACCATTCAGACATTGTGCTATCAAAAGAATATGGAAATTAGCCATCCCGCATTTAATTTGGAGGATCTGGAAGGATAGAAATAATATAGTTTTTAGAAATAAGAAGCAGAATTTTAAACTCACTACTGGCAAGATCTCCCAAGGCATCAAAGAGGACATGGCCAGATTTAAACCTCCTAAGAACAATTGTTACCCTGAAAATGAAAAGCACATCTTATCAAATTGGCAGATCGGATATTGGAGCAACCCCGGGAATAGTGTGGATAGATCTTTGGTCAAATGGCATCCCCCTGAATCCAATTGGTTCAAGCTGAACTTTGATGGTGCCTCTAAGGGGAACCCTGGAACAGCAGCTGGAGGAGGAGCAATACGGGACCATAAAGGTAATTTGATTGTTGCATATGCTGGAAAAATGGGAATCCAAACCAATCATTTTGCAGAAGCTTTATCTGTTCTCTGGGGTTTGAGAGTTGCTCGGGCCCAAAATATCCAGAACCTCATTGTTGAAGGGGACTCCCTTAATATTATTAATCTGCTTAATCAGTCCTCTTCTCCTAGCTGGAATATCAAAGATTTTATCTCTGAGTCCATAAGCATCAGTCATACCTTCAACAGCATCAGAATCATACATACTTACAGGGAAGGAAACAAGCTGGCCGATGCAATGGCCAATTATGGCATTAATTTAAATTTCACTATTTGGGATAATGATAGTATCCCTAATCAGCTTCACAACAGCATACATGCGGACCTTCACACGCAAACAATCTCTAAAGATATGCTTTAATCTTTGGAGGAAATCCATAAATTCTTCCACAGGTGCTGTTTTAGTTTATTTGGCGTGGCATATGATATCTACTCCAAATGATAGCAAGATTTTGTTTAGGAACTTCAAGTGGAGTTGTCTAAATTTAAAAACAGCGCACGCGGGAAGTACAATAGCTGTTGATATTCGGTTGCCAAGCTCCGCGAAAACCGAAGATAACTACAAGGTGAAAGCGACAGATAAGGGTTTTCACGCGCGACTTCACGCAGACTCGGATCGGCAATCCCACGGCCGTTCGTGGGAGGACCAACGACTACGCCTCCCATTTTTATGCGACCATTGACGGTGAGAAACGAACCACTCTCAACGCCCAAAGGTATTTTGAAAATTGTTGTAACCAGCACATCCTTGTGAAGATGGGAGGGCCTCCTGCCCATTGAGCCGTGTGCGAGACCACCGGAAAGATAACACCGAGCTCTGGAACATTCTTAGTATTGGCGGATTCACCAACTTTGTGGAGAGAGTGCAAGGGCATGATCAAAGCATCTCTGTTCGCTTTGCCAAGGAGTGGAATGAGAGGATGGTCGACTATGGAGGGCGTAAGATTCTTATTAATTACGAACTCATAGCTGAAGCGACCGCCTCGGCTGGAAGGATACCGCTTCTTCAACAAGAGGGTTATCAAAGAGGCTGAAGAGAGAAGATTTGTGGAGGAGGAGGAGAAGCTTATATTCAACACCGCGGGTCTGCTTGTTAATTCAATTCCTTCTCCGTATGATGAAGTCACCCGCATGATGATTCGCTACATATCCTTGGAAGGCAGGTTTGTTACTGTCCCTGCCAAGCACCTTGTCTTTTTGAATCACTTTCGTAGGAGTAGGTTGGTTTGCTTCCCCCACTATCTGTTAAACTCTCTTGAGCGCTCCATTTTGGAGTTCCAGAAGCATACCCGGGCGGTTCCCCTTCACCAAGGGCTTATTCTGCTTATTCACAAGCACTGCCTTATCAAATTCCCCGGTCTCCCTTCCTCTCCCGGCCTGGCTTTGTTGGGCTCCGTTGCTGCCAGTCCTGTCTCCCCTGCTGTCCCTGCTGCTGCCCCCGCCTCCGGTGCTGATGCCCCCATGCAGGCTGCTCATGCTTCTCCTTCTTTTCCTCCTGCTGCTGCCCCCACCCACACTGTCTCTACTTCTAAACGTGTCACTCAGGCTTCTGGAGACTCAACCTTGAGTCTACTGCTGAGGGGGATGAACCTTTGGATGACATTGCTCGTGATCTGCTGAACATTAGTAGTGCCAGTCCCCAGGCGGCACCAACGGATAACCCTTCTAGAAGATTGGAGGCCTTAGAGGCTGAGCTTAAATTGCTGAAGGATGAGGTAAAAAATCTTGCTAAGCAAAAAGGCAAAAAAAGCATTGAGGGAGAAGGGAGCATTGGCAATAGCCAGCTTGATGAAATATACAAAAAACTGACCTCCCTAGACTCCCGCCTTGGGAAAACGAAGACTAGGCATGAGTATAATATTGCAGCATTCAGGGCCATAGAGGAATTCATCGAAGGTCATGCAAGAAGTGTTTCGCATCTCAGCGGTGTCCCGATTACTCTTTGGGGCAATGAGAAAGAGAGTAAAAGAACCAGAGAGGAGCTCGATAAGACGGATGCTGCTCATATGACCACGCTGGGTATGTATCATGCTTGGAAAAAAGTAAAGATGAGTATTGATCAAGCGGCCAAGAAGTAGTCCAGTTTTACTACTGCTTCTTGGCTGTAGGCTTGCTGTTTTGTTGCCGTTGTTTTGCTGTTAAGTCTCGTTTGTGTTGTTGTTTCTAGGCTTCGGTGTTCTTTCTTTGTAAACTTTTGTGCTTTGATACTGACTTCTCTCTGCTCCTCTCTCTTATTCAGGCTTTTAGGCCTCCTTTTGTACACAAGGGTATAGTCCTTTCAAAAACTATTTACCAATATTAAAAAAACATCACATAATTTTCCCTTGCAAGGGGTCTTATGATGCATATATATCAAGATTTACGAACAATACCAAAATGGGCCTTTTTACTAATGTCATTTTTATTACAAATATGACCATATAAATTATGGATATACATTATTTTATTATACTAGAAACCCAAAATGCTCAAATCTTATCCAATAATAGATGCCTATTTATTTACAACCTAATATTTCTTACCAACAACTAAATCCTTGGTGTGGGGCTAGCTTCCTCAATGTTTTCCTTGTGGGTCATTAAACAACCCCTCATCTTGTATGTCATATTAATTTTTTCCTTTGTGATCTATTGGTACATATGAGTTTGATGACTCACTGAAGTATCCATGCCATTGTCGCGTGACCTAACCAATATCAAAATCAACTATCAAGCCATGATTTAGTCAAAACTCAATGCCATCAACCTCCTTCATCAAAAATTCCCATCAAGTATTCTCGTACATATTTTCCAAGACAATATCATCTATCTCCAATAGAATGATATCGGGAGTAATAACTTCAAAAAACATCCTCCTATAATATATATCAAGGTGTAAATAAGAGTTGTCATACCTTGGATAATATCGTCTCGTGTGTTGAATTTGTTTGTATGAGCTAGAGGAATAATGCTTAAGCCTATATAGTTTACCATGTCACTTGTCACATATAATGCACCGATTTCCCAATCAAACATAAGTCGTAATAGATGTTCCTTAAAAATGCTACAAAACTCTATCTGAAAATCCTCATGGAATGTAAGACAATGTCATGAGGTCGAGATGGTGTACTCTAATTTCTCAAGGACTCTACCCGCTTATTTGCACCGAGAATGGTGAGAGTTTTCCCATTGGATACAATCGTCTTCTTGAACCATTGAGGTACCTGATCTAGATTTCACAAAAAAAATGTTCCATGACATATCCACTATTGGAACAAAGGTTGCATGTAAGCTTAGATGGTGATTTGGAACTCTCTCTGCAGTACTTATCGATCGACACTCTTCTGTCTCTTTGGAAAGTAAAAATTCAAGAATCCTTTGGAGTTTATAAATATACCAATATTGTAAATGTTGGTAGGTGTTCACATTCTCCAAGTGATTCCTCAACTCTTCAATCTAGTTTTCCCGGTTTTGATGATGTGACATCACCATTCATAATATAGTTCCCAATATGGTGAGGAAAACAACCACTAGATAAACTTGTAAAATTTTGTTTTCATTGTATGAAATCTATCATAGGAGACAAACCAGATATGATACCAAAATTGATCTATAAAATGGTCAAAATATTTCACTCGATTTTTAAACCAACATATAATTATTGGTAATTCAAACCTTTAATGCAAAATTTTTAAAACATTTAAATTAAATCAACTGAAATAAGATGTAATGAAAGAAATAATGACACATCATTGTGGTTCCCGGATCTGTCATGTCTTGTTGAAAAGATTGTAAGGCCCTCAAGCAGTTATAAATCCTATTTAGACATTTTTACAAGATTGATTGATTAAATCGGTGTAATGGTTTCTTCTAACCTTATATGGAAAAACTCACACTATCTTATCCTACATTGATCAAGGGCTCAAATCTTGTGCAAGTTCACTCACCTTGTCCTAACTTGGTAGGTTGGGTGGTTCTCATACCAATGTGATGTAGTTATTATCCCGGAAGAGGTAAATTCATGCACCTTATCGCATGGGCGTTCAACTTGGTGGTGCGAGCTCACCTTGCCACAAGTTTTGTTTTCTACCATTTCAAATGTATTAAAGAGATAATTGAGGAAAATCCCTTTTCTGTCGCTCGTTAGGAAAGAACAACGTTAGTAAATAAAGTAAATGTAGTAACGAGATTTCTCACGAAATGAGAAGAATGGATTTAAAATAAAATTAAAATAAGAAATAGAAGCATAATTTAAAAAAGGGGGAGATGAGTCATTTTAGGGTTCTTTATCCTTTTTGAGTTTTTTTTTTTAAATAAAGGGATTAAAATTAAAAAGCTCATGAATTTTTGGGGCGGTTAGGGCAAAGGGGGCTCCTTATGGGATTTTTCTATCTTATTGTTGGATGAAGACAAGCAGCTGCCGCCACCATGGGAAGGAAGCTTCGACCAGTTTTTTTTGTCTACGCACCCACCAGAGGTTGAAGAAGGTGTGAAGGAGGAGGATTTGTCGGTTGTGCAGATGGAAATGTGTAGGGTCTGTTGGGAAAAATGCCTGAAGGAAACGTGGTTTCACGGATTGCTATGGTCACAATTTTTACATAGATCCATTTGCTCAGGGAAAATTTTTGTTTTCTTCAAATAAATGCCTCACCATATGTCATCTCACGAGTACCTTGGCTATGACTTGTGGCAACATCCTCCCAACCTATATAAAATGGGGACCTACATGGTATCTCATAAAACATGGGCACTATTAAATTTTTTGACCAAATGAAATAACAAGACAACTTCTCATGGAATATTATCACGGTAGTGTATAGAAGACATGGAGTTTCCTCAGGAGACATTCACACTGTTTCATCCATGCAACAAATAGGTCTCCAACCTGATGAGTTTACATTTGCTAGTGCACTCCTGGCTGTGCCAAAATACGAGCTCTAGGACAGGGTATGGACATCCATCAAATCATATTGGAATTTTTATTTTTTCACTTTGCTAGCTCCTCCCAATATTTTCCAAAAATGGGGATTTTTACCATTTATGTAGTGGAGAGTGCCCTGACAAATCGACCTGCAACTTGTGGAAGCATAAGAAGGGCATGTAAACTTTTAAACAAAAACAAATCGAGAGAAATGTGGGTTCATGATCTGCAGCAGTTGTAGGTTATCAATGAAATGGGTTTGTTGAAAAGGCTTTAGATTCTTCTGAGAAACCATAACTGGTAGATCTAAAGCTAGTTTCCATAACCTTTGCTAGCATCTCCGTCCTATGCCAGATGCGAGTTGTGGAACACATTATGGACATCCTTCAAAGTATAAAGAGTAGAGGAATGGTTTCAAATCTATAGTTACAAATTTTATGATAGACGTGTATGCAAAATGGTGGAGTTGTGGATGCTCGTGAACTGGTTGTGAAGTGCCAAGCGAGATGCTGAACCAAATCTTGTTGGTTTGAATGACTCCATTCCTTCCAAGCATGGTTCACCTCCCATCATCTTTCATAACTCTCATACTTTAGTTTTTCATTTGCAACTTGATATAATTTTAAAATATTAGGATTATAATACAGTTAAATGTTTTTATCAACTCGTTACAAAATAATGAAATGTCATGTTGTAACTCATGAAGTCAAAATAACTCATTTACATTAAAACATGGACTTCCACCTTCATTTTGAGGTGATTTAGAAAACTTCCTACCCACCTAGATCACTACAATATTGGTTTATCGACTAAACAAAATTGACTTCCCAGTAATAACGTTGATCATCTCCCGGTTTAAATAGATAATTTTTTCATTTTTCAAGACTCATTAAGTACCCTTCGTAACTCTGAAAATGAGATGTTAAGCTTCATTCGTGTACCTTGTTATGTGAGGAGTCACCTTGACCTCTGGATTGACCCCAAATTAAAATATGTGATCCTTTTATGCTCTTATAGGAGCTCTTATAATCCTTGTTTTGTAGTTGTAGGAAGTGGTTAAATCTAGAAAGTTGGCTTTCATTTTGAACCGCCATTTGAAACCCTGGATAGAGAACTTGTTTCCCGCATTCGCAAACCTCTAGTGTTCTTACTAGAAAATTACATGGAACCTTCATTTTAGGGAAAAACACTTTTATGGATATTTTGATGATGACAATTTGTAGACCTCTGGTCACAGTTTGACAAGGACAAACTGGACCAATTAGGACCGTGGCTTGAGAAAACTTGTTGCTTGTTTGAAGACTATTTTCTAGTTTTGAATTTCATCGACTCATTGAATTCTCCGTATATAGGGAAATTTGTAGGAAGTTTCTCGTTGCACGTTCATAGATAAAATGTCAATTTTGAACATGGTTTTCTGAGCCCTTGAGCTAACTTTTGTTCAATTTGCACTGGGCCAACTATGACAAGTGGCCCCAGAAAACTAGCCGTAAAACACAAATCGCTTGCTTTATCCCAATTCCATTAGTTTCTATGAACTCTTGGTATATCTGAGGACATGTAGAAAGTTAGTCATGGTGTGTGTTCTCATCGGAAGATAACTTTTGGAAGTAGTTTCTTAGCCTCCCAACCCGTTTTGAACATTTTTGTAGCTAGTAAGAAAATGTAAAAATAGAAATCTATGGGACCTCGTCAGGTTTCCAAACCACCATGGAAACTTTTAACACATGTAAATAACTGTTTAAAAACTCTATAGTGTAACTTGTTGAGTGAAATAGAACTTTTGACAAATGGTGTTTTCTCTCTCTTCCCTTCTCTTTCTCTCTCTCTGAGTTACAAAATGAATTAAAATGAAATATAATGAATACATGTCTCTAAACCTTTTATTTTGATTGAAAATTGTAATTATTATCATATGTAAATGGGAAATTGAAAAATGATAATTATGTTAGATTAGGGTGGATGTCATGCCAGTGAATTATCACTGATATCATGCTCACGTGGTTTTACAGGATGAAATAATGACGACGAAAAGGTGATGTGTAATTCATTTATTTATCTTTGTAATTTATATAGTTCATTGTTAAATGAATAAATGTATAATGTTGTCTCATGTTACAGAATGTTATATTTGATAATTTGTTGATATGTATGAGATGTTAGTTTCAAGGACATCGAGGAAATGTGCATTTAATCATAGGTTCAATTTGATTTAGAGTACACATGGTAAAAAAAGGTTTGATATTCATATAAGGTAAATGAATTTGAAGTAATATCTTGTAGTGCATATTCAGTGTTCAATAAGTGATTAACGAGTCATCTCGAGCATTCATACATTGTAAATGTAATAAAGAGATTTGACTGAAACACTCTACCCTTATATAATATCGGAGCCTAACTTGTTTTCATATGGGATACTCCTTACTAGTAGAAGACATCGAAAACCGTAGAATGGAATTAAACTCTGCACTCGATGGAACCTCCTAGTTTTGAGTAAATCAGAACCGAAGAATGGGCTTATCATCTTAGTCAGTATGTTTAGTGACATTTTCATAAACCCGTTTGATAGGAGTGACACAGTCAAACTTTTCTTGGAGTATGTAGAGATAACTCCTCCTTCATATCCTAGTGGACTACCTTATCATCCGAAGATAGATTTAAAATTGAAAGTTATTCATTGAGTGAAATCCCTATTGGATCCAGACGATTTACATAGATGGAGGTTATGACTTAGTAATTATAGGCCTTAAACTCTTGTTAATGAACTCCTTAACTCCGTTCAGCTAAATGTTTTACCTTGGTTTCTCTCAACATAACACCTTGGTCCTTTCTTAAAGGTGGTTTAGCATAAATTTGTCCTCTTGCTTAAAACTCATATATAGTTGAGGGTAGACCCTTAGGTGAAGTGGAATTAATCTAAACCTCGGTTTACTCGATGTTAACTTAGGGTTTGTGTGTAGCTTCAGTCTTCTAATCATATTTGTCTTCAAGAGGTTATACAAACACTTAGTAACTCCCTTTACAATACAATGCTAAAAATAAGGCCATAATGTGACATAGAAAATAAAGTATGTAATAGTAAAAATGAGATTTGAGGTTTGGAATAATGCCACTCTCAGAAACCTTATATCTCAATTAAATATAATCTTTTGTTCCAAAGAATATGAATTGCCTTGGTGTGTTCTACCTTCGAGAAAACAAAATACATATATAAATCAAAATGGAATTCCACAAGTCATTGAATTAGAATAACTATGGTAGGGAAATAACTATATCGTGATCGAGGAATGTTTTGTGGTAAAAAAGCTATCTTGTATTTAAATCTCCATTAAATCCTAATATCACTATATGGACACCAAGTCACATTCACTTGAGTTGTAAGAGTAAAAAGGTAGACATTGAATATATGTTCAAGAAGAAGATTCTTAACATAAGAACAAGATAACTAAGTATTTTATATGCATTCGAATTATGGAAAATAAGTATGCAAGTTATGGAAAATTTTGTAAATAATAAGAAGTCAGCTTAAAAGGGTCAAACGGTAATTTAACCATGGAATGTACTTAAGAATCTGTGGGTGGAAAAATGGGAAATTTATCCTTACACAATAATGTTCTTGGAATGTTAATCGTAACTAAAATACAATTAAAGAAAAGATGTGTTGTGGGTTTGCCCATCCTGGAGTCATTTTTCTTGTGGTTGGGTAATTACTAGTAACCATTTATTGGGAAAAGTGTGGCATTGACATGCCTATGTTGTTTTCTTGTGTCTATGTGAGTCGATGACTTATGTGATTGTCGTGCGAGTCGAGTTTCGGTACTTGGAGCCCTTGATGTGTTGTGTGTAGTGAACAATGTAAGTCAAAAAAATAAAAATTATCCTGGTATTTTACGGTTGTAATTGTGTGTGTAAAATGTGGGCACTACAATCATTAGTTTGTTAATGAAGTTTATAAATTACCTATGTATTTGAGTTCATTAATTGACAAAATGATTCATTTTAAAGTACTAAATATAAGTATAAAGAAAGTACAATACTATAATAAATGTTTTGGTCCACCATGAACTCTATGCCAATTAGTCCAAGAGAACGTAAACTTGTCTTGGAGGCTTTCTCAATGTTCTTTCACAACCTCTCTAATTAACACTTCTTAAAGACTTCACCTCTACTACACGTCCTCTAGCCTCTACATAGAGCTAAGTTGGATAGTGTCATTTTTCAATATCAGTAACAAGATCCTCTTTCACGACCTCCAATAAACATGAACATGGATCAATAGTTCCCAACAGATGAATAATAAATATTTGTATATGTTTCTCTAGTGCTTGAAAAACTCCTTTCATATCTGGAACTGATATCCGGGTACCGTGCAAGAAATTATGCTTAAAGTATCCTTTACAAAATGATAATGAGTTAAAAATAATAACTCATAAAATAATTCCTTAAAAGGGCCCTTATATCTTAAACAATACCTTAGTAAATATAAGGTTCTCTCGATACTCACACTAATCTTTTGATTTAATCTTCAATGTTCTTATGTTGAAATGGGGGTTATATACTAGCCCCATCCCCAAAATATATTAGGCCATATTGGAATTTGATAATTCAAGAAAAATTGGTTGGTTAAGTTTGTTGGGGTTGTGAGTTGTACATGATGGATGTGGGGTTCAAGTCCCACATGTGATTTTATTCTTCCACCATTATGTAAGCTTCTAGCTCACCGAGTATTATGTTTTTGTGTTTCCTAGCTATGTTAATGTACTCGCCACATCTCTCGTTAAGCCTGATATGCTCAATGTTGTCATGTTCCCTTGTCACCAAGTTGAAATTGTAATTATCACTTTCTTCTTATGCTAGACACATGACCCTTGATCTCTCACTCTTTTCCACAGTGTTTTGGGATTTAATCCCAAATGCAGAGAGAAGTATATTGGTGAGAGCTTAATATAGCCCAAGCCCACTATTTTTCTTCATGGATTTATCCATGCTTATCCCATTTTTCTTTCCATTGGGATCATCGGTTATGTAGCAAGGTATATAATTGGTTTTTCTAGTGTGGAATCTATCCCAAGCTTAGTTCTTTAACTCATTATGTGCTAACTCCTTATCTTGCCACAAGCTTGATTCATGAATAAATTCTCAACTTGGCAATCAACATGGCCATGATCTTTCCTTTTAGCTCGGTATTAGCTCAAATCCAACATTCCAACTAAGTTTCTAGCTCGATGAGCTACTAGTAGTTGCATGTAAGTCGTGTCTCCCTCCAAAACAAGAGTAGACCCCACTTGCAAATATTTTTATTTTTCGAAGATTAGAGGTGAAAATATGACCATTATTTTTTATCCTTACCACTTTTTGATTCCATAAAGAAATATTTTCCATTTTGAAATGTGCCAAGTCACCGTGTCACTTGTGATCTAGCTATGTCAAGGGAACTCTTGTTCTGTGTGGAATGTATCTAGAGCATACATTGTCTGCTTCTAGCATCCAATAAACCACTGGAAAACTCTCGACATGATTTTATTTAAGGAATATTTTGGAGGAGATATTGGTGTTGGGTTGATAAAATATATCCTAAGTATGAAAATTACAGAAGGATTGAGTGCATAGAAACATGGTGTATATATGCACTCATAAATATAGTGAAATAAGGCACATGCCTGGGAAAGTGAAGAGTCGAAACTTATCCATTTTTAGTGAAGGTATAATTTTTAACGTGGAGTGTAGATCATGTTTTGTATGAAGAATTGAAGAACATGCAAGGATATTTTGGGAAAATTGATGGCCAATAGACATGCATAGTTTTGAGGCTATTAATAGGGTTAGAATTCAGTCTATTATTAGATAATCTATTATTAGGCGAGCTTGCATGGTCTTGTATTTATCAAGTAAAGGCGCATGAATATTATTAACATGTAGCCTATTTTTGAAAGGTGCATGGGTAGCGAAGGGTAATTCCCCACCCCTATAAATATGTATTGATCTACATGATTTAGGATCGATGTTGTAGTAGTGTTATGTTGTGAGTTTGTGAGTGCGCATGCCTATGATAACAATATTATGTATGTATGAAGATTTTTTGTTTTACAATAATTAATATAATGTATCTTTGTGGTTGGATATTGGTGATTAACATAACTGAGCATGGATCTTGTAGGTTAAATCTTATTATGGTTCTTGTTTGACTATTCATACTTATTGGTTAAAATCTAGATCTAGTCTATGTTATGTAATATACTTGAATGCTTGTTATAAATATGGAATATATATCTTCCCATCGTGTTAAATCCTTGGTAGAGATCCCATAAAAGAGGGACTTGGTACTATTGTGAGCTTCGGCTGAGCACTCAATTTCTTCTTGGGTGATGTATCAACATCCCATGGGATTTTTGTGGGTAAAATAAGACTACATTTTGGTTCCATTGTTGGGACCTCTTTTCAAACATTTTCCAAGATGTTTCATGATGAAGACATACCAAATGACCTTGAATAGTATTGAAGCATGGTTAGACAATTTAGAGGAAGAGTATGATCATAGATTCAACACTAGACCTGAGTTTGATGTATGTTTTTGGTTTATACAAATAATGTATCACGAGATATATAAGACATTCTTCTACATATTCCCTATAGAGTTATACGAGTGGTTAGCTTCTTACACATCGAAAAAAATTAGAGGTTTCACACACTTTTCTAGATGTAGGAAGAATTTTAGGCTGTGTATGATGGATATCTAACTTGGACGCGCATTGTAGATCATTAGTGGAGTGGTTTTTTGAATAGCTATATTTTGGAGTACACATTTTCTACTTATTCTGTCTGCTAGAGGTTGTTGAGTTCCAATTCTTGCATGAACCCAAATGATCTTATTTGTGTGGTATTCTTCGAGTGATTAAGATCATAATAGTGACTATGGATTTAGGACAATGTCCTATGACTAGCTAAAACACACCGCGCGTGGGGGTAGGAGCAGGTGTAGTGAAGGATGGTGGACCTAGTGGTAGAAATGTAGTAGAAATAAATGTGGCTTAAGTTTAATGAAGTTAACAAGAGGTATTTTGCAAAGGAGTGTGAGATTGTGGAAGGAATGGTGCTACATGTTGGTACCCAAATTTAATCTCCTTCACAACTTGAGCTACATCATGGATTTTACAAGGTAGATGAATGGTTTATATGTCATTTTGTAGTCGGGAAGCAATTTATCCGACTTGTTAAGCACTCAAGATTTGAAGAAGTGGGAAGCACCTTGAAATTATTTTATTTAATCCTCACTATTTTAAGTTGTGCCTATCAACCAAGGTAAGAGAATCTATATTGTAGCCTTTGTTTTGTCAAGGAGGTGAAAATATACTTGTACTGCAAGTGCAGATTGTATGGAGATGGCCTTGAGAAAACATGATCAATTTCAAATTATTCAAACGCAACAAAGTTGTCACTACTAAATGATGGAAATGCTTTCAAGACAAGGCTGAGGCTACTAAAGACATGGTATGATCCTAATTTTCTTTGTGCATTTTTGTAAATGGATTGTATTCTTTTGTCAAATGACATATACAATGTAGGGGTATTATAGGTAGGATGAGTTAATTTGAAATGAATTTTGGGGTGGGAGATATTAAAACAAGACTAACCAAAATTTCCCAACTTCTTTAAGGACCTTTTAAAAACTTGAAAGACTCGTAAAAACATAAATGCTTTCAAAGAGGTTAAGGTGTTCCTTTAACCAGATATGTGCATCAACCGGAATCCCAAATCTGTACTCTTCCACACAATATCTGATGATTTATCACAAAATCTTGAGTTAAATGAATCAGCAATGCATTTAGAAATTTCTATTCTATCGACCTAAGGTACCCCAAAAGGTTTACAATCAAGTCTATATCAAGGAAAGTGGAGTGAATTTAAATTTGTTTATCCCTTCATCAAATGAAAGCTCTTCTAATTTTTGAATTACAAATGCCACTAAGCTATTACCAGAATTAGATCTGCATGATCAAAAGAAAATTCCAAACACCATATTGCAACAGGGAAGCAAGAAACACAAATTGAAAACATTCTCAAATATAAGTAAATGTAAATTTTACCAAGAGATAACACAAAATAATCGAGAATGACAAATCTATCAAATAGGGAATGTTATAAGAACAATCTTAGAGCTTATTAGTATCTATACATCTATAACCAACCTAACATGATACAAATTTTATGTAAAAAGGAGTTAAAATGGTTGTTAGGTGGTTTCTCAAAGAATGGGATTCTTCCAAGATTTTCTGTGAAAATTGTAAGTTTCTTTGACACTTTACATGAAAAAATCATGCAATATATAACTTTTACTCACTCACTCACTCACTTTGCCCTCAAATATTCCCTCCAAAAGTGGAATATTTGGAGCACCTTTGCTTTGCAATATTTTTGAAAATAACATTTAACAAACTCACAAAAAGTTGCCAGTTGTTCTTTCAAAAGGTGAATCATTACAAAAATTTCATCATTCTTCAAAGTGGAAGCACATTTTTCATTCCCCATGCATGTAGACCCCTTTCATTTCATTATTTCATCTTTTCCTTTCCCAATTTTTTACTCTGTAACTTTGGATCTAGTAATTCACGTTTTTCATGAATTAGAGTAAAAATTCATTTGAAATGTGCTTTGGATTCACAAATTGAGCCCCCAATTCGATCAATTCGGACCCTGCAGGCCAAAATGACATGAATTGGCAAAAAAATTGATGAAGATTGATGCAAAAATGCATCTCCAAACTTCCTGGAGCTCAAATGGCAGCCAAATTGGTGAAATGCACAACTACCGTTGATCTATTCTTATCTTTAACTCTGAGCCCTCCACATGGCAGATCCAAAAAAAATGGGCCTTGGGGACACTTTTGACCTTATTACAACTTTTTGTAGTGCCCACTTCCCTTTGGCACCTTTTATTACTGATCATGATATTGTAGACTATATGATGGACATCCTTATAGTTTGGATTTAGTATGGTGTTAGATGTCAGATCCTGGATTATTGTTGATCTGATTCATATATGATGCATGATGATTGTTGGAGACATTTTATATAGATGTTGACATGTTGTCGGACATGGTTATATTGTAGATGTTGTTCGGACATGTGATATTTGATATTTGGAGTAAACCTAGAAAATGGAAATTATTTGATGATGATATAGTTATTGATTAAAAATGCAAATGATGTAGTTATTACTTTGATGTTGTTGTGATTCATTTATATAGTTGGTTTTATGATTTTATTTATATTCATTTTGAATGTTCTAATATGGCCACAAGGCTAAAGGAGGTATTTGTGTTTTTCAGGTTAAATATCACAACAAACATTGAGGGATTAGAGACCAACCATAATAGAATTCTAGGTGAATTCAACAAGGTCACCATGCCAACGTGTCTTGTGTGTGTGTTGTTTTTTGTTAGGGATTCCCATGGGGAGTCATCTTTGCATGTGACCATGGGTTTGTGTATTTTGTTAATGTGTTTCTTTTATTATTGTTGTATGTATTTTATTAGTAATGTGTCCCTTTCTTTATTTAATTAAAAGTGTAATAGATTAATGTGAGGAAACATATGGTTAAAATTTAAATAAATCAAATTGGGATATGGGAAAGTAATCATAAGAGTTGTTGGTTGTTTGTATTTAATTATGTAAGGGATGTGTAAGTTGTGTAAGAGCTTGTGTAAGTCAGATTTTGGAGTAATAAACACTCCACCTCCATGGGAAATTCGGATTTGTCCTTGGGGGCTGTTTTTGGAGGCTTGTGGGACAAGTAAAACTTGTCCCATGCCTCTAAATTTATGTTACCAACCATACTTATGGTTGGAGAAGTGATTTGTGAATTTTTATAATTAGTTTTATTCATCATGTTTCTTGTTTTAGATTTCACTCTCTTACATATTATTCATTTAGTTGTCCCTTGAGGTGTGGGCTTTTTGGAGTGTGGAAGTAACTTATCATTTTTCACCCACCTCTTTATTGTGCTTGGGAGATTGGACTCTATCTTTTGTGTTTGAATTTTGAGGATGTGTGATGTGGAATCCTATACATGGATGCACATCATCCTCTTCTCTTCCCTCTTCTATTTAATTCAAACTCTTGCCTTGTTTGTGGTTGTTGAATCTTTTTGCATTCTTCTTGGGGGTGCAATTTCTTGTGTTGGAGCTCTTGTTTTGGAGGAATTTTGGAGAAAGATTTGCATGCTTGGGATATTGTTGTTTTAGATTGTGTTCTTGGCTTTGAGAGCTTGCTGTTGGAAACAAAAGCTATCATGGAAAGGTAGGCGTTTATTTCTTCCTTATTGTTGTTATTTTCTTGTTGTGTTGTGTGTATGGAGAATGTTTTATTGCTTTTGTTGGCTGGTTGGGTAGACTGCCTTAGGGAAGGTGTAGGAGAAGGCTATGGGGAATCCATGTGGGGGCATAAGGAAATCATGTGGGGGACCATAAGGATTTGTGTGGGATGAATTATTTTAGAAAATTTTTCTCGTGGATGCCCAATTCCCAATTGGGAGGCATACATAGCTTCCCCATAGACCTTTCTCCTTTGGCTTGCATGATCAAGCCTGAGTTCTATTTTGAAATGTTTTTAAATGCAGTTGTGAACTGCTATTTTTGTGTTGAATTGTGTTTTTAAAAAGGAAATGTGTATGTGAAAGAATGATGTGTTGTGGAAGCCAGTTGTTTCCATGGTTGAATTACACCTTTGATTTTATTTTGGTTGGGGCTCGGGGGCCAATGATGAAGGAAGGCTTCTCCTTTCATTGGATGTCTTGGTTGGGTGGAGAGAATTTCCTTTCCCCCTCTTTTTTGTGATCAATTGGAGTAAAGAGAAAATGTACATGTTGCTATCCTGGAGCAAGGAAAAACACAATTTGACAGTCCCTTGTGAAAACACATTCATTTGTAATCCTTTTCCACATGATGTGGATGAAATTGTAACAATTTTGTTATGGAGAAATGATGTTGTAATTTATTATGAGAATGTATATTTGAATTGAGAAAAACATTTGTTTTCTACTTTTTACATTGAAAAGAAAGAAATTGAATGTTGTTATTACCTTCCAACATTGAAATATGTAGAGTACATGATTGGAATTAATAAAGAATTGAAATACCTTATCTTATATGCATTGTTGAATTAAATGCAATGTTTCATTGTATGGAAAAAGAGATAGTTAGATCTTTGTTTGGAAGGAAGAAATGCACGTGGAAACAATGTTGTATTTTGTATTTTTGGAGTTGTGTAAAAATGAAAGTTAGTATTTTCTTTTGATTCAGAATGGTTTGTTGTAAACAACTGAATGCATTAGATTAGTTTAGAAATGAAATTCCAAACTTGAATGATAAAATTTGTTATACAAATTTAAAAGAAATTGATCTCTTGTAAATATTCAAAACTGACAATCAAACTTAATAAAAATGCATAGTTCAGACCTGCACATTTAAATCAATTTGGAAACCTTAAAATTTAACATGATACATTAGCATGGAACTCATATTGACAAAGAAAACTTAAGGAAATAATTTAACCATTGCAAATTTGAACACAATCCCTTCCTCACCGTTTTTGTCATTTCTTGGAAAAAATTCAAATTTAAATAAATTGAACAAATTTAAATTCCTAAACCTTTAAAAATCCTTCCTAGAGTAATCCTCCATGTTTTTTTGACATGTTGAGTGAAGGAGGAGACCCAATTTAATCAAAATTGAAAGTTGGAAATTACCAGTTGGCTTTTTAAAATCCTGCAGATCCGTTTTGAAAAATTGACCCATCAAACTTTATGAAAATGTAAATTTTATGTTTCCTGTACAAAGAGGGCATCAAGAGCTTTCTAAAAAGTCCTTGTTTGCCAAAAATGGTCTTTCTAGAAAAATTAATGGCACTTTGAAGTTTTTGAGCCTTGGCGGAAAATTTGGGAAACTTTTCCTGGGGCCTGAACCAAAAAATTTCCCACGATTTGCCTTAGAAATTTTTTTTCGAAAAATTTTGGTTCAAGAAAATTTTTCATCTTTTCCTCCACTAGCTCGCAGCCAATCAGAGGCTTCCACGTGTCCTCATGGGGTAGTGGCGGAGGCGCGGCATCTTTTTTCCCTTTGACCTTTTTGAAAATTTTGGAAATTTTTTCATATTTTCCTCCCTTGGCATGTAGCCAATCAGAGGCTACCACGTGTCCTCACAGGTAGTGGCAGAGGTGTGACATCTTTTTCCCTTTGGGATTTTCAAAAATTTTGGAAAAAAATTCCTTTTAGCCTTGTTGTCCCACGGCCAATCACAGATCGCCACATGGCAGCTTTAGGTGCTCATGAGGGACGCGGACCCTTTGTTACTTAGAATTTTTGCCTTTGGAATTTTTTTAAAAATTTCCCCATGGCCCCACACTGCCGCCCTCACCTTGGTATTTTCTCCTCCGTGGATGCAGGGGACCCGCATGTGCTTTCCACCCTTCTTTCCCTTTTGACAAAATTTATCAAATCACCCCGCCGCTTTGCGCCTCCTTCTCACTTCTCCCTACGGTGAATTATAGAGCGCCACGTGTCCCTAGATGGACCCGCGGGCATGTGGAAACCATTTTTTTTTCTCCCTTGGGTGAAATGCCCCAAATTCTTCCATCACACCACCTTTCCCCTTTTTCTTGGCAATGTCTCGTAGGCCGCCAAGTGTCCTTGGAGGACTGCGAAGGCATGGGTGAAAATGGGAAATTTCTCCCACACAAGGAAAAAAATTGCTTAAGCCGCCCCATGACCCACCAACCTTCCAAAGGGGTTTTCCTCTCCTCTTAACACATGTCCCCTTGGGGAAAATTTTACCCCGAGCTCTACCAGTCCATAACTTGAGTTTCAAGGAGTTAGGAGGACTTCTTTATATTAGCAGAAAGGTGAGAACATTTCCTATCTAATGGGAATGATTTAGGGAAATTTTGGAAGTGTTAAGTATGAGAAAAATCAAGTTGAAACTCTGAGCTTATTAGAGAGTGGGTAAGGAGTTAATTTACCCCCTGATCCTAACTGAAACTTCTAACCCTAAAAGTTGGGCCTTGTGACCCCTGATTAATATAAATAAAGGAAAAGTTTGTTCTAGTGGATTTGAATTGTTCCAGAATCTGTTAGTGGTAGTTGTTGCCTTGCAACCTAGTTGTAGACACTCTCAATCAAGTTCTAGGAGTGGGTAAGTGAGACCTTACTCTGTTGATTTTAAATATGTATTTCTTTCCTCACTGTAATTTAACCCTGCTCTTATCTTGATCTTGTGGAATTAAATACCTTGGGTATTTAATTGTTTGGGTCCCCTAACCCTAAAATTTTAATTAGGGAATATTTATCTAAAATGTCAATGTAATTAGTAATTAAATTAATCCCTAGATATATTTGAGCTAGGTGTGGAATTATTACACTTGTTTCTTTATAATTGGAAATTAATAATTAATATAGGTCGTTAACTCCTAATAAAAAAATAAAATTATTCCTTAATTTTCTAACTAAACCTAGGTTGTTCATGGGTCTCAAGTGGGTTGTTTTAATCAGGCATCACACTTGGTATCGATCATTGGTTCAAAAGCTTGGACCATTGCGCACACTAAAAACTTGAGATATTAACTGTAAACCTAGTACACTTGTAAATCTAGAAAACAACCTTGTTTGAAAAATTGAAGAAGAAATAAGTATGGAGAAATATTACATTAATCTGTTCATTTTAAGTTTCAAAATTAAAATCATAATAAAATAACAAGTTGTTTGAGTTGTTTTGCTTGCTTAGTGGTGTTTGGGCTACACCCAGTAGTAACTAAGAATGTCGATTAAATTGATTTTTGATGAACTTATAATATAATGGAGACTTGGTTCCCCTTTGAAAATGTGTTGTTTTACAAGTCCTAAAAATTGATTTAATTGTATGATGCATTAAGCCCTTTGTTGAGACCCTTCCTTATTGGATTTATTGGAATGATGAGTTGTATGATGTGATTCTTGTGGTTGGGTAGTAGTGGTTGTGTTTTGGGTTGGGAAGAGCTGATTAGAAGTTGTTTAGAGCTTCCTTCCTTCAGTGGTTAGGAAAGAGGGTCTAGTTGTCAGTTTTCTAGTTTGTTACCCATATGAGAGAGTGGACACTAATTCTAGGTGTCATTTAGGACCCATTCATGTGTATGTTCTTTTGGAACTAACATCGAGATATATTACCCCTATTAGTGGCCATGAAGGGTGTAGAGTGAATGTGGTGTTAACTTTTTCTTTTTAATTTCGTAATTTTGTGTATTTTATCAAGGACCAGCATCTTATTTTATGATTGGATTGAGAAGATCTCGAGGATTTTTTATTTATTTATAATTCTTTCCAGAATTTTCAAACTTTGTAATGTGGCTACTTAGCCACTTTTATTGATTGCCGATATTTCTTGGACTTATTTGATTAGTGACTCGGAGCTCATTATGTTGTTGGCTACTTAGCCAAGTGTTACATGATTCTCACTTGCATGTTGTTGAGCTGGTTCTATGCTGTTTGTCTCATAATATTTTTTCATATGGGGGTACACCCTAGGTTCCTAGAATGTCTTCTTAGGTGTGTTAAGTCATGCCTTGGCTATGGATGCATGAAACCTTAAGTGTGTCTAAGATCTTAGAGCGACCCTTTCATTGCTTGACCTTGCTAGAAAGAAAGTTTGTCATGTCCTGTGCTCTAGAGGGAAGTCTGATAGCGAGTAGTGGTGGTTCTCTTACAATCTGGTAAGAGCTTGACCTCGTTGTCGAGTAGGAGTGTTTTATTATGGGCTTTTAGATTTTTTTAGGATTGGATTGCCTTTTGGTTGACTATAAATGTTGGTGGAAAAGTGTTGTTTCATCAATGGCATGTTAAATTGTATCATGGGTTCCTGGTTGCATCATAGAAAGTGTTGACTCATGGAATGTATGCATCTTGGTAATTATGGAAAGATTTAAGCCCTTTTAGGTAGTGTGTTATTTAAGTGTACTTGTTTTTCTCTCTTGACTTATAAATAGGTCTACCCTTACCTTAAATTTCCTTTACTATGGATAACATTCTATGACCTATTAATCTTTGGGTTACTTGGAAACACTTATGGATGCTTTGGGTCTTTTGGATCTTCCTCTTAGAAATGTTAGTTTGGTAGATCTTAATAGTTAATTTTGACGGTGCTTATATTGTACTTCCTCTTTTAAAAAAATGTAACTCTTGGCTGTAAAGTCCATGATTTGGTAAATTATTTGGTTGCCCCATTGCATTTGATGCTTTCTAGTGTGGATGTGGTGTCCTTGGAGTAAATTTGCATTGCCATCTAGTTGCTTGGCTAGTGGTATCTTGTGGGGACATGAGGATTGATTGGAAAACCTTCTTGGGTTATTAAGGGAGTAAAATGTTACCACCCTAAACAACAAAAATTGTTAAACCTTAATAGATTCGTAAAAGTAAGATTACACCTCTTTAATGAGCCTTCATTGAAAATTTATTGTGAGAATTGCAAAGACCCACTAAGAATGTGTAATGCTGCTTGAAATTATTCAATGAATCTTTAAAATCTTGGTGTGACTCATGTTGCTTTATTGTTTCCTAGTTCTTAAAAAAAAATGTTGTGATTTCTATGACAAATGTCTCTTGTTCCTTTAGAATTAAAAATGGGGTGTGTTGATTTATATCTCTTTCCCATAGAAGTAATTATGTGGTATGTTTGAACCTTCCTTCTCATTAAAGTTTGATTGATAAGATGACTCAACCGAACACCATCAAATTATATTTAACGAGATTTGACATTGGAACTTAACAAATAAACTTGAGCTTAGAAAAAGGGAAGTGATCCTTGTTGTATCCTTGATAAATTAATAGGATAAATAAAAATCATGTAGAATAATAGAAAGGAAACCTTGTCCATCCACCTTCCTTACAAGTAATACTAAATTCTCTCTACCTATACGAATGATGAGATACCATACCCACCTTAGTGGTGCTCTTTATAATGTAAACTGGTGATGTCATAATAGAAGGAAGTTTGTAACTAAGGAAGCATGAAAGGAATGTTATTAACAAGAAAAGCTCTAAATTTTGACTTAATAAGTTGATTTATAAAAGTAAGTAAGATTTATGTGTATTGAGTGCAATGCATAGTTGAACTGTGTAGTTCGTCATCCACCAAATTGTGAAACCCTTGTGGATAATAATGTGTTATAGTTGCTTATTACTTATTTTCCATAGATGTGTGTGCCTTTCTTGTGGGAGTTTTGGGTCATCACACCCTTATCATCCCATAGCTCGACAGATGTGAGTTGTGGTCCTTTGGGATTGAGACTTATCTGTTGTTTGAGAAGCAACCTCCTTGCATGTTATCTTTTCCTTGGAGACCTAAGTATTGTAATTTTAAGCCAACATATGTTAAGGATATAAAACAACTTGGGTAAATCTTCTTTTTCATATATTCTTGGGTCACCTTGTTGTTTTTGCCCCTTTTCCCACTAGG
Source organism: Taxus wallichiana var. yunnanensis (assembly GCA_018340775.1). Taxonomy (NCBI): domain Eukaryota; kingdom Viridiplantae; phylum Streptophyta; class Pinopsida; order Cupressales; family Taxaceae; genus Taxus; species Taxus wallichiana. The sequence continues at coordinate 902,458,728 of CM031234.1, read as the reverse complement.
ATGGAAAGTGCAAGATGATGTTATTCACCCTTGGATTTGATTGGGCCCCGTGTTACTTGGTTCTTCTCCCTAGAGACCTTGAGTGGTCCTTGATGTTTCTTGTGCTCCCTTTATGGTTATTCCAAGCTTGAGTAGGAAATAAGATAAATAAATCTCATTGTGATATAAGGTATGGTACTTGTATTGTTATGTTAGTTGTTAGGGGAGATATAAATGTATATGTATATATTTTCTTTTGCTAAATGGTTGAATTATTTAGTTTGGTTGTTTGGTGTGTTCGATTCTTAAAACAAAAGTGTAAAAATCAGACTATAGGAAACCTTGTGGTCATGAATTTGCTTAGTATTACCATGAAAATTTAATTGTGCCCTCTCGAGTTATAGAAGTTCTTTCCTTGAATAGTTCCTTGTTTTTAAATGCTTGCTGATTTAGGTGTCCTTGTTGGTTAACCTCATCTTGTGTGATCTCAATTTGTGGGACCTTGAGTAGACTTGTTCCTCATACAAATTTGGTCATAGTTGATTTTGCTAGCCTTGTCTAAACAACAAACCTTGAAATCATGGCTTAGACATGTAGAAACCTTAACTTCTATTAATGTGGTATGTGTATCATGAGGAAACTGTGTGGTCATCTCAAGTTATGGAAATTCTCCCTGAAATTCTCTTACTTGGTGGTTACTCTTAATAATATTTTGGAACTCTTCATGTTATATTGTTATGTGTTGTATCTTGTTTGATAGTGTAAAGTTACTCCTTAGATTTAAATGCTCATAGCCTTGCATGTAGAAAGTTTAGAACTCATCCCTTGCAATCTCCCTTCTCCTTGTTAAAATACATTGGACCAAACTAGAGTTCTGTAGACCCACACTTGTTTGAAGAAAACAATCCCATAATGGGAGTGATCCTTTTTCTGTTGCAGTTATTCCTATCTCTCTTTCTTGTGACTTCCAAGAGGAATTCGAGTCTAAGGGGAGGGGGATGTAGTGCCCACTTCCCTTTGGAACCTTTTATTATTGATCATGATACTATAGAATATATAATGGACATCTTTATAGTTTGGATTTAGTATGGTGTTAGATGTCAGATCCTAGATTATTGTTGGATTTGATTCATATATGATGCATGATGATTGTTGGAGACATTTTATATAGATGTTGAAATGTCATTCGGACATGGTTATATTGTAGATGTTATTTGGACATGTGATATTTGGTATTTGGAGTAAACCTAGAAAAATGGAAATTATCGATGATGATATAGTTGTTAATTAAAAATGTAAATGATGTAGTTGTTACTTCGATGTTGTTGTGATTCATTTATAGAGTTTGTTTTGTGATTTTATTTATATTCATTTTGAATGTTTTGATATGGCCACAAGGCCGAAGGAGGTATTTGTGTTTTGCGGGTTAAATATCACAAAAACATCGGGGATCGAAGACCAACCATAATAGAATTTTAGGTGAATTCAACAAGGTCACCATGTCAACATGTCTTGTGTGTGTGTGTGTTGTATTTTTTAGTGATTCCCATGCGGGGGAATCATCTTTACATGTGACCATGGGTTTGTGTATTTTATTAATGTGTTTCTTTTATTATTGTTGTATGTATTTTATTAGTAATGTGTCCCTTTCTTTATTTAATTAAAACTGTAATAGATTAATGTGAGGAGACATATGGTTAAAATTTAAATAAATCAAATTGGGATATGGGAAAGTAATCATAAGATTTGTTTCCTATTTGTATTTAATTATGTAAGGGATGTGTAAGTTGTGTAAGAGATTGTGTAAGTCAGATTTTGGAGTAAGAAACACTCCACCTCCATGGGAAATTAGGATTTGTCCTTGGGGCTGTTTTGGAGTCTTGTGGGACAAATAAAACCTGTCCCATGCCTCTAAATTTATGTTACCAACCATACTTATGGTTGGAGAAGTGATTTGTGACTTTTTATAATGAATTTTATTCATCATGTTGCTTCGTTTGGATTGCACTCTCTTACATCTTATTCATTTGGTTTTCCCTTGAGGTGTGGGCTTTTTGGAGTGTGCAAGTAACTTGTCATTTCTCACCCACCTCTTTATTGTGCTTGGGAGATTGGAATCTATATTTTGTGTTTGAATTTTGAGGAAGTGTGATGTGGCATCCTACATGGATCCAAATCATCCTCTTGTCTTCCCTCTTCTATCTAATTCAAACTCTTGCATTGTTTGTGGTTGTTGAAGCTTTTTGTATTCTTCTTGGGGGCACAATTTCTTGTGTTGGAGCCTTGTTTTGGAGGAAGTTTGGAGAAAGCTTTGCATGCTTGGGAGATTGTTGTTTTGGACTGTGTTCTTGTCTTTGAGAGCTTGTTGTTGGAAACAGAATCTATCATGGAAAGGTAGGCATTTATTTCTTCCTTATTGTTGTTTATTTCTTGTTGTGTTGTGTGTATGGAATTTTTTTTTTGCTTTTGTTGGCTGGTTGGGTAGACTTCCTTAGGGAAGGTGTAGGAGAAGGCTATGGGGAATCCATGTGGGGTGGCATAAGGAATGCCATTGGCATCATAGTTTTGTTGAGGAGTTTGGGTATGGGATTGACCATGGAAAAGAAATAGCTTGCATTTCTTACTTTGGGGCGCCATAAGGAAATATGTGGGGGGGCATAAGGAGAAACTTTTGGGGAGGGCATAAGGATGTGTTTGGGATGAATTATTTTGGTGGGTTTTTCTTGTGGATGCCCAATTCCTGATTGAGAGGCATAATTAGCTTCCCCCATAGACCTTGCTCCTTTGGCTTGCATGATCAAGCCTAGGTTCTATTTTAAAATGATTTGAAATGCAGTTGTGAAATGTTTTTTTCATGTTGAATTATGTTTTTAAAAAGTAAATTTGTATTTGAAAGAATGTTGTGTTGTGGAAGCCAATTGTTGCCATGGTTGAATTAAACCTTTGATTGTATTTTGGTAGGGGCTCTGGGGGCCAATCTTGAAGGAAGGCTTCTCCTTTCATTGGATTTCTTGGTTGGGTGGAGAGCGTTGCCTTTCCTCCTCTTTTGTTGTGATCAACTGAAGTAAAGAGAAAATATGCATGTTGCTTTCCTCGAGCAAGAAAAAACAAAGTTTGTGATTTTGTGAAAACACATTCATTTGTAATCCTTTCCCACATGATGTGGATGATATTGTAACAGTTATGTTATGGATAAATTATGTTGTAATTGATTATGAGAATGTATATTTGAATTGAGAAAGACATTTGTTTTATGCTCTGTACATTGGAAATAAATAAATTGAATGTTGTTATTACCTTCCAACATTGAAATATGTAGAGTACATGATTGGAATTAATAAATAATTGAAAGACCTTCTCTTATATGCATTGTTGAATTAAATGAAATGTTTCATTGTATGGCAAAAGAGATAGTTAGATCTTTGTTTGGAAGGAAGAAATGCACGTGGAAATAATGTTGTATTTTGTATTTTTGGAGTTGTGTAAAAATGAAATTTAGTATTTACTTTTGATTCAGAATGGTTTGTTGTAAACAAATGAATGCATTAGATTAGTTTAGAAATGAAATGCCAAACTTGAATGATAAAAATTGTTATACATATTTAAAAGAAATTGATCTCTTGTAAATATTCAAAACTGACAATTGAAATTAATAAAAATGTAAAGTTCAGACCTGCACATTTAAATCAATTTGGAAACCTTAAAATTTAACATGATACATTAGCATGGAACTCAGATTGACAAAGAAAACTTAAGGAAACAATTTAACCATTGCAAATTTGAACACAATCCCTTCCTCAGCCATTTTCTGTCATTTGTTGGACAAAATTCAAATTTAAATCAATTGAACAAATTTAACTTCCTAAACCTTTAAAAATCCTTCCTAGAGTAATCCTCCATGTTTTTTTGACATGTTGAGTGAAGGAGGAGACCCAATTTAATCAAAATTGAAAGTTGGAAATTACCAGTTGGCTTTTTAAATCCTATAGATCCATTCTGCAAATCAATCCTCAAACTTTATCAAAATGTGAATTTTATGTTTCTTGTGCAAATATTGAATCGAGTTCTTTCTAAAAAGTCCTCATTTGTCCAAAACTAAGATTTCTAGCAAAAGTTATGGGACTTTGAAGATTTTGAGCCTTGGCGGGAAAATTTGGGAAAATTTTCCCTGGCGGGCTCGCAACCCAAAAATTTCCTATCGATTTTCCTTAGAAATTCTTTTTGAAAAATTTTGACTCGAGAAAATTTTTCATCTTTTCCTTCGCCCCCAAAGCCAATCGTAGGTTTCCATGTTTCCTCACGAAGCAGCAGCAGAGGTGCAACATCTTTTTGCCCTTTGGCCTTTTTGAAAATTTTGGAAAAAATTTCATCTTTTCCTCCACCGGCCCATAGCCAATAAGAGGCTGCCACATGTCCTCACGGGGCAGCGGTGGAGGCGTGACATCTTTTTTCCCTTTGGCCTTTTTTAAAATTTTGGAAAAAATTTCCTTTCATCCCCACTAGCCCGCGGCTAATTACAGACTACCATGTGGCAACTTTGGGTGCTTGTGGAGGGATGCAGATCCTTTATTATTTTGAATTATTACCTTTAGAAATTTTTGAAAAAAATCCCTATGGCCCCGTACCCCCACCCTCACCTATGGATTTTATCCTCTATGGACGGGTGGACCCATGCACACCTTCCACCCTTCTTTCCCCTTTTGGTGAAATTCACTAAATCACCTCGCCGCTCCGCACCCTCCTCCCCACTTCTCCTCGCGGTGAATCCTAGAGTGCCATGTGTCCCCTGGGTGGACTTTGCAGGTGCCGAGAAACCATTTGGTTTTCTCTCCCCTTGGGCAAGATGCCCCAAATTCTTCAACCGCACCACATTTCCCTATTTTCCTGGTGATGTCTCAGATGCCGCCACGTATCCTTGGAGGACCCGTGGAGGCACAGGCGTAAATGGTAAATTTCTCCCATGTAAGGAAAAAATTGCTTAAGCAATCCCGTGACCCACCAACCCGTCAAAGGGGTTTTCCTCTCCTCTTGACACGTGTCCCCTTGGGGAAAATTTGACCCCTAAGCTCCGCCAGTCCATAACTTGAGTTTCTGAAGGAGTTAGGAGGACTTCTTTAGATCATTGGAAAGGTGAGAAAATTTTCTATCCAATGGGATTGATTTATTGAAATTTTGGAAGCCTTAAGTTTGAGAATAATCAAGTTGAAACTTTGATCCTGTTAGAGAGTGGGTAAGGAGTTAATTTACCCCCTAATCTTAACTGAAACTTCTAACCCTAAAAGTTGGGCCTTGTGACCCCTGATTAATATAGATAAGGGAAAAGTTTGTTCTAGTGGATTTGAATTGTTCCAGAATTTGTCAGTGGTAGTTCTTGCCTTGCAACCTAGTTGTAGACACTCTCAATCAAGTTCTGGGAGTGGGTAAGTGAGACCTTACTCTGTTGATTTTAAATATGTATTCCTTTCCTCACTGTAATTTAACCCTGCTCTTATCTTGATCTTGTGGAATTAAATACCTTGGGTATTTAATTGTTTTGGTCCCTTAACCCTAAAATTTTAATCAAGGAATATTTAGCTAAAATGTTAGTGTAATCAGTAATTAAATTAATCCCTAGATATATTTGAGCTAGGTGTGGACTTATTACACTTGTTGTTTTATAATGGTAAATTAGTAATTAATATAATGGGAAAATTTATCAGTTGAATTTAATTGTGTTTGAGACTTTGTTCGTTAACTCCTAATTGAAAAAAAAATTATTCCATAATTTCTAACTAAACCTAGGTTATTCACGGGTCTCAAGTGGGTTGTTCTAACCGAGGATTACATTTTTGAAAATTTACAAATATTTTTATTTCCTCCGCTGCTCCTCATTTATGATTTGGGTCCTACATGTGGCGTAATATGATTGGATACAGAATTGGGGATCAATTTTACACATTTTGCATCTTCTTAGGAAAAGGAAAAACTTTCAATTTTCCTTTGCGGCTCCACCCTTTAGCAAGACACGTGTCCTCATATGATTGGTGAGGGAAGCACTCGATTTCATATTTTAATCTTACTTCACCAAATTAAATGTTTAACATTTCCTTTGCCATCCCGCTCCTCTGCCATTGACTCCTCTGATGAATTTTGACTTTTTACCTTTGGGCTAGCGGGTCCATTCTAATGATTTTCTCCTTTTTCCCAAAATGGGTGAAAATTCTAACTTTCCTTTGAGGCTCCATCTTCCACTCTTTTCTCTGATGGTAACATGTGTCTTCATCCCATTGGCTGCAAGTTTGTGGTCCAATTTTATACTTTAACTCTTTTTCACCAAAGGTCGAAAAGTATCAAACTCCTTTGCCTTTCCATCTCCCTACCTACCACGTGTCCTCCTCTAATTGGATGCGGGCCTTAGGGGATTTTATTCAGTTCCCACGCATTTTCCAAAGTTCCCTAAGGCACAAAATGACCCACCTATCCACCTTCACTCTGCTTGTGACATGTGTACCTCCACTGGGGCCTGCGGAGCTGCAAGGGCAACTTGCACATTTTTCCAAAAACACAAAAATGTTAAGTTTTTAGAAATTACCCACCGATCCTTGTCTAATTATAAATAGCCACGTATGTAAAATTATATGAGCTAGAATTTTATGGGCAAAGGATTCCCGTATGATTGTAAAAAAACATAGAAATTGCCAGCTGACCCCCAAAATTGATTTTTTCTTCGTGGGTGAAGAATTTTTTGATCAAAAGACAAATGGAAAGTGATTTTAGGCAATTTACAACCATGGCAAGGGATTTTTGAGGGAAAATAAGTACAAATCGAATGATTTTGAGCTCCAAAGGCCGGGAAAAAATGAAAAAATGGTAGAGGTGTTTAAAATGTGAAATATTAGGGAAAAACACAAAGTAAACTTGGGGATTCCTTCAGAATGGTGTAGAATGGAGGAAATTCAAAAAAAACATAGCACTCAAACACAAAAATGAGTTGTTTTTTTTATCAAATTCGAAGTATATGAGAATCCCAAAACCATTTTTCCTTAGAAATAGGGCAAAATGCATTTCTCCTTAGCAAAACAGGGATGTTTCAAATTGGGCACCAACATTGGCTCTAGCTTGGGGATGGGCACTCCCATTGAGCATCACTTAAGCTCGAAGAAGACCATGTGCCAAAAGACCATTAGGAAAATGGATTCACAAGCCTAAAAATCCAAAAAACCAACTTATAAACCAACAAAAATGGATGCCACACATAAATACAAACCAAAAACTTATGAAAAAACCAAAAAACAGAGAAAAAACAAAAAAATGTACACTCAGTACAAGTGATATGCAAACTTCATTTTTGGGGATCAATCTAGGAAATGCTTCAAATGTCTATAATTAATAATAAGCTCAAGCAATTCCCTATTTAGGTCCTTGAGGAAAAAGTATTCTCACCAATCCTTATGTCAATTGAATATAGGCCCATCCACAAAGCATCAAATTTATCATGCTTTCCTTATCTTCATGCCTAATATCCCACAACAACACAAGATCTCCACTACTAAAAGATCTTGGGGTTACCTTCTTATGAAATAACTTCTTCATTCTCTCTCTGAATTTTACATGCCTCGATGGGTTGCTCTTCTTGATTCATCAAGTTCAACAATCTGATTAATCCTCGCTTCATATGAACTGATTTCTTGATCTTCAAGTTGTTAAACAAACTTAAATGAAGACAACTACAAATACAAGGGCAAGTAGAGCTTGTGTTCCATATACCAATTCAAACGGGCTTTTACCAAAGTAGCTCTTTTGGTAGTGATCCTATTAGCCTAAATAGAAAACTTTAGTTGTTCACCCCACTTCTTCTTGTTCAATTCCAAAGTCCTTTTAATGATTTTCAACAAATTTTTATTGCTAGACTCAGCCTGTCCATTTCCTTGTGGATTGTAGTTAGAATCATATGTCAACTTTATCCCATACTCTTTGCACATTGCCATTAAATTTCTATCTCTAAAACTCATGGCATTATCAGCAATAATCTTGACTGGAACTCCAAATTTGTAGATGATATGATTCAATATGAAGTCCTTTACAACTTGGTGCATTACCTTCCTAGTGGGGATTGCTTCCACCGATTTTGTGAAGAAATCAGTAGCTACCAAAATCCATTTGTGTCCAACACTTGATGAATTAGAGATTTTACCAATGAATTCTAGCCCCCATTGTTTGAAAGGGGCTTCAATTGATACAGGTTGGAAAGGAAGGGATCTTGAAGCTTTCAATCTTCTGGAGAAACACCGATGACTCTCACATCTTCTAATCAACTGAATTGCATCCTTGAAAATAGTTAGCCACCAATAACCAACCTCAAAATCTTGTGTGTAGTAACCCTCCCAAAGAAATGTCCTCCACAAAATCTCCCATGGAAATCAGCAATTACTTTAGGAGCTTCATCTTCAATCACACATCTCAAGAGGATTCCCTCAAGGTTCTTCCAAGCTAACCCAAATTTTGTAATGATATATTTGTGAGAAGCCAACTTGAGATATATTTTTCTTATTTTTATTCAAATGTCTAGGGCAGCATAGGTGTTTGAGATAATAGATTACATCCTTGTACCACTCGAGTTCAACATTTTTTTAAGAACATCAGCCCTCTCTTCTTCTACTTCATTTACTTCAGCATTGTATAAATTACTTTTAGCCATGAGCTTACCAAGACCCAAACCTCTTACTAGCTTTGTGGTCTAAATTTCCATATCATACTCCTGTAATTTTTTAACCCACCAAAGATCTTTTTCTTGAAATATCCATCTCTGATAAGACATCTTTTACCATTGTGTGAGGAACATAAGAAAAAACTTTGGAACTCAAAATATAAGGTCTGAAAACCTTAGTTGCTTTCACCAATGCAAAGGCCTACTTCTCCATGATTTTGCATTTCAACTCAGTTGCTTGCAATTCCTTACTAAAGAAGGAAATAGGTATTTCAGCTCCATCATCATCATTTTGCAACAAAACATATGCAATGGTGTGCTCTTAAGCAAAGGAGAAGATTTAGAAAGGCTTCTTGTAATTTAGGGCTACTAAAATAGGAGCATTATTCAATGCTTCCTTGATTCCATCAAAAGCTTTATGGGCAGCCTCTTCGCACTTGATATTTTGGTCCTTCAACATGGAAGTGATGGGGAGAGTCAACTCAGCAAAATTTGACACAAACCTTCTAATGAAATTTATTTCACCAAAGAAGGATTGGATTCCTTTCTTAGTTTTTGGAACCGGGATCTTGCTTATAGATTCTATCCTTTGTGGATCAATCATAACTCCTTATTTAGACACAATGTGACCAAGTATTTTTTCTCTTTTCACTCAAAATGTAACTTCTTTAAATTGAGTGAAATGTCATATTGTCTACATATAATCAGCATTCTTTCCAAATGCTGCAAGTGGTCACTTCTCTTGCTAGAAAAAGCAGTAATATCATCTTGATAAACAACAATAAAATAATTGATATAACCAGAAAAATCAACATTCATGGCCATTTGAAAAGTATCTCCAACATTAATTAAACCAAAGGGAATCCTGAAAAAAACAAATGTTCCCCACAAAGAGTAGTAAAGGCGCTTTTAATCCTCTCTCGATTCTTTAAAAATAACTTGGTTATAACCGGAGAAACCAGCCAAAGGAGAAAGCATCTCAGAACCAGTCACTAATTGCAGCATGTTCTCCATGTTTGGTAAAGGATATTTGTCCTTTATTGATGCTCTATTTAAATTTATGAAATCCACACAAATTCTGATATCTCCATTTTTCTTTTTGACCGGCACCAAGTTTGCAACCCAAGAAGAATACCCCGTGGGTTGAATGATCCCTCCATCCTTCAATGTTATCAATTCCTCTTGCATTTTGACAAAAAGGAGTGGGTTAATTGGCCTTTTCTTATGTCTAAATGGTTTGGAATCTTTCTCAAGAGGGATATCATGTTGGAATAAGTCTTCTCTATATGCTTTCACTTCGAATAAGAGCAAGCTAAATAGTTTTGATATTGTTTCAAAATTGGAGGTAGGACTATTTTTCTTCCTTATTTAAACCACTCCCTAACCAAATATTCCTTGGTTTTTCCTTTTTCCCAAGTCATTATCTTGAACATCTCTAGATGCAAACATGTTTCTATTTATTACATAATCAACATTGTTAAAATTTGACTCAAGAGCAACCAACCCTCTAGTGATGGTGTTAGTCTTAAATTGAATGATATCCTTTCCAAACAAGGTTTCTTTTCCATCAACATTACACACCAATTGTTCCAAATCAATATGCTAATCCACAAACTCACCTTGGTTCTATAAAAACCTCGAACTTGAGCATCATCATCAAACACTTGTCAATGCTTGACATTATCTCGAGACTATGCAGGCCTAGTGAGTATCTCAACATCATATTCACAATATGAAGAAATGGTAAAATTGTCAAAGCTATACCCCAACACTATCAACTTATCAACAATCATATTTAAACTTCTGTCATGATGAAGAATGTTGAAGGAATCAAACATCTCAATCAGATCCCAAACTACATGTTTGTATTGTTTCATCCGCTTATTTTTGTTGCATAAATTTTTCTAACTTGTTTGACAACCAACTCAAATCTCCCTTTACAACATATTTTACACCATAATTCCAAGTAATCCTCAGCCCTAACAGAATGCCTCATACATATCTATGTTATTGGTGCATTTAAAGTTAATTTTGAAGGAGAAAACAAATTCCTCATTGCTTAGAGATATTAAAACAACATCGGCACCATTTCCAAATTTGGAGCAAGCTCCATCAAATAACAAGGTCCATGGTGATCCTACCTCTTCAAGACACTTAGACTAATCAATCTTGTGCTCCTTTCCATCAGTAAACCCAATAAAATTATCAACATCAACATCAATAAATAATACTTCATAAGAAGCATTTTTTTGTCAAGAAAGTGGGAAGCAAGTGTTGGTGGCGGTTTGCAAGTGTTACACCACCAAACCTTTGACACATCCAATAACTCGACACTTCCTTAGAATCCATGGCGAGTACACTTGCCATACACTGCTGCTGCTACTTTGATATCTAACTCATTCATAAATTCCGAAGGCACGACATTGCATGATGCCCTGGAGTCAAACATACAATTATGTAGCAACCTGTACTTGATGATTAAAGTTGTGAAGAAAGGGTCAAAACTCAGCTGAGATTCAACCAAGGATGTTCCCAAATATACCTCCGATGGTTCACCAAATTCTTCCAATTATAATGTCTTTCCTACCTCTACAACATTCACATTCCTTTTCATGGCAGCCTTCTCCTCCTTCAATCCCAAATACTCAAGTGATCTCTTCTTGTGCTCAGGGATTCTAAGTAGCTCAACAATTGGAACACTGACCTTGATTTGGCTCGAAATTGAGCAATGTCATAGAAAATGTATTTAAAAAAACAATAATAGAAAGAGGGCTGGAAATTTCATTAGATGGCACAAGGTTTTTAACATTTTGAGCATGGGGTGAATCCTAAATTTTAATTGGGATAGTAGGGCTCTTAGGAGATGTCTCTTTCTTAGGAACTTCTTTTGGGATATTATAAAGCAATGGGGTTTTATTCTTGGACTAAGGCCCAGATCCTTGACAACCTTACTTCTTGCATTATACTCCTTCTCTTGGGAAACCAAAACATTCATAAGTAGCTACCTATCTTCTTTTGAGGTTATACCTCCATCATACTTCTTGATCCATAATTCCCTCAAGAACTCAAAATCATTATTGGGCAGCTCACGGGCTTGTCCATTATAAATTTCTAAAACATAATAAGGAGGAAGAAGATGTACCCGTTGGATGCAATCCCAAAAGCTAGCAGTAGTTTGTGCACTTATCACTTCAGTAGATGTTTCTCCTTGACATGAGTGTGTAGGGAAATTTATCATACAAGCACCATCATCTGTATTATAATCATCAACTTCCTCTTCAATTTTCTAACTGTTTCACATGGCGGATGGGGTAATAAACATCTGTCACACCAGTCAATCTGATTTGCATCATCAATAGCAGCCACTCTAGCATTTAATGGATTAGGCACAACCTTACTTTCTTTGGCCTGAGATTGTCTATTTCCAAATCCCATAGGTCCTTTACCTTTTCATCAAATCTCTACTCATTCCTATGGTGATTTCCAAATCTATCTTGTGCTTGTTGCCTAGGCTGACCTTGTGAAGTTTGTCCAATTCCTTTCTCATCTCTTTCCAACTTGTAGGAAATCTCTTTGACAGCCCCTACCAAATTTTTCACCACTTCCTCCAAGTCTACACTCTTGTTTTCTTGAGGCTTGTCAGGGTTTACCAATTTAACTCCATCTCTCTTAGGAGGTTTCCCAACAACCTTGATATTGTTCTCAATTTGAAGTGCCATGGTGAAGGCCTACCTTAAATTGCCAGGATTTTTGTCCCTCAAGTAATATGCAGCCTTCTTATCAAATGCATTAGAATATTTTATCAAACAAGATTCATCACATGGTCTTAAATTTACTGGCAATATCCTCAAAGTTTTATTGAACCTTGTGTTGAATTCATGGACCATTTCATTTGGGTTCTTCTTGATATTCTCAAACTCTGATAAAAGGAACTTGGGATCAGTCTTGTCACCATATTGCAGCCTAAATGAATTTTGCATTTCAGCCCATGAATCAATAGAATTATTTTGTAAGTCCTTGTACCAATCCCTAGCACCCTCCTCTAAAGTTTGGACAAACAATTTAATGTACACATCCTCAAATCCAATTTTAAAATCCTTCATCATATTAATAAAGAGTTTCAAATTATGATCACATGTTATGGCATTGTTCCTTGGAACTTTGGAAATCTACTTCTAACATCCCGAGGCATAGCATTAGGATAACCAGTCATTCCCTAAATTTATTGGGCCAAAGGTATTGACCAAAAATGGAGGCCTAGGTGGAGGGTGAGCCATGTTATCTGTTGGAGGTGATCTTAGGGGTGACACAAATTGATGGGGAGTGCAAGGTCTTTGGGGCTAAAAATGTGGTTTACAAGATTAGTATTCTCTAGGTGTTGATTTTCTTGGAAATTTTTACTAGAATTGAAACACACAGTGTAGATTGAAGAAGGAACTCACTAGGTATAGCAGAAGGACCTTCACTAGTTGAACTAAACAAGTTTATGAGAAGATTTCTTGAATTAGAATCATTGGAAGAAGAGTGATAATCCTCTATCAAAGGCTGATCTCTCTCACCAATGGATATACCTTTGCTTGATGTCTATCCTTCAACAACCTTCCAAACTTTTCTCTCCTCTAAAATTGTCTTTCCAAATTCTTGAAATAGCTTTCTACTTGGGTCCCTCCTGAAGAGAGATCTTCTTCCTTCCAGTTTGCAGATTTATATGACACACTTCACTTAATGTATGATAATGTACTGGTTTTTATCAAAATATGACAGCCAGAGAGTCACCACTAGGGACTTTCACCCTATTTTGTGCAAGTGCACTATGAAGATCTATCAAATGACTACAAATATTAGCATTATGCAAAGCTTGAATAGATCTCGCTTTTCTTTCACTCAAATTATCAACTATTGTACAAAGTTTGAAATGAAAAATTAGAGACACTTGAACATATCAAACTTAGAATTCTACTCTCATTCCTCAGTATAAATCTAATCAAAAATGGATGCTCAGCAATGTAGTTGCACATAAAATACGTGAGAAGTATTACCAGTGATTTTGAAAAATTGAAATACTGAAAAACATCCCGGGAAACGGAACCAGAAGTGTGTGGGACCCAGATTTAATCTCCTTCACAACTTGAGCTGCATCATGGATTTTACAAGACACTCAGAGGTAGATAAATGGTTTATATGTCATTTTGTAGTCAGGGAAGTAATTTATTTGACTTGTTAGCACTCAGGCTTTGAAGAAGTTCGTAACACCTTGGATGGATTTGATCTAATCCTCACTATTTTAGATTTGTGCCTATCAACCAAGGAAAGAGAACCTATATTATATCCTTTGTTTTGTGAAGGAGGTGAAAATATCCTTGTACTTGTGTAGATTGTATGGATATGGCCTTGAGAAAACATGATCAATTTCCCATTATTCAAACTCAACAGAGCTATCACTACTAAATGATGGAAATGCTTTCAAGATAAGGATACTAAAGACATGGTATGATCCTAATTTGCTTTGTGCATTTTTGTAAATGGATTTTATTCTTTTTTGACACACAATACAATGCGGTGGTATTATAGGTAGGATGAGTTAATTTGAAATGAATTTTGGGGTGGGAGATATTCGAAAAGACTAACACGAATTTACCAACTTCTTTAAGGACCTTTACAAAACTTAAAAGACTCGAGATAATAGAAATTATTTCAAAGAGGTTAAGGTGTTCCTTCAACCAGGATATGTGCATCAACCTGGAAGCCCGGATCTGCACTCTTCCACACAATCTCGATGATTTATCAAAAACGCTTGAGTTAAATGAATCAACAAAGCATTTAGAAATTTCTATTCTATCGGACATAACATACCCCAAAAGGTTTACAATCAAGTCTATGTCAAGGAAAGAAAAGTGAATTTAAAATTTTTATCCCTTCATTAGATAAAAGTTCTTCTAATTTTGGATTGTAAATGCCACTAAGCTATTATTAGAATTAGATCTACATGATCAAAAGGAAATTCCAAAACCAGATTACAACAGAGCAAGAAACAAAAATTGAAAACATTCTCAAACATAAGTAAATGTAAATTTTACCAAGAGACAACACAAAATAATCCGAGAATGACCAAATTTATCAAGTAGTGGAATGTTATAAGAACAATATTATAGCTTGTTAGTGGCTATACATCTGTAACATGATACAAATTTTATGCAAAAAGGAGTTAAAATGGTTCTTAGGTGGTTTCTCGAGAATGGGATTCTTCCTAGATTTTCCCATGAAAAATTCTAAGTTTCTCTAACACTTTAAAAGACAAATTCAGGAATATATAACTTTTACTCACTCACTCACTTTGCCCCTCAAATCTTCCCTCCAAAAGTGGAATATTTGGAGCACCTTTTCTTTGTAATATTTTTGGAAAATGACATTTAACAAACTCACAAAAAGTTTCCAATTGTTCTTTCAAAAGGTGAATCATTACAAAACTTTCATCATTCTTCAAAGTGAAAGCATGTTTTTCATTCCCATACATGTAGACCCGTTTCATTTCATTATTTCATCTTTTCCTTTCCCAAATTTTTACTCTACAACTTTGGATCTAGAAATTCACATTTTTCACCAATTAAAAAAAAATTCATTTAAAATGTGCTTTGGATTCACACATTGAGCCCCTAATTCAATCAATTCGAACCCTGCAGGCCAAAACGACATGAATTGGCAAAAAAATTTGATGAAGATTGATGCAAAAAACACATCTCCAAAATTCCTAGAGCTCAAATGGCGACCAAATTGGTGAAATGCAAAGCTACTGTTGATCTATTCTTATCTTTAAATCTGAGCCCTCAACATGGCAGATCCGGAAAAACGAGCCTCGAGGACACTTTTAACCTTTTTAGAACTTTTTGAAAATTTGCTAAATTTCTTGATTTCCTCCATGGCTCCACCTTTGTGATTTCGACATGTGGCCTGACATGTGGCAATATGACTGATACGGATTTGCTGTTCAATTTTACACATTTTGCATCTTCTTAGACAAAGGAAAAAATTTCAATTTTCCTCCACGGCTCTGCCCTCCCACAAGAAACATGTTCTCATATGATTGGCTGAGGGAGGCACTTTGATTTTAGATTTTGATCTTATTTTGCCAAAGGAAATGTTTCAACATTTCCTCCACCAACCCACTCCTCTGTCATTGACTCCTCAGATGAATTTTGACTTTTTACCTTCGAGCTCGTGGGTCCATTCTAATGATTTTCACATTTTTTTCCAAAATGGGTGAAAATTCTAACTTTCCTCTAAGGCTCCATCTTCCACTCTTTTCTCTAATGCTTTGACACATGTCTTCATCCCATTGGTGTGAGTTTGCAGTCAATTTTATACTTTAACTCTTTTTCACCAAAGGCCAAAAAGCATCAAACTCCTTTGCCTTTCCATCTCCCCACCTGCCACGTGTCGTCCTCTGATTGATGCGGGCCTTAGGGGATTTTCTTGATTTCCACGCATTTTCCAAAGTGCCTTAAGGCACAAAATGACCCATCTATCTACCTTCACTCTTCCTGCGACACGTGTACCTCCTCTGGGGCTTGTGGAGTTGCGAAGGAAACTTGCACATTTTTCCAAAAACACAAAAACGTTAAGTTTTTAGAAATTACCCACCGAGCCTTGTCTAATTTCAAATGGCCATGTATGCAAAAGTATATGAGCTAGAATTTTATGGGTGAAGGACGCCCGTATGACGATAAAAAAATGTAGAAATTGCCAATGACCCCAAAATTGATTTTTTCTTCGTGGGTGAATAATTTTTCAATCAAAAGACAAATGGAAAGTGATTTTAGGAAATTTACGACCATGGAAAGGGATTTTTGAGGGAAAATAATTACAAATCGAATGATTTCAAGCTCCAAAGGTGGGAAAAAATGAAAAAGTGACAGAGGCATTTGAAATGGGAAAAATTAGGGGAAAATGTGAAGTAAACTTGGGGATTGTTTCAGAATGGTGAAAAATGGAGGAAATGCAAACAACACATAGCACTCAAACACAAAAATGATTTTTTTGTCAAATTTGAAGTATATGAGAATCCCAAAACCATTTTTTCTTAGAAATAGGGAAAAATGCATTTCTCCTTAGCAAAATAGGGATGTTTCAAATTGGGCACCAACATTGCAACGGGAGATGGCTCGTGAAGGATTTGTATCTCACGTAGAAGACATGGAGCAAGAACATCTTGAAATCCTTCATTTTGGAAATCATGGTAGAGAGCCCTCTTCATCTTCGATGAAGGTACATCTTAGAAAGATTGAGAATCGTGGGTGCACATCCGATCCTACCCTTGTGCTTATTTTTCTAGTTTAAATGACAGCTTATTAGTAAGAAAGCTTGTGTGGGCGAAAGACAGTAGCAAAAAATAGATTTAATTTGTAGTCAAGTTCAGGAGTTAATCAGGTATCTTATTCATCTATGGTTTTATCTCGTGTTATTTTGAGGTCTAGTTGGAGGTATATTTTATAAAATGTCATCAACACAAAACATTGGTGTGCATAAATTTGGTATCACGTATGGGAGTAGAATAACCTCATAGATCGTGGGGAGTTTAGTTTAGCACAATATTTGGAACACAAGGCGGTTCATCCTCTGATCCATTTCCGGCACATGAGGTGGATCAGGAGGATTAGGTGGCTTGGTTCTAGCAGATCTGGTGGTTCTGAGGTGATTAAACACAAGAGATAATATAGGTTATGGATCCGGTGGACACGGTCCACACTAGACCCAAAATATATATATGGAGATGTCTCTTCATATTAGAAATTACATAGGCATTGAAGATGTAGATGAGAACATGCATATGTGTGAGATACTATGGTGTGTGAAGTGGATTACAGACTCGAGATTGTAAGGTAAGTCGATTGTAACAACTTTGTAAGGGATTGTCCATAGTTGGTACAGGAAATATGATCCAAAACAAAATTTTGTGGACTATACCATACTATGTGATGCTTTCTTAGTAAATTTCCATATACCTAAGTTTGAGCGAGAGAGCATCGGTCATTTTGAAGGACATGAAATAGGTCACAAATTAGAGTGTTTAAGAGTATTATGCATGGTTAAAAACACTTTTTTAAAGCTATCTTATGACTTTCACCCGAGTCCGGTATGCTCAATGGTTTATTAAAGGTTTTATCACCCATTTCGAAGGGTGCTCTTACATAAGACTTATACTGAGACCCATGTAAGGAACTTGAGGCATCCTGCACGCTAAGGTAGTTGGAATCGAAATGTTTTAGGAGGCTCAAATTGAAGCTATAGCAAAACAATTAGAGAAATTGTTAGCTAGCTCAACGCATGAGACATGTAGTGGAATTTTGTGCATAGATTGTGAAGTAGAAGGAAATACTATGGATATTCATCCCCATAAATCAGTGCATGCCATGTTGCTAGACTGTGAGATCTATCACTTGGATCATGATCAAGTAGGTTCTCATTATTACAATGCATGATATGAAAGAATGTTTCCTATTACTATAAGATTTATAGGTCCACCATTCATGATGTAGAAAATTGCATGTTGATTATTCATATTCATGATTTCATAGATAATTGTGTATGTTAGAGCAATGTTGCAAATAATTTAAAGGAACCAGGTGAGAATCCTGAGCATAATCAAAATGAAGGGAGCTCTGATGGAGGCCGAGGTAGAGGATGAGGATATCATAGAGGATTCAAAATTTGAGTTCAAAATGGTGGAAGGGGTTAATTTCCACAATGAACATGTTATACATGTAAGTCTCCTTATCACTACATGCATGGATGTACTCGAATATTATTTTTTTCTTTTTGCGGAAAGAACCACAATTATGATTAATTCTCATATTTGTGTGAACACTTTAGTAAGAAGCATAAGTAGGTTAAGGGCATGGGTATTTTTAGAGTGCAATACACTATGGAATATCAATGGATATTAAAGTTGGTGTTAGATCTTGAGCTAGTACCTATTTTCATCACTATGCACACCGACAAAGTGTGCACATAAGGGAAGCTCCAAAGAAGAATCCTATTATCACAAAGGAGGAAGTACTGCATGCAAATTATCTATATCCTATGCATTACAAGGAATTATATCAAGAATCCATGGAAGTTATTAGAAGTTTATAGGGTGAGATACAATGTTTAAAGGAGGAGTCATGGAAGTTGGAGAATGAAAAAGTAGCTGAGCTTCATCAGAAATATGTTTATTATCTAAGGGAGGTTTGCAAGATGTTGTGACAAGAAAAAATCATTCCTCTCCGGGGAATGGTTAATGGGAAAGACACCACGTGCTGGAGTTGAATGCAAAAGACAAATTTTGCATGCTAACCTTCCTCCTCATAGTTTGGATTATGAAAAGGAGATCACTCTAAGTGTTATTGTTGAAAGTTGTATTTTGAGTAAAATTTTGATTGATATAGGTACAAAAGTGAATGTACGCACATTAGATGCATGGAAGAAAATGGCGAGACACCATTACAACCATATTCAAATGTATTGTTTATGATAAACAATACTAAAGACACACCCATTCAAGTTTTGAAGGATGCCACTATCACTATACAAGGGGCCAAATTTACTGGGGACTTTGAGGTCTTAGTGCTGGTAGAGGTAGTTAGTATTCATGCATTTCTTGGGCACCCTTGGTGTTATGAAAACAACATTGATCTGCGTGTAAACAAAGGATATATAAGTTTTAAGAACAAGGAATATTACATCATCATTCCTTTAACAAAAGGGAAAGTTGCACCTTATGTAGAGCCCTTAAGTAAAGAGGATTTGACTGTAGTTTATGTGCACACTATTACCAAGTGATCCTCAATGCTTCATCCATCAAAGGAAGGGGTTCTCCAATGGGATGATGCATAGTCCATGAATGATACTACAAGTGTTACACGTGACAACTGGGAACATGAAACTTATGAAATGGTTGGGTATGAGGTGAGAAGTGTCATTACATACATAAGAAGGCCCCGTTATGTTAGGTGTTTAAGCGGTAATCAAGTACCAAGGTACACTGATGAGGGAAATATTGCAGTGTTCCTGCATGCGATGAAATTTTAGTGGATAGATCAAGTGGAAATAAGGAATATTATAGTTTACACTTTACAATAGACAACAATGTATTGGTGGATGGTTCATAGAGATAATATTGTAGAGTGGTGATATGTGATAATCACCTTCCCTGCTAGATTTCTCTGGAGCAATATGCCTACTTAGATCTATGAATTCCATGGTAAAGAGCTTGTTCAACACCATGTTCGATGTGTGAGAGACTCGGATAAAGGGACATGAAGCTTTACCACCTTCACTATGTATGCATCAGTTCTACTACACATTATGTGGTTGCACATGTACATGGTATGTTTATGCCAAGTTGAATAGAGAAACCAGAGATTGGCAAGAATCGATCGAACGTATGATTCATACCTTTGACTATTTTTCCACTAAACCTCTGGTGAATGAGGTATTACAAGTTATGAAGCACTTGACTATGGGAGATAGTGCAAAGTATGAGGAAATCATATAGGATTTACTATCTGAGTTATACATGTAGGCACACTTTGAAGAATAAGAGATAGATGTAGAAAAACTTGTTTGCACCTTCCTAGAAAGAGAAAAGGGTAAGATGGTCTTTATAATAGATGATGAAGAGGTGGATAATTTAGATGTTCATAATATAGAGTGTACACATGAGGTATTAAAAAGTGTACATGAGAAGGTGCATGCGTATCATGAGCCTATGAGAAAAAATAAGGTCAAAATTGGGATAGATATCTTGAACCTAAGGAGGCCATAATTGGTGAATATTGGTATGACTTAGAGGTTTATAAAATAATTGAGATATTACATGACTTCTAGGACATTGTTCCAAGGGGCTATCACGAATTGAAAGTGGTACATGAATCTTTGGGAAAGATGAGAATCAAGCCAAAGGAAGGTGCATGCCTAATTAGGAAGAGACCTTATAGGATGAATCCTAACTTGCATGTCAAGGTGAAGGAATAAATTGACATGATGTTGAATTATAGAATCATTGAACCAATTGAGGAATCAAAGTGGGTTAGCCCTATGGTGATTAGTATCAATAAATATGGAAGAATAATAATTTGTGTGGATTACATGGAGTTAAATGATGCCTATGTAATAGACCCTTTCCCACACCTTTACTAAGGAAATATTGGAAGGTGTTGCGTGAACGAGATCTACTCCTTCACCGATGGATTCTATGGATATCATCGATGAGGATAGCTAATGAGGATAAAGAGAATAAAACTTTCACCATTGAGTGGGGAATTTTTGTATACTGAGTTATGTCATTTGGACTAAATAATGCACTAGCAGTATTTTCACGCATTGTTTTATAAATATTGTAGTATTTCGTTCATAAGTTCTTGTAGGTTTACTTGGATAATTGAATAGTTTATGGGCTAGTGAAAGATCATTGTGATAATTTAAGGATTATGTTTGAATGGTTCTAGCAGTTGAGCATCTCCTTGAACATTAAGAAGTGCATTTTTTCTACACTTTTTGGGACTTTGCTAGGGCACATTATCTGAAAATAAGGCTTGTTAGTGGATCCTGCTAAGGTTGTTGTTATTTTGGGCTTAGATGAACCTACTAACCAGAGTGAGGTGCATGGATTCTTTGGGAACATAGGATATTATAGGAAGTTTATTAAAGGATACAGTAAGATTTCCACAGCCTTAAAAGAGCTATTGAAGAGTAAAGGCAAGTTCCATTGGGTTTAATCACAACAACACGCATTTGAGATGTTTAAGGAAAGGCTTACCACAACACCTATTCTATGCTTTCCTTCATGGACCAAACCCTTTTGTGTACATGTGGACGACTCTAGCATGGCCATTGTCATGGTATTAGCCAAGCCAAGAGAATATGTTTTCAATCATCCTATTTTGTTTGCAAGTAGGTAATCAAATCCAGTTGAACAAAAATATATAACTATAGAGCATGAGATCTTATCCATGATCTACGCGTTGCATAAGATTTGACAATACTTATTGGAAACAACTTTTATTTTCTATACGATCACATGACATTTAAGTACTTGGTGAAATATCCTGTTCTTCAAGGAACATATGCCATTGGATTTTTTTGTTCCAAGTGTTTGATTTTAGAGTGTTGGTTAAGCCAGGAAAGAGAAATTTGGGACCAAATCATTTGTCAAGGATTAATTCGGTAAGGATGTAGAGAGCATTAAGGATACAATGTTGGATGCACATCTATTCATATTGAACTATGCTCCTCCGAATAAGAATACATTACTATATTTTTGTGAATAAGTGTGGCAGATGAGGGAATGAAGAATATAGAGAAGAAAGAACATGTTATATGCGTTGCGCCCTACATGTTGATTCATGGATAGTTATACAAGCTAGGATAGGATGAAGTTTTATGCCAGTGTGTACTTGAGCATAAGCATGAATCTATTAGGGAGGAGGCTTGTGGTGGCATTACAAGTGGAAAATATGTAGGATATTCCACCATGCACAAGATTTTATTAGTTGGTTTGTGGTGGGAAACATTGTATAAGGATTGTAAATAATATTGTGAGGTCTCAGATCATTATTAGTGCCTTAGAAAGCCAAGGAATAGAGATGAAATTCCTTTGAGGCCTATTGCTAATGAAAACCTTTTGAGAAGTGGAAAATTTAATTTGTGGGTCCTATTTCCCCACCTACATGCTGGATTGGATCACGCCGCATTGTAACTTATACAAACTATCTTATAAGGTGATCAAAGGAAACACCTACAGAGTATTGCACAACTACAACAACATGGTTTATGTGGGAAAACATTATCAGCAGGTATAGATGCCCTTTGAGTTCAACAAATGATAGGGGTACTAATTTTCTTAATGAGACCATCAGTATACTATTGGCAAAATTTATGGTTTCACACCATAAAACAACACCATATCACCCTCAGGCTAATAAAACTATTGATTCCTTCAACAAGATATTGAGCCATACCTTGACTAAAATTAATGATGTTGGAAGGAAATACTAGGATGATAAAGTCTCTTCTATACTTTGGGCATACAAGAAAACTTACAAGAAGTTAAATAAGGCCACACCCTTTCAGTTGTTGTTTGGCATAGAAGCTATTTTTCCTGTGGAATTCATGTTACCTTCTCTCGCATATTACACACATAAGAGGTTTGTATGATGAGAAATCACTTGAGGAACACATAGAAAACTTATATAGTTGGACGAAAGGCGTGCTATATCATGATGGAGTTAGAAGACAAAGAAATCCAGGTAAAAGGCATGGCATGATAGACATATTAAGGATAAGAAGCTTGAGGTTGGACAAATGGTTCTTTTGTATGATTCAAAGTATTTGCACAACCTTAGAAAGAATAAAGTGCATTGGTTGAACTGTATATTGTGAATTATATACTTAATTCAGGGTGCTTTCTAGCTAGAGGTACTTTGGATGGGAAACGGTCTCTGGTTATTTCAACGGAGTAGGCTAAATCCCTAATATAAATAAGTCTTCTCGGTGTTCACAATAAAGCAATATTTCCATTTAGATTAGATTTCCTTAATGAAATTACTTTATATGTATTTCCTTCATCGTTGATATGCTTTGTCAATTTACTTCCGTATTTTATCTAATAAGTGTGCTTGCGTGCAAGAAGTTGATTACTATCTATTGGATTCATGCACAAAGGAACACACATACCCTTAGTGTGGGGTGGAGTATATATAGGTTACATGGACCAAGTTTTAATTTTCTCTCAAGATGGGTATGAATAGATATATTTTACATGTGCTTTAAGTGAAGGTGTCGATACATAAAGATTACTCATGAGTGAAGACCACATATGAATGGATGGACACACAACATAACATGAGGTAGGTTGCTTCATGGGAAAATACTTGGTGAAAGGTTTAGTTGTGATGTACTTATGCACATGAAGGTGCACGAAAGGAGGTATGTGGTCAAGGATTAGTAGGAACACTAGAAGGTTATGACTGTGGCGTGGAAAAAGAAAGAAACTTTGAGTTAATACTAAGTAAGATGGTAAGTGGAGAGTGAAAAATGTGATTTTTTTTGAAATTCTATATAAAGAGGTTTTATGAAATCATTTTTACCTTTGTGATCAAGATAATTCAAGCAATTTGAAGTAGAGTGAGCTAGTAAGTGAGTTGTGAAGTACAGAGAGTTGTGAACTAGTCAGATTTTTCATATTTATGCACATGATTATCTGGCACTCCATTGGATAAGGTGTTTGAGCCACAAAAAGGTGTATGGGAAGGATAAATCAATTATTAGGGTTTGTATTTGAGCTAGGTCACATGGATTTGGAAGTATAGAGCTTGAATTAGTTATAAGAACACACTTTTATAGCTACTATGGCACCAAAACGAGCACCCGGCTACGAAAAGGGGAAAGAAGCAAAAGGAAGTAAAAATTAAAGTGGAGGATGCCCCAAAATCCATTTTTCTTAAATGCAAAGATCTAGAAGGTGTTTTCATGGGTTGCGATTGGGAATCACATTTTCATCACTATAAGGTAAGAAATTATAATCATAGATCAAAGGACAACAAGGATGAGTTGGATAAACTATTGGAGGTGAAGACAACTATGATGAATGAAAATGATATCACAAAGTGTAGATGACGTGGGTGAAAATATATTAACAAATGTAGGAGTTTTACAATTATTTGAGCTCCTTATTTTGGAAAACGAGAAACATTGTACTAGTGGTTGATGAGTAGAGTGCATGAGGAATTTTTCTATTTTGTCAAGTGATGAATAAGGCTCACTTTGCACCCTTGGTTGGGAGCTTGACAGACTCAATAGTTTAGGTGTTAAGTTGAGCAATGACATCATTGATAAGGATGGTATAGAAAGCAATGAAGAAGGTAATGGAGTACATGAAAGGAGGGCATGAGATAGACATACCTAAGTTGTAGAGGTATATAGTGATTCGGAAGCAACATACTTAAAAAAATTGAATAATCAAGAGCATTGGTCACAAGTCAACAAGGCATGCATGCATATAACCAAGAAGATGAAAAAATGGGTGGTGTATAACTTATCTAGTTACATTCTAAAGACCATTATTGAAGAAGTGCATAAAAGTGAGAAAATGATTTTTGGGGCGATACTTTTGTCACTTGTTTTTGTTGAAATTGGAGTGCACAATGGGCCAAAGAACAAAATGTGGCATTACTCTAAGGAGAATTAATCTAATGTAGAGAGATTTTCCAAGTATACTTGTGATGGATCCATGAGTAGACCATTTAAGAAAAGGGAAGAGATGTTTTATGAGCTCCTGCCTACTACATTTGAATAGGAATGGAGAATAGCTAAGGAACTTCCTTTGGTATTATATAAAAAATTATAGTTTTTGGTATATTAGTACTTTTATATAGGGCATTTTAGAATGAAAGATGGGAAGTGGAGCCCTTGGTGTAAGCTCCCTTATGCCTTCACCACGCACTACTTCTAGGCATCTATATAATCATTTTCGGACATGCGTCGGTTTCTTTTCAATACAAATAAGGTAGACTATGACTACCACACACTCGGGAATACTTAAATTTATCCAAGTAAGTATGTATATATTAAAAAAATAATTTCAAATGATGTTAACATGAAGGAAATGAGATTGGAAATTTGAAATTCTTGGGAAGCTCGTATATATTCACCTAAAGCCAAGGTTGGAAAATGGAAAGTATTTTGAAAATGGGTTTAAGATCTTAGGACCACCCAAGGGGAATCATAATGTGGGCACATTACAAGATGAAGAAGATATCTGTGCCCCTTAAAGAAGAAGAAGAAGGATAAGAGGAGTAGCTTAAAGAAGAAAAATTTGGCCTTGAGCATAGAAAGAAACAACCAATTTTTGGTGAAAAGAGAGCCCGTGAGAAGACTCCCCATTACTATAAGAAGATGAAGTGTTGGAAACATTCACTATAGAAATAAACATAGAACATAGTGTCGGGAAAATTATTTTAAAAGAGTGCTAAGAAAAACAAGGACTCAAGGTGCAGGACCTTCATAGCCCCTTAGGAGGTCACCTAAGAATTCCCCTGTGAAGTTAGAGGAAAAGAAGAAAAGGTACAAGTACATCCCTAGGTATGATGATGAATATGATTAATCTAGGGAAAAAGCGTTGACCACCCCAAGTACAGATGAGGATGCAGAAGAGCATTAGGAACAAGAATTAAATCTCGGTTCTACAGAGTTGAAGGAGCTAAACATAGACAATGAGGACATTGGCCTAGATAGAGTTGAAGATAAGGGTGATCCATCAAGTGCACCCCCTACTACATAGATAGGTGAAGGACCAAAGATCGGATTTAGGCACTTGGATTCCAAAAGGTAAGCGAATAGGAAAGGGGAATCATGAAGATACATATGAAAATCCATCTGTTGGGTATGTTCATGACCAAAGAAAAATAATATGCACATGGTTCCAAAGCACTTTGGAGCCCAATGACCTCGCTTTGGATGGGATCTTATGGATGTAGAGATGATGAGCACATGCATAAGGAAACAATTATCATAGGTGATGCGGACTCATATGGATGAGCTTGACTTTAGATGTATGTGAAGAATCATGTGTCTCATGTTGAAGAAGGTGACCCATTCGTGGCATGTGACTGTTAAGCCCCTATCATGTCAGATGAAAAAGTAAGTAACTATTTGACAAAGGTATCTATAGAAGTTACGTGTAAAAACATCGATAAAGTGATAACTATTCAAGTGCTCCTAGATGATAAGATGGAAAAGGTTACTGAAATAAATTACTGGCCTAGAAGAAAATGAGATAGCTGAGGTGAGAGGGAATTTGATAATCAATATGGAAGAATAAATTGGTGATGAGATTTTGAGAAAGAGGCCTAATTTGGAGGATAAAGTTGCAAAGGAGTTTCCATCTTCTTTGCACTACTTACGCACATTAGTTCACATGTTATTAGATGAGGGGACCATTAGAATGCTATAACCTAAGGATGTTACGAGAGTAGGCACTAAATTCCAAGGCCACTATTGTGTAGAAAATAACAAGTTATGAGGCCTTACTTTGTAGGATTTGAAGGATGAACCAAGAAAGCAGATTTGGCCTTGAATATGTGTGTGACCCCGATGTGATAATTAAGACATGAAATTTTGAAGAAGAGAACGAGGTGCATAAAATAGTAAATAATGAAACACTCGAACATGTGGAGACTATGAATTTGAGAATGATAAGTGCGATGCACTTACACAAGCCTAAGATCCGCACAAGGAGAAAAAAGGACATTGGGAAACCGATACCGCAACAAATGGATGTCATGGACAGAATGATCTCAATATTGGCCAATGTTCTCAAGGTACTACGAATGAAGGTGACAACATGACACTTCATGAAATGGAATTGGTTCTTGTAGATATTATGGCCAAGAAAAATAAAGCACTAAGTGATTGAAATGACTTGGAGATAGAGATCAAGAATGAATATCCGAATTGATTCTCCTTGTGGAAGAATAGGGTGCCTAGTATTAATTATTTATTTGTACAGCTTATTCTTTTATTCTTTATTCTTTTTCTTGGGGAAATAAGTTATTACTACCCATTTTCGGGATGGAAATGAAATTAGTGTGGGGTAATGTTGGTCTAATTAAATATATCCTAAGTATGAAAAGTGCAAAAGGATTTAGTGTGTAGAAACAAGTTGTGTATATGCACATGAAAGTATAGTGAAACAGGCACGCATGGGGGCAAGAAAAGAGTCGAACTTATCCATTTTCAAGTGAAGGGATGATTTTGGACATCGAGTTCAAAGAAAGTTTTGTATGAATACTTTAATAACATGCAAGGATATTTTGGGAAAATGTAAGATCAATAGACATGCATAGTTTTGAGGTTATTAATAGGGCTAGACTTGACTCTATTATTAGATAATATATTATTAGGCAAGATTGCATGATCTTGTATTGTTATTGTAAAGACGCGTGGATATTTCTATCATGTAGCATATTTTTAAGAGGTGCATGGGTGGTGAATTGAAAATTCCACACCCCTATAAATATGAATTGATTTTAACAGTTTAGGGATCGATATTGTAGTAGTGTTATGCTACAAGTTTAGGAACGTGCTTGACTATGATGACAGATATTATGTATGTATGAAACTTTTGTGTTCTACAAGAATTAATATAATGGATCTTTGTGGATGGATATTAGTGATTGACATGACTAAGCATGGATCTTTTTGGGTAAATCTGATTATGGTTCTTGTTTTACTATTCATAGTTAATGGTTAAGATCTAGATCTAGTCTATGTTATGGAATATACTTGAATGATTATTATAAATATGGAATATATATCTTCCCATTATGCCAAATCCTTGGTAGATATCAAATAAAAGAGGGACTTGGTACCCTTTTGCAATTCGGTGAGTGCTTAGGTTCTTCCTAGGTGATGTTCCAAAGCATGCCTTTAGCTTTTGGTGGGTAAAATAAGACTACACTTGGGAAATTTTGATTCCCAATGTTGAACTTTAGATCAAGGCACCAAACCCCTCATGAATCAGCATCAACTAAATCCACATGATTATTTTTTCACCTATTAAATGTTTCACAACAACCAAGAAGACTTTTTGAATCTCTCTTTCCTTCAATCTTCTCTAACTCTTCCCTTTAGCATTAACTCACTCAAATACTTCTCCACCAAGTTGATTAGGTCCAATTTCATATTTTTCCAAAATAAGAACACCCTCTATAACATAAATACACATGATCTTACCTCTCTATATGGTCAAAAATACCTCATTCACCTCCACACACAACCCTCTTAATCACACTTTTTCCTCCCCTCTAAGGATACTCAAACAAGCCTCATAAGCTTGGTTATATACATGACTTAAGCACACCAACACATCTAGGTCAGCCATATCTCTCAATATAACATTAAGAATTCTTAAAAAATCATAAAAATATAATTCATATACATCCTAAGGGTGAAAATAACATGTTAAAAGACAACTCCTTCATTAGGACTCCATTTGGCCTAATAGGCAAAAACTTGCACCTCGTCAAGGCCGAGTGATTTTGAGAAACCATGGACTTATCCAAACATCTGAAACCACTTATAAATTTTTATAACCTTAAATAAGCCTCTATTAAGCTTTAATAACCTTGCATAATTATCACATGTAATTAAATAATGAAAACAACCAGATTGTCCTCACTAGGTTTATGACCTCCAAAACCAATTCTCAAATTTGAGGCCCAAACTAGTACCACATCATCTCAAACATACAAAAATACATATGTATAGAATTATGATGACCTCTAGATCATCACCAAACTCAACTCATGCTAAAAATATGTCTTTAGCACCTACAAAAACCTCTATAACTAGACTACATGAAACTTCCCAAAACTATCCCAAGACCAATCTTCATACATGAAGCTCAAACACCATAACAGCACACAATCATGAAACAAAAACATGTACACAAATTTAAAATGACCTAAAATCCATGAAAATATTATTTTGACATCATCACTCGTGTCGATAGATAGCAAAACGAGCACTGGAGCTACGAAAAGGGAAAGAAGCAAAAGGAAGTCAAAATTAAAGTGGAAAAAGAAAATATAGTTATTCTTCACTCTTATAGATCTTTTCTGGTATATTTTATGACTGGATTAATTTATTTTGGTTTAATTTGGAAATATTAGGAAAGGTGAAGGAAAGATTAAAATATGATATAGATTTTTTTATTCAATATTTGGAATCATGTTTTATTTTGATCATGGTGGGTAATCTGTAACTACATATGTTTGGGATATTTTTATATGCGCATCGATTATAATGATTATATAAGTTATCTTGAAGATTTTCATTACTATTTGTTTATATATCTCTTGGAGCTTTGCTGATATCACTTGTTTGTAGCTTGTAACGAGCATGGGTGTTAATAATCTTTCTTATTCATATTTTCTTCTAACTAATATGTAAAAAGTGAAAAAATATGTAGAGTTCGTAAGGTATAAGAGGAATCAATTAATTTTGCCTCTTATTTATTATGTGAAATTATAACTCGATTGGGATTATAAAATAAATTTGGGAATGGATATGTAAAATTAATATGAAAAATATGACTTCTATAAAGACTTGGTGATTATATTTGTTAGCATACTTTTATTTGGTTATCCATAGAAATTTATGGACTCGGTGGATTTTTTGTATTGTTCTCCAGATCCGTTCTTGGGAAATTAAGAAATAAAAGTATGGTTGTAAAAATTGTAGTTTCCACTCTCTCTTAAACATATAGTGATAAATGATTCTATTTTGGGTGGGCAGTAAACTTGGAAAGAATGAAAGTGTTGCTATATGTATGAAACTTGTGTTTTTAATGATTATTTCTCAATTGGTATGAAAAAAGGACTATAGAAACTATGTATAGACCAATTTTTCTAAAATAATAGTGATGTATTACTTTTATTGAGATGATCATATAAAAGTAGTTGAGAAATTTAAGGAATATTATTGTTATTATATTTGAATGTTGGGTTAGTAAAACATGACATATTCAGTATATGTATCTTCCCTTTATTACTTATCTTGAGATATGTAAATCAATTGATTTTTATGCTATCATCGTTATAATTTTTATCCTTTATTGAATTATATATTAGTGTTAAAGCTTCATTAAGTTGTTTGTAATAGGAACAATGAAGAAAATGTTTAAATATAAATGGAAAGTATCATTATCATACGCATATGAGATAGATATTTTCTTATACATTAGAAATTTATAATTATATTTTATGTGTCAATAATAAACTTAGCCATAATAGATTTAGGTATTTCGTTATGATTATAACATGGAAAATGAGTTTGCGAACTCGTGCGCCTCTTATGAACTAACCCATATTTTCACTCTCCTATAGTTTGTAGGAAACACTCACATCGTTGAAGTGATTGTTTGGATTTGATTTGTGATTTGAATTATGTTTTAATTTTATGTGATATGAATCCAAAAGGGATTAATGTAATCATTTGATATTTTTATTGGAATGTCATCGTATCTCATAAATGGTCATTACATACCAATGTATTATCTTCGATAAATTTTTAGATCATTATTAATCACAAACAAGGTTTATCCTTATTTAAATCATAATATATGACTTGGATTATTTATGACTTATCTTGTTTGTATATGAAAATGAGGATATATTGTTTATACAAATGATTATTAATAAAGCTGATTATTCTTAAAATATATATTAATTTTTTATTTCACCGATTCAATTGAAATTATCAAGTATATTTAATGAATACACATAGACAATAAGGATAACAATATAATGAAAATGAACTAAAGTTATTGTTGTACCTTATTGAATTAAATGGATTAATCATCACAAGTAATATACTTAATAGAATAAATACTATTATTAACAAGTGAATATAATGAATCAAATTGGTACGGGAAATTATTATTAAACCTATACTTAATGATGTATACTACGTTGTAAAAGTATGATAAGAGGAACTAATGAAAGTTAGTAACTCATTGATTTACTATAACCCTCTTTTGAGAATATAATATTGTATATGAAGAGGTTTTAAATGTGTTGGAAAGAAATAATTAGATACTTTATCTATCAAATATAACTTAAATTATATAATAAGTGTATGTGTTATGTTCCTTCATCTTCTTGTTAGTATCCTACTTGTGCGAACTTAGGATGGCTGCAAGAAGGGTAGTGATAATGTAATGATGGAAATCATTACATGGTCACTATGTTTCCCATAGGTATCCTAAGATGGTACTGATAGGATCCTTTCATTTAGTATGACGAGTTTGACAAATTCATCTCACACTTATTTAAAAACTTATTCAAACCCTCATTCATTCAACTCACTCAAAATTAACACTTTCATGACTTATTTTGGATTCAAACCCTTTCTCACATGCTCTCTAAAATTATTTATATTTTTGCACACATCCTTAGCTCTTATTTCATGCACTTGAACAACTTTTACTTCCTCACCTAGGTTACATTTTCCATCTACTTTAACTAGTTCAAATTTACACCAAACCATCACCTTTATATGCATTCCAACTAAAAACATGAAGAAATTTGGTTCTATAAAAATATTTAGACAAATAAAACATGAAGAAATAACAATAAATTCATAAAATCAGTTGGAATGGACCCATGCAGGTTTTTCATTCTCAAACACACCATACAAGCTCAAAAATAGCTCAAAACCCCATCACCTAATTCACCGAAAACCTTCAAAATCATCACCATAATTATTAAATCTCGTAAATACCTAACACATGTCAAATATGTCATAAAAACATCGTACATTTTCATAAATTTTCTTACACCAATCAATTTTACCATAACTCTATCAAGAAGGCTCATATCCTTCACAACATAGTTATTTCCAAGAACTAGTATTCACCTATCATGCTCAAGCTAATACCAAAATCCTCAACTAGGGCATGTAACCACTCATTAGAAAAAAATAACATGTAGATCACATCCATGCTTGTTAGAATTCATGAAAAATCCATACATGAAACCACACTAACTTTCCTCTTCACCAAATTGAGCTTCCCAAAAAGTAGTTTTAGGAACTCAATTATTTTACACCATTTCTACCACTTCAAAGACTTAAAAATAATTCAATAGGAACAAAATACATATATATTCACCCTCCAACTGATAGAAATCCTTAACCAATCCAAAAATGAGACTTCTACCTCAATATTTTAGTAAGAGCAATCCTATCCTAAAACAATCAACCTTTTTCATCACAAAATAAGCTAGATGATCTATCACATATCCTCATCATGCAAAACACCATACACCATTAGAATTACCTCTAAATTTAATTTCCATAACACTATACATTTCCTCCCAAATCTAAATGTAAGGCCTTTAATCAAGCACATCTATGCAACTACTCATTTTGGCTCCTAGGACTCAAGAACTAGTCATGAGGTCAACTTGATCCACCACCTCTGAAAAAACTTCCAAGATTAACCAAACAATGGAACACCCTTATCCATATTTATTAAGAATTCAAAAACCTTCAAAAATCATGAAGAAACTCATAAAAAATCACCTACCTCATGAAGTTAGTCAAGACCACACATGCCAACCATCTTCCATATTTTACCTTCAAATAATAGGTCATAAATTACACATACCTTATCAAAAAAGCATCTATGATATATCATTGGAAATCTCTTTGAACTAGTATCGAAAAAAATCGAACCGAGTCTTAAATTCCTTTATAGCTCCTACAATTCTACTTTTATAAGAGACTACTCCAAACTACCGCAAAACCATTCTTTATAAATATCACACACTTTTCACTTTAGGACCTCAAAACTATCTATAAATATCATGTAAAAATAGAAAAAATCCCAGACAACACCAATATCAATTTATTTCATACCTTCTTTAGGAAACTTTGCAAAAACTAAACTTATTCAAAACATGCATTTTTAAGTGGGGCCCATATACAATCACAAGAAATATGACACCTTTATAGAAATGTGGAGGATTCGTATAAAAAAATCAAATTATAAATTTTTTTTAAAAAAATACGGGCTTTGTATACTCCTTTTCCTCCAAGTTACTTTGAGCTAGGGTTTAACTAGGGTTTCAAAATAGCTTATCTTCTTAACGATCGCTCATAAACACATGACAATAAAACAACAAAATTATTATTTATAAACATTATTATTTCCATTGATAAACATCCCCAAAATATATAGGTCCTATTTAAAGCATACAATCCACAATGCACATCGAAGGTCCACTTTTAGCAAAAATAATCACTCTAGAATACTAGGTTTTACTAAAAATGACATATCATGCAATTCCTTCTTCATTCTGACCAAAAACTTGTCATGAGGCATCATTAAATCATCCTCTAATTTTCCGTACTCACCACCTATCTCAAAAATGTCTCTAAATCTCTATCCACATTGACTTACATGAGTTTTCTTACCCGTTCTCACCGTATTACTTCCTAAGGACCTGAAACATTGTCAAACCTTTGAGAATTGACTTGATACTCATAATACACCTCATTTATACTATCATCATGCTTTTAGGTGTACCATAATTATATATGACTGGTCAGATCCAAAACACATACCTTTATACCATTGTATAGCTCTACGACCGGGAATAGGCTTAGAAATACCTAACTCAACCATGAATATGCTCATGTATAATTAACTATGCTAGATGAATTGAAACTAACACCTAATAGTTCCAAAGAAAATCTAACTAAACACAAACCATCAAGATAAGAGCTTATGGAGACTAAAATTCTTCAAATGCATGCAACTTTGAACAAAATCAAACTAACATACTAAGATAATCTCTACTCTTTAGATTGCTAAACTACAAATGAACCTAGATAGATCCATAGAAATCAAAGTTGATTGTTTGATCTCAAGGTTTGAGAATGGAATCTCATCAAGAATGGCTACAAGGCCATTTTTATTCTTCCCATATTACTCAAGCTTTGAGTGATTAGATGCAAGATGAAGATGTTAGCTCAATACTAATGGAGAATGCTCAAGATCAAAATGCCTATAGTTTATGCTATATGCAAGTAAGGTGTAAGAAGAAAGGTAGGAGGAGGGTTATTTATATAACCCTTTGGTTTGAGAGAGATTTGCATCCTATTGTATGTGGGATAATAGAAAAGAAAGGTTAGTAATGGATAAGCACACTTTAGAATAGTTAAGTTTGCTTTAGGAGAGTTTAATTTATCATTAGTGACTCATGGGAGTTGAGGGGGTGTCTTAATTAATCAAGGGTGATTAATTAATAGGTAGGTGAAATCTTATAGAATCTTTTGGAAGAACATTAGTATGATTTTCGAGATTTTAAGAGAGGAAATGGTTTAATAAGAGATGATTTATTAATGGATACTAGCAGTTGTCATTAATTAGGAATACTTAATTGACCTAGGTAGAAATGGGCGTCAATTAATGAAAGGTCATTAATTGGAATCCTGAGTGATGGGAGGGTTAATTAATTAGCGAAATGTAATTAATTAATGATGATAGAAGGGAAATGGTGCATAATTAATGAAATGTCATCAATTTATAGGAAATGGGGTAGTTAATGTAATTTAAGTATTAAAATTTCTTGATCCAATTATGGTTGTCTACATCTACACCTCTTTTGGGGTGGCGTAGCGATGCCACTTCAAAGATAGTAGACAAGTACAATCGATGAAGTAAAATGGATAGAAGAATAAGGAGGGGAAAGATGCCCCAAGTTAGGTGACATAATAGTGTGGATAGAATTAAATGATATACAAGAGAAAATGATGATGAAGGAGGGATTGGAATAGAATTCATCTAGTTTTTCTCAAAACAGCTTTATTTCATCATATTTCTTATGCTCTACATCATTGGTCATCATATTTCATCTAGAATTAAATTATGTAAAGATGCAAAAAAGTATATAATAATATAAAAAGACAGAATAAGAACAATTGTTCATTGCAAAAGAAAAAAAATCCATGCAACATACAAAATGAAATGCAAGACAAGAAAGTAAAC
Organism: Taxus wallichiana var. yunnanensis; assembly: GCA_018340775.1. Classification (NCBI taxonomy): domain Eukaryota; kingdom Viridiplantae; phylum Streptophyta; class Pinopsida; order Cupressales; family Taxaceae; genus Taxus; species Taxus wallichiana. Next base: position 902,423,473 of record CM031234.1, on the reverse strand, counting down.
AAGTCATTTGCTCTAACAGAAACAAGTACAAATACACATACTCAAACCAACAACATTCAAGACGGTTGCACAAATGTTTTGTTATCAAGCTGTAGATGCCAAATGTTTATGATTAACAACAAGGGTTAAAAGTGGTTTCCCAAGAAAGGATAAATGAGAGGGGAATAATGGAAGATGCAATGGTATAATGAAAAATCATTTATGTATGATGAAATAGTACCAGAAACTTATTGTGTGAAGATAGTACAGATGGAGCAAGTAGGCCAACTTTGTTAATGGGGGTAGATCCAAATGATCTGTGATTTGTTGTGACAGAAAAAGAGAAAATTCTAGCAAGACATGATTGGAATACCATGCACTTGACATAGGTTTTACCATCTTTGTACCATCTTTTTACCCATTTTACAATTTTTTTTTGATTTTTAATTTTAACAAATGTTTAGGATTTTTTAGTATTTTTATGGTTTTTTAGGATTTTTTTCAATGGATTTTTGGATGATATTTTAGAAGAATTTATAGGAGGGAAGATCACTTGAAAGAAATAAAAATGCCCTAGGAGAAGAGATGGTCATATAATATCAATGGGTGCCACGACTTTAAAATGGACAAAGATTCAAACCAGGGGTGTGTCTGAAGCTATATGCAACAAGAAGAATCTTAGTGATCTAGTAATTGATTGTAGGTATTTATTATTTTTATATTTTTTTTGGGGGGTTTTGTAGTGTCTTTAGGATTTCCTGGCCAAAGCCTTATTAAAGCTAAACTATAAAAAACTTTTGAAATAAACACTCATTGCTGAAATAAATAAATCTTTAGAATTAAACGTGTTACTGGAAATAAACACACTTTTGCAGAATGAAACAAATTGCTGAAAATAAACACTCTTTGTTAATGAAACAAATTGCTGAAATAAACACATTTGAAATAAACACATGTTTGCGAAAGAAACACACTTTTTGAAATAAACACACATTTGAAAATGTTGTTGAAAATGCTTGCAAGGAAATAAGAGTCTAATCTATAACACCTACAGGACAAGTACATAACAAAATTTAACTGAAGAATCAAAAAAGCATTTATTTAAATTAACACTTAACATATTTACAAATTTCTTAGAAATATAAATACCAATAAAAAAAAGATCTTTGCTTCTTGGGAGTGGGCCCTTGCTCCACCTTGAATCAAGAGTTGACAAAATATGATTCTCTCAAAAAAAATGGCTATCTTATTACTGAAATGTTTGTCTTACAAAATTTCACTATATATATCATATATATATATATCTATCTATCTATCTATCTATCTATATCCTTATATATATTATCATCAAAAATGCATTTACAATCATAAGTGCTTAATAGTTTTCCATCCATCAATAGGTTCTAATGAAACAAAATAGTGCTCAAAGTAGATGTGGAATTTAGAAACCTTGTTGGACACACACAACTGTCTGATCCTGCATAAGTATTTCTGGAGTATGAAGAATCAATCAATCTTTGTTGATCTGCTCCTGATTGGAAGGCCCATTAATTTCTCTATCACTAGATGTTGTCAAAATAAATAGATTCCCATTGATTCCGAAACTTTGGAGAAGTTTTGGAACCAAAGGGAACTATTTTGGAACTAACTGCAAAGTTCTGAGAGCTAAGCGCGGAGTTTCGAACTAAGTGTTGGAGTTCTAGAACTAAGTTTGAAGGTTCTAAACTAAGTGATAGAGTTCCTTTGTTGTGTGATGGAGTTCTAGAAACTAAGCCTGGAGGTTCTAGAGCTAAGCCGTATTGAAATCCAATGTTCCCAAAAATGTGTTGGTTGCTTCATACTTTGTTCTTCTGACTGAATGTGACTTATTTTATTACAAAAACTAAATTTCCACACACTTTGTTAGGAATTACAAGAGTTTTTAGATGTTAGAACTAAATCAAAAAAATATGGACAATTACATCCTAACTTATACTAGATCAAACAAAAGTCACAAAATGCAGTCAAACTTGATAAAAAGGAGAGTAAAATAAGATCATTTATTACACATTGATGAGGCATATTTTGGCCTTATCATCTCCCCCACACTTACTTGTTTGTAAGTCCTCTTACAAACTTTACTCTTCAAAACTTGGGTTGTGAATTTTGCATTCCAATTGACTACTAAGGTCAAATGGCTGAAACTGAAATATCCTAGTGCTTTAGTTCAGAAGTACTATACCCTAATCCTTCTTCTATATTTCTCTGCCACTCCTCAAAGTGAGTGGGATCTTGAGGCTCTCTATTTTTCCATGGAGACATGGGAGTGAGAAGGAGAGGAGGCCTTGTTCTCATTCCCATCCATATGCCCCTACATTTTTCATTGACTTGAGGGATTAGTGTACACAAAGCTCTAGCTCTTTCCAGACTCCATATTAAGTTCATGGGAGATATCACTTCTCTTCTTCTCAATGCAACTGAGAAACTCCCATCTCTTCAAGCATCCATCATAAATATCTTCAAAGTTTTTCTCCTCATAAGAGGTGAAGGCATCAATACTTTTCTGTAGACTGGAAAATATAATGTGCCTTGAATCAATTATCAAAGGCATGGGATCTGAAATGTATAAAAAAGGCAGATGGTTTTCCATAGTGAGCTCTCATGCAGAGGCTAGATGAACTAGCCTTTAATAAATGTTTAGAATCCCTCTCTTTCCATGCTATCTGATTTTGAAGTATAAAACAAATGCATTCAGCTGGCTTTCCCCTACATACAAATTGATCATGAAGCATGTATTCTTTTCCAACATAAAATTGTAGAGATAGAATTCACAGAAGATTTTTTTCTCACTATTGGCTGAGGAATATGTTGTCATGAACTCTGATTCATCTTTTATTTCATGTGGAAGGCCACATGCAATCCTTGATAGTTTCCAATGAATAAATTTCTCTTCCAGAAAGACATTGTATGCAGGAGAAGGTCTCTTGCATGTGAGTAATCTTTCACTCATTATGCAAACCATTTGTATCTTTACCAGACATTTAAATTTGTCTTCTTCCATTTTGTAAAAATTTTCTTCCCATTCCTTCCTTTCCTTCTTCTCCTCTTCCATCTTGCTTCTTAGTTCCTCATTTGATGTTTTAAATTCATTAAGCTTTCTTAGGTATCATCCCACAACTGCTTAAGTGGCCAATAAGTCAATTCAGTTTGTACAACTTGATTCATTGAAGATATCTTTGACATAGCACTCTGTTTACTAGCCAATTGACATTCTTTTTCTTTTTCTACCATTTTTTTGTTTGACCAATGTCAATTCTTCAGTCCTATCTATGAGATGAGTTTTTAGTTTCTCAATGAGCATTTCCCTATGCTCTAATTTGTTCTTGAGGAAGTTTAATTCCTCATCCTTCTCCCTAATGATAAGTTCTTCTCTAGAAAAAAAGAGCTATCTAACTTGTTGTTTCTCCTCTTTTTCTAAAAGTTCCTTGGGAATGAGCATTCCTCTTCCACCAAAGGGGATTTCCCTTTCCATTTCCAAGATGCCAATTCCTCTTCTTCATGTGATAGTGTTGTTGATTCACCCATCTCTTGAAAATCATGTTCTTCAAATCTTTCATCTTCTTTCTCCACCTCAGTTTGACTTGGTCGAGGAGGAGACATTGCCATGCTTCCCAAAATATCAACAACTTCTTTCTCCAAACCATCATGTTCTTCAATATCCACTTGGAGTTTCCCTAGACCTCTTATGAACTCTTCTTCTTTGAGGAGCTTCAAAATGTCTTGAAGTGGGCTTCCTCCTAGCTTCTTCTTTTGATTTTTACTTCATGATCCAGCTTAGGTGAACTATCACTATCAGAGACAGATATTAGTTCTTCTGGTATTGTTGTAGAGGGAAGGAGTTTCTTTTGAAGGCATAGTAGGTTTTGTAGCTTTGATCATTCTTTCAGATCTCCTCCTCTTTGGCACATTAACCCCACCTATTTCCTTCTTTTTCTCTAGGGGGATCAATCTCCAAATTAATTTTAGGGGAGAAAGGGGTTGGTATTCCCCTCCTGATAATATCAAGGGGCTTTGTTTGAATTTGTTAAGGAACTTTTCCCATGCTTCTTCTCCATTTTTCTTTGAGAGAAAATGGTGCTGACATACCAGATGGACTAATCCATGATGTCTAATTGTCCCAACTCCCCAAGAATACCTCTGAGCCATTATCTAGATGGATTCAAAAAGGAACCCTAGAAGGTTTACTATATATTCTTGTTTTTCAGCCCCATACCTAAGATATATTAGCATCTTAAGGACCTCTCTTCCCACAGTCCCAAATTGGCCATCACAAGTTAGGTACTTAACTACCCAAAATGCTACCTTGTCAAAGGGTTTGGGAAGGCTGGCTCTTCTGACCCCCTTGATGATTTTCTTAGTGTTATAAATATATTGGGGTTCAGATTCCCCCTCTTGTATCAAGGTTTCCACTAGTTCTTTTAGGGTCCCCTTGATAGGATTTGGACATGTACAATTGGTACCCCAGATACATTTCTCATTGTATTTACAGTAAAGGGAATTACAATGATTTTAACCTTAGTTCTAGATTCTTCTAAATTTACAAAAATTCCCTTACCAATTCATCATTGTACTTTGAGAATTTCTTTAGAAACTCCAGCCACCTTGCTTGTTCAAAAATGGTTGCTACTTCTCCATCTGCAAGAAGTTGTGTATCATCTCTGCTCTGACTTCTTTTTTATACCCATGGAAAAGAGGATGATTCAAATTCTTCCTTCTTTCAAATCCTTACTCTATCAGAGATAGCTACAGAACTACTAGATTTGGTTATGGAACTATTGGGTTTGGTTGTGGAACTATTGGGTTTAGCTACGTGAATTCAAATATAATTCTATTGTTTCTTCCTTGAATTTTTCTACAACTACTTCTCAATTTCATTTATTCCACCCAAATGATAGCTCATTATTAATACACCACCACTTTTACTTGTTCAATCAACATCACCCTCATGATTACTTTCTTTTAATCATAATGTACAATAAATGACTCATCATACCACTACTTAAATCAAGTCTAATCACACATGTGAACTTTTAATTTAACCTTTAATAAGATCAAGACATAATTACCATCCTTGTTGATGTAATTCCTCCACCTTGATGACTCATCATTCCTAAAAAAAAGTGAAAAAGGAAAAATGGTTAGAAAAGACAACTTTGAATTCCAAAGAAGTTCCTTTTATTTTGAATTAGCCATTTATTGAGGAGACCAACCACCATTTCTGGTTTTCAATTGGTCTTTGAGAGATTTTTTTTTGGGAAGAGAATGCCATTTACTGGTTTTCATTCCCTCCCTTTTTTTTTTTTTTTTTTTTTTTTTTTTTTTTTTTGGGGGAAGAGAACACCATTTTTAGTTTTCATTCTCTTCCCTTTATTTTGGATCCATGCATCTGATTACTTGATCATTTTGGAAGAACTAGGTTCTTCCATATGATCAAATTCCTTGTCTACTTCAATCTTTTCAAGAACTCATCCTTGGTAGGAGGCTTCCTATAAAGTTTCAGCCTATGTCCATTGACCAGAAGTGTCCTTCTACTCATCAATGGGAAGTAGCTGAATAGAGCCATTGTCAAATATCTTCTCAATCTGATAAGGTCCTAACCACCTGGTTCTCAACTTTCCTTTGAATTGTTGGTACTTGGAATCAAACAATAGTAATGCCCAATCTCCTACCTTGAATTTCCTTTCCTTGATATGTGTATCATGCCACTACTTCCTTTGGTCTTGGATTATCTCTTTCTATTGAAGTGCTTCCAATCTCATCTCATCCAATTCATTGAGTTGTAGAATTCTTTCCTTTTGTGTTGCATCCAATTCAATACCCAATTTAGTTGTTGTTCTCAATGTTTGTAGTTCAAATTCAATGGGTAACAAGGGATTTTTCCCATAGACTAACTCATATGGTGAGAACCTATTGTAGTCTTCCAAGTTGTATTATAAGCCCAGAAAACCTTAGTAACCTCTTTACCCAATCTCTTCTACTTACTTCAACTGTTTTGGTGAGGATGTTTTCCAATTCTCTATTTGTCACTTCTGCTTGCCCATTTGATTGTGGGTGATAGGGAGATGACTTCCTATGATTGATATGATAGTACATTGTGAAGGCCTAGATCATATTGGACATGAACTGTGGACCTTGGTCTGAAACTATGCTTCTTGGTGCACCAAACTTCATCATAATTTTGTGCCAAAGAAAATCAACAACTATCTTCATTAGCATTTGTTAAAGCCTTGAACCTCTGCCCACTTTGTCACATAATCAATACATACAAGAATGTGCTCCTTTCCTTGTGAAGGAGGACTAAAAGGGCCAAAAAATCCATCCCCCACCTTTCAAATGGTTCAATCACTACTTGAGGTTGCAGAGGCATTTCACTAGTGAAAGTTGGTTGTCCCATCCTTTGACAAGGATCACACTGCTTGATGTATTTCTTCACATATTTATATAGAGATGGCCAATAATAGCCAGTGCCAAGTATTTTGTGTGTTGTTATTTTCACTAAAAAGTTGTCCTCCACTTGGTTCATCATGACATGCCCTGAGTATGTCAAAGATTTCATCTTCTCTCACACACTGTAAAAACCAAATGACCACATTTAAATAACATTCCATTCAACCATTTAAATTGTGCACTAGTTTTGATTAATATTTTTATTTGTTTCTTAGTAAAAGAAGGGGAAACTTCCTGTTGCAAGATAATTTTCCATATCAGCAAACCATGGTGTATCAACTGAAATAGAAAATAATTGTTCATCTGGAAAGTTGTCCTTAATTGGATCTTGCTCCCCTAGTGGTTAATCTTGACAAGAAATCAGCTACCACATTATATTTTCTAGATTATCCACAATGGTAATATCAAATTCTTGTAAAAGTAATAACCATCTAATTATCCTACCTCCAACCACTTGGTTTGTTCATTAAGTATTTAATTGTTGAGTGATCTATATGTACAAATATTTTGTAACCTATAATATAATGTCTGAACTTATTAATTGCATAAATCACAACAAGAAATTATTTTTCAGTGGTGGTGTAATTTCTTTTAGTGGAAGTAAGATTTTTACTAAGGTAGTAAATAGCATACATTTTCCCTTCTTCATCTTTTTTGTCCCAAAACTACACCAATTGAGTTATTTGAGGCATCTGTTTGGATGTGAAAAGGTTTCTCCCAATTAGGTCCTCTCAATATTGGGGTAGTGATTAATTTTTCTTTAATTTCTTCAAAATCATGTTGACACTTTTCATCCCAATGAAATTCACAATCCTTGGTAAGAAAACCAAACATGGGGGCAAAAATTTTACTAAAATATTTAATAAAATGCCTATAGTATCCAACATGCCCTAAGAATGACTTGATATCCATGGGGTTTGAGGAATAGGTAAGTTTGAAATAATCTTGATTTTGTTTTGGTCAACTTGAATTCCTCTTTTTGAAATGTGGTGTCCTAGTACAATCCCCTCATCAACCATCATCAAGCATTTCTCATGACTAAGAGACAAATGGTGTTGCTCACATCTTGTTAATATTCTATCCATATTTTTCAAGGCATCATCAAATGTTTCTCCATGCACAGTGAAATCATCCATGTATACTTCCACACAATCATTGGTTAGATCTGCAAAAATTGCTAGTACAACCCTTTGGAAGGTTGTTGGAGCATTACATAGTCCAAATGGAAATACCTTGTAGGAAAAGGTACCCCATGGAAAAGTAAAGGTAGTTTTTCTTGATCCTCAGCAGCCACCCTGATTTGATTATATCCACTAAAACCATCCAGGAAGGAAAAGTATTGTTTACCTGAAAGGTTGTCTAAAACTTGATCTATGAATGGTAAGGGAAAATAATCTCTAAGTGTAGCTTTGTTCAATTCCCTATAATCAACACAAATTCTCCATTTTCCATTCTTTTTGGGCACAATCACAAGAGGAGACACCCACTAACTATCTGAGATAGGGTAGATAAATCCTACTTGCAATAGCTTTTCAATTTCCTTGCTTTGACTATGTCCCTCAAGGCTGGGTTGATCCTTCTCTGAGGTTTCCTAACTGGTTTGAACATTTTTAGTATAAATGTGATGGGTAAAATACTTGGATGGATTCCTTTCATGTCTTTATAGTCCCAAGAAAATCTCTAGTATGATTTTTCAAAACATCAAACAATTTAGCTTCTTGATCATTTTCCAACCAATTGTTAATGTTCAAAATTTTACCTAGTTGAATCTCAATTTGTTTGGTTCTAGTGTGTGATGAACTGATTTGTTGAAAAGGTTCCATTAGGGTGTTTAGTGGACATGAATGTGGTAACAACATATGATATGCAACAATGTCTCTAAAGTTCCCTTGAGAAAGAATATTGGACAAAGGACAATAGGCAGAGTTATGATACTTATCTTGTTGTTGGTCAAACTCCTCATCACTGTTGCTTTTCCAAAAATTCCTCACCATTCCTTGATATCTTTGAGACTAAAGCTACTGATTCCATAGCTATTTCTTCCCTCCCCAAGAGAAATCTCATTCCTCCAGAGTGAAATTATTTACATCTTCCTGGAATTGTTGTGGTTCCAGAGATAAGTATGCATGTTCCAGAACTAAGTTTAAAGGTTCTAGAACTAAGTCCGATGGTTCGAACTAAGTCCGAAGGTTCCAGAACTATCCCCAATTGTTCCAAAGATAAATTGGTGATCATTTAATGGATGATTAATCATATTCTCCACCTCTCTACATGATCCTAATGTTATCATAGCCAAAGAAGAAAATTTTTTTATTAGTATCAAGATCATCAACCCATAATTGTTCTTGATTATCAATAAAAGGTCATGCAAAAGGATATAAGGAAATTTTCTTAGAATTCTTACCATTTGAGATAGTCATATCACCTAATCTGCAATCAATTAAGGAAACAACTGTAGCTAACCATGGTCTACCCAAAATAATGGGATAACCAAGTGTTTTACCTTTTGGCCGTAATATAAGGAAGTCCACTGGATACTCCCATGACTCCACCATAACTACCACATCTTCAATGATTCCTTCTAGTTTTTCTACTACTGATGATCTGCCATCTGCAATATGGTGCTAGTAGGTTGTATACCTATTAATGGTAATGTTTTCAAAGTGTCCATTATCATCACATTTATAGTTTCTCCCAAATCAACCAAAACATTATGTATATCTTTATTTCCTATAGAGATAGAAATAACAAGGCTTCTAGGATCCCCATATTTGGGAAGTAAGATTTTTCCTACCAATAAATCAACAAGTTTCCCATCTACCTTAATAGTCCTAGGGTATTACTTCTTCCTTCCAGGTCTTTTCAAACATAACATTTTGATTAATTTGTTTAATTCAAGAATGTCCTTGATTTCTTGCAACAATGGTATTTCAATATTTAGTTTCCTTAATTCTTGCACTAATTCAAATTCCTTGGTCTCAATAACTTCTTTAAATCTTTCTAGAAATGGAGTTTTAGTAGAGTTGTTATCTGGCTCCTTCTCTTTTTCTTTTTCATCCTCCTTAGGAACAATTGAACTAGGGGTTTCAGTTTCTTTTGTCATCTCAGTAATTATAATAGGTGGACTATTAATTATTTTTCCATATCTTGTTTGAATATCCTTATAGTCCATGGCATTAAGATCAACTGGTTTTTCTTGCTCTAGTTTTCCATAGACAGGGGTTGTTTGTTTTTTTTGGGATTAGCCACTTGGTTGTGTTGGCATTTGTGTTTGAACCACATTTTCAGTTTGTGAACCTTGTGCTGGAGAACCCATTATGGCCTGTTGATGTTGGTTGGGATATGTTCTTCCTTGAGCATAGTTATTAGGGTTCCACCTAGGTTGTGACCAAGTATAAGGGTTACTCTGACTAGACCATGGTTTTTGGTGTCCTTGAGCATACCAAGCTTTTCCTGCCCAATCCTAGGGATTCCATGTTGGTTGAGGGGTCCAAGGTGGTTGTCCCCAATTTTTGGCATTGTCTGAGCTGCCCATGGCATCATCTAGGGATTAGGAACAGATCTTGGTATGAACTGCCCTTGGCTAGGTTGTCTTTGGAAAAAGTTTACTTCTTCTATAGTAGTGGATGAAGTGTTGGTTTGTTTAAGCTGATTTTTTATGAATGGAAGAAGAGAAAAAACATTAGCTTCATGTTCCCTAGATTCACAAATAAGACACATTTCTATTTTATCCAAAGGACAATCTCTTATTGCATGCTTCTTTCTGCATCTAGGACAATACATAGCTAATGGTTCAGTATTAGCATTTTCTTTGGCTTGCAATCCATCCATGGTGGAAGTTAATTGAACTAGGATGTCTGTTTTAAAGTTTTCTAGTTCATCCATAAGTTTGTTCATGTCTTGATTTGTAGTTTTCATAGTTTTTCCTTTCCTAGGTCCACCCCTTGTTCTTGAATAACTTCTACAAAGGTCTTTAATATCATTCATTCTTAATTGATTGATGTTTCCACCTCCCATTAAGTTAAGGGCTTCCCTAGATTCATCATCCAGACCTTTAAGAAAAATGGTTTTTCTTAGCTCTTCTTGAAGTACAAATCCACACCTTTTACTTACAAAGAGGAATCTATCTAAATAATCTTCCATATTTTCATCCTCTTCCTGTTTGATCCTAAAAAATTCTTCCTTCATGTTTCTCCCTCAAAATAGTAGTCTTGGTATTTGTCTAGGAAGGAAGTTTCCATTTTTGCCCAAGTGGTAATAGAATTGGATGTTAATCCCATAAACCACCTCATTGTTGCATCTTTCAGAGTGGATGGAAACAACTTGAGTTTTTGATTTTCTATTTTGTAATCATAGGTCTGACACAATACTTTAAATTCAAACAAGAATTGGTCAGGGTCCTCAGATGACATCCCTCTAAATGTAGGCAAGTGTGTAGGTGAAATATTCTTCATAGGTGTATCATCATCCTCCAACTGAATTGGATAGGTAAAGGTCCTATCAGGTTCTCTTTCAGCTTCTCATGCCATATCTACAGTATCTTCTAGATATTTTTCCCAATCAATGTGGTATGTGATCCACTTTGGTGAAGGTGAAAATTCAGGAGTAGGAGGTTGAATACTCAATTGAGAATCAAAACTTTCTCTAAGCGGGTCTTGGGATATAATCCTTCTCCTAAAAGTTCCACTTCCTTCTGGTGATTGATCCAAAAATTCCAAAGGTGGAAGTTCTTTCTTGTCTAACAGAGACAATGGTGCTTCTAATTCTTTCTCAACCTCCTTATTTGAACCAGAGGATGCTTGATAGTTCTTGTTGAGATATTTTTGGGAGAAATCTACCCTTTGAGTCTCTTGGTCTACTCATAAATTTTATGATAACATAGGGAAGATTTTTCAATTACTAGATGTATGATTGTTGCTCTTGTTGACACCTAATTAGACAATTCTAACTAGTGGGTCCCCAAAAATGGCACCAAAAATGATGGGTGTCATTATTCCCTTCATTTAATCAACTCTTAGTTGATGTCATATTCAAACCAGGGGTGTGTTTAAAGCTATATGCAACAAGAAGAATCTTAGTGATCTAGTAATTGATTGTAGGTATTTATTATTTTTATATTTTTTGGGGGTTTTTGTAGTGTCTTTAGGATTTCTTGCCAAAGCCTTATTAAAACTATAAACTATAAAAACTTGCTGAAATAAACACTCATTGCTGAAATAAATAAATCTTTCAAAATTAAACATGTTGTTGGAAATGAAACACACTTTTGCAGAATGAAACAAATTGCTTGAAAATAAACACTCTTTGCAGAATGGAACAAATTGTTGGAAATAAACACACATTGCAAAAGTAAACACACTTGCTTGGAAATAAACACACGTTTGAAAATGTTGTTGAAAATTCTTGCAAGGAAATAAGAGTCTAATCTATAACACTTGCAGGGACAAGTACATAATAAAATTTAACTAAAGAATCAAAAGCATTTACAATTAACACTTAACAAATTTACATGAATTGCTTAGAAATATAAATACCAATAAAACAAAGAATCTTGCTTCTTGGAGGAGTGGGCCCTTGCTCCACCTTGAATCAGGAGTTGAAAAAGTATGATTCTCTCAAAATGAAATGGCTATCTTATTACTTGAAATGTTTTTTCTTACAAACTTCATTGTATATCTATATCATATATATATATATATATATATTTCTATATCCTATCTAATCTATCTATAGGTCCTTATATATATTTCATCATCCGAAGATGCATTTACAATCATAAGTGCTCAATAGTTGTCCATCCATCAATAGGTTCTAATGAAACAAAATAGTGCTCAAAGTAGATGTGGAATTTAGAAACCTTGTTGGACATACAACTATCTGATCCTACATACGTATTTCTGGAGTATGAAGAATCAACAATCTATTGATCTTATCTCCTGATTGGAAGGCCCATTAATTTCTCTATCACCAGATGTTGTCAAAATAAATAGATTCCCATTGATTCCAAAACTTTGGAGAAGTTCCGAAACCAAAGGGAACTATTCTGGAACTAACTGCAAAAGTTCCAGGAGCTAAGCGCAGGAGTTCCGAAACTAAGTGTTGGAGTTTCCAAAACTAAGTCTGAAGGTTCTGAACTAAGTGATAGAGTTCCTTTGTTGTGTGATGGAGTTCTAGAACTAATCTTGGAGGTTCCGAGCTAAGCCGTATATCAAAGCCAATGTTCCCAAAAAATGTGTTGGTTGCTTCATACTTTGTTCTTTTGACTGAATGTGACTTGTTTTATTACAAAAACTGAATTTCCACACACTTTGTTAGGAATTACAAAGTTTTTAGATGTTAGAAATAAATCAAAAAAATGATGGAAAAGATTACATCCTAACTTTCAAAATGCATATGAAAATAGGAGAATGCGTGTTCTAGAGGTGGGGTTATAGCATATGTAATAACACACATGTGCACATAGGAGTGCGTGTGCACCAAATTAGAATACTAGGCATAAGCGTGGGTGTGGAGGTGTTTGTATCAACGAACATGTGCCCTTAGGGGCACAAATGCATCTTTGGAGGATGGAATCATATGGTTGCACACACATATGATTTAATGAGCATATGAGCACTAGAAAGGGGGTGTATGCACTAGGGCACGCATACGCTAAGACGGGATCACATACACTTTGTGAAGAAGGCACATGCACTTTGGGAGGTTGTTGGTCAACCTTACAATAATTTTGGGTAATTTTTAGAGGAATATGTGGATGATTAAGACAATGTTAGATGATGTTAGATATAAGAAAACTAATCTAATAAGTGTCTTGATTTATCTTGCAGTTCAATCTACCTAGCTTAAAGACTCGAGAGTGACGACATAAGTATTATGATTGAGAAGATAATGGTGAATATTGCAAGTAGAAAATAAAAGAGTGCAACACATATTTTTAGCTTCAGTGTAGTGAGTCTCATAATCTTGAAGGGTGTGAATTATGTGATACACCACATATTCCCTACTTTATTTTTCATGATGTGAAAACATGGTGCCAATAATTTGATCGAAGGTAGAGACATAGAGATAGAAAGGATCCCCCTAACATGGAGGTGTAAGCACGGGTGGGTATAGGAGATACTTATTGAGATCATTACAGGAATTTTGGTAGTTATATTCCTATTTGAATTCAATGTCTTTGTGAAGGAGATGGTGTAAGGGTTTGAAATGGTTTGAAAGTTACAAGATTCAAAATTGAACTAATTGAAGTCATCCTTGAATACTAAAAAGTTTCTTTATATTAGGAGGTGTCATCTCGAGGATGGATTTGATTTTAGTGGGGTCAACTTCAATACCTCTGATAGATACGATGAAACCAAAGAGTTTCCAAATTGTTATCCCAGTAAAATTAACAAGGGTAATTTTGCAGTAACCATACCAAAAATTTCCATTTTGGTCCCTCATTGAGGTCTCTTAATGTTCGAATGGCATAAAATCCCTTTGCGAGAAAATCTAGTTTTAGAACTTGGTCATTTTAAACCTTTTTAGGTTGGACACATTTTTCATTCACGCTACATCAACCAAAATGTTCCCCTCTATTCTTTTGGCACATTCTAGGGAGTGTCAACACTCCACATGTTACACCTCTCAAGGGTACGCCAAGGCACAAGCGCCACCTTGATATCACTTTCTAAAGTGTGCTATGGGCACTAAAAACGTAGTGTTGACACTCCCAAATCTATGCCAAGGCACAAATACCTTTATGTCAACATCCTCTCGGGTGCACCATAGGAAAATTTGATGGCACATTTATTACACTTTTTTCTATATATAGGCACGTCCAACTGCCATTTTCACAATTGAAAAAACATGAAAAGTTATTCCTCTGTGCTTGTCGGCGTTCTGTCCTCGCTACTACCTCGTATTGCCATTTTTCATGTTCATGGACCCCACATCATCTCCTTTATCGTTATATATTCCTAGTAAGTGGCCCTTGCCCTTCTTGTTGATTTGTTGTGGTTTTTATGTTGGTTTAGGTGATTAGGATTGTTGATGATAACATGAACCCAAGAAGATAACACAATCCCAACCCATTTTTACTCTCCTTCCAAATCTGCAAATCTAGAAGGCTCTACCTCAAAATGGACCCCTGCCCCTTTTCTTCTCTATCCCCTACTTTGCCAAGGTTAACCTCTTCCTGTCAAAATCTGAATTGAGAGAGTAAAGAATCACAAAATGAAGAGAATCACCTCTATCTTCCATGGCATAATTTTCATACGTGTTGTGCTAAATGCATTCGTGCCCCTTTGGTGCACCATTTAGTCATGCTACATCAAAATAGTCACGCCAAGGCACACTATGAACTTGTGTAACAGAATCCCGTTCCCATGCCTTGTAAAAAATTGCAAAATTCCTAAGGCGTCGGTGCGAGCACACCTATAGTAGCAACAACACTTCATGCTATGTAAACCCTTCCCACATCATGCAAGCTTAACCCCTTGGCACACCTCACCTTGATGTTGCATCTTTTGCATCTGCACCTTGGCACACCATAATACTCTATTACACCAATCCTATCTACGCCCCACTAAAATACTTCCAACAATGCAAGCGCGTATCCCTTGACACAAACATCTGAATGTTGTGTGTATCCTTTCCATGCCCCACACCCCTTCTGGTGTTCCTTTTTCCCATGCAACACTTTCTCAAATTGTGCCTTGATTTTCTAAGTCCTTCCAGCCTACAGTAAAGCTACGCCTTGTGCCTAGAGGCTCATAAATTGCTAACTTTTCATTCTGTAAGATTTTATGGACAACTTAACGGCTAACATGGCTCTTCTGTGATGGAATTCCCTGATTCTTCTTGTAGATCAATAGCTAAACTCATATCCACACATGTCTTCATCGAGTAAGAAGCCAACCAAGTCCAAGGGTAAAGCCAAGCTAACAGAGCAAGAAATGAAATATAAATACCAAAGGGTCAAGATGCCTGAATCTCTTACAGAGTGTGATCTTGATATCAAAGATTTAGAACTCGGGAACATTGACATGGAGGACTTCTGGGCCAGAACTAAGAAGGTCATAGGTAGCCCATGGATGGATAAATTGGTTGGCAGTTGTTTGCACTTTCTGCAGGGCTCCCAATGAGTGCAATCAACAATGAGTTTATGATGTTGGTGGGTCGTTGTTACAATAAGGACATAAGATGTGTCAAAAATGAGAAGGGCGAGGTGATAATCAACCTCACGGCCTGACATTTTGAGATCATGTTGGGTATCCCTCACCACCAGACATTTTGTAGCAGTGAGCTAGGAGGACTGCATGAAGACATGGACTGAAAATGAAGACAAATGTATGTAGTTAATGAATGAGGTGTACCTCAAGAATAAGAAGGTGACAAGCAGGTGGCCACAAGTCATTCATCGCAGTGACTTTTTAGAGGAGTTGAGTGACACAATCACCTTCCTGAGTAGGGTGTTTGGGCTCCCTGATGCCCATTACTTTCACAAGTGGATGCTCAGGTATTTGGAAACAATGAATAAAAATGTTCCCGATTAGCATTTTGACTAGGGAGAGATTATCAACAACACAATCTCGGGCTTCAACAACTTTCAATAACTGGGAGGTTATATATGAACTCCTTTGTAGTATATGATGTTGCCTTAGAGAGGGATTACCCAGCATTGAATTGGTATGGGGTATGGCCCCAGGTCAAAATATACGAGTACCATCTAGAGTTAATACTGGAGAACAACATAGCCCAATTTAGTAAAATCAATGATGTCTTCTTCTATGGTGTCATCTACCTCTTGAGGCCCAACATGACTTATGGTTAGATGACTAAAAGTGTGGTCAACACCACAGAGAAGTGGGGAGTGTTATTCACGTAGTTCCCCACTTTCACCTATCTTAGATCCATTAAATTCTTGGGAGAGCCCACCAAATTTCCAAGGTATGTGGGACCCAAACTGATCATGTTGGAGCTGTCTAGATAGCTCATCACATACCATGAGAAGTGTTTGAAAAGGAAGAAGGGTGGAACTCCATTCCCCCTCATAGTGGGCGGAGTGCACTGCACTTCACGAGTAAAGCCCGGAGATGTTTGTAAATATTGAATTGCTCAATTTGAAACATAATTTCCCAAGATAAGGCCAACCTTTGATCCTCGTGATTACCTTCCAAGGGAAAAGATCGATCAAATTCACATCCCTCTGATTGAAGATATCTTCATCGACCTATATCACAAAGTTGAGCTCAAACAAAAGGATCACTCCCGACTGGCCATGGCATAGATAATTCAATATGGTGTGGTTATCGTCTTAAAGGATTTCCAAGCAAATGATCAAGAAGTTGATCAATTTTATCTACAAAAAGATGGGGACAATTGGCCATTTACCAAAATTGATAGAAAAAATGCCCCTTAGACTATAGAGGAAAGGTTCAAGGGCACTCTGCAGCACACCGAGCATTGGTGTAAGAAAAATGGTATCATCTACCTTGGGGTAGACTTTACCATGTCTCCCTAGGAATGCACCCACCAGGCCAAAACATTTTCCTAAGGGCAAAGGAAAGGATAAAGAAGGAGAGGCAAGCACTGCTCAGAAATAAGTTCCTAAGATCCCTCCTTCCACCACCGAGGAACAAGTTGTGGACTTAGTGTCCCTAGGAAGAGAAG
Source organism: Taxus wallichiana var. yunnanensis (assembly GCA_018340775.1). Lineage (NCBI taxonomy): Eukaryota > Viridiplantae > Streptophyta > Pinopsida > Cupressales > Taxaceae > Taxus > Taxus wallichiana. The sequence goes on along the minus strand of CM031234.1, from coordinate 902,406,355 downwards.
AAGCGGCTAATGCTCTAACGGACACATCCACTCAGGATGTTGTCACATCTACAACTGGCAAAGTATCAACCATTCCCTCTCTTACTCCTCCTTCCCCTCCTCATGTCACTCAACCAACCACTCCTTTGGTTGTGTCTTCTCTCCCATCTTCTACCGTCCCCCTCCCTCTTCCTCCATCTTCTCTTCCCTCGCAGATGTGTCCCCTATCATTTCTTCCCTCACCTCACGCATCCCTTTCACCCCCATGGTTCCTTCTCTTCAAAGTGACTCCTAATTCTATGAGCATTGGAGTGTTGGCTTCTTTCTCAATGCTGCCACCAAGTGTCTCGACACATTTCCCCATGTCCACTGTAGTTGTTCCTTCTTCCACCCCCGTTTCCTCCTCTTCCTTTGGTCCCACTCCCTTAAGTCCAGAATGGATCTCCAAACACCTGAGCAAACACAAGAGGAAAGTCCCTATTACACCCATGGACTTCTTTATTATTCCAACTAAAGGGCTTAAGAAGCAAAAGGCTATAACCCACTTCTCTCAAAGCGCTTCAGGTGAAAGGGTTATGGAGATCATGTACCCTGATCTCACAAAGAAGAAAGAAGATATCTCCTACAGATTTTACAGTGACTCAAGTCACAATGGGAACATCATCAGAGAGCCTACAAGGAGAGGCCTTATCCGCAGTGGATGCCCTTTGCAAGAAGCTTCAAGAAGCAAAGGAAGAGAAGAGAATATTAAAAGATAAAAACAAGCATCTTCTCCAAGCCCTGTAAAATATGGGAAATGCCCCTCCTATGACTTTCACCGACCCTCCCGAAGTTCTTAGTCATGAGAAGATAAATGAGTATGCCAAGACCAAGGTACAACAGGTGTCCACACGGAGATAACAAATCCTCAAAGATAGTGAGGAAGTGATTACAAAGTTCACAGAGCTCTATCAAAATATAGATCAAGAGAACAGTGAACTCCAGGAAATATTAGGGCCTATCTCTGAAGAGTTGGACCATTCCAAGTTATAACACGAGACATTCTAGAATATGCTCAACTACCCAGTATATGACTTTGTGAAATTTGGCATCTTTGATCACCCATGAGCACCCAACAAATTCCTTGTTGCTTTAGACTATCGGGTTGACCAAATGGAGTTTGTCTTGGAAAAGATAGACAAAATCAAGGAGGAAGCCCTAGATGCCATGCATCAAATGGAGTAGATCATCTTAAGAATGTCTCCAGGGTTGCTCGGTGTAGTGTATGCCTTAAGGAAGGTAGATGATACTATTCAGCTTTTCAAGGAATCGCATCACAGGGTTTAGTGTCAGAGGCCACTTTTGATGTAGAATCTATCAACAACCTTCTGGCCTACCGTGAATTCATTGGATACCTAATGGAGGCAGGCAATGAATACTTAAAACTCCTGGAAAGACTCAGAGATGAACGAGAAACTTGTGAAGTCATCGGGGATCACACCAAGGGTCCCACTCAGGATCAACTTCAGGTGATGGTCAGCAAGTTCATGGAGTATCGAGCTTAGTTTCACATCACCTCTCCTAAGCAGAAGCAAGACACTCCTTTCAAGCCAAGGGATGATGATGAATAGGATCCTTCCTCCTGGGATAAATCCCATTTTTGTAAAATTATTTAAAAGTATGTTGGCACAAATGATGACATCATCCATGTTGCACCATGAGATCTGTCATCCACAAAATTGCCCTAAAGTCAACATTTGACTTTTAAATATTCTGTAAATAAGTTGTTGGCTCCTTTTTGTCTTCTTTCTCCTTCTCCTTCTATAAATACTTGGATACTTGTAGTATTCAAGGGTGAGAAAATTTGTATGAAAAATAGAAGTGAGGAGAGAAAAACTTTGAGCTTTCTTGTAACAGAACAAATATTAATACAAAAATTGAGACTTTGTCTTTGAATTCTGTGTTATGTGTTAGATCTTTCTTAATTTAGATCTGCATACTTATTCTCATTGGATTCACCTATACTCTTGTCATTTGTTTGTCATTATTGCTTTGTTTGTTTATGTGAGTAAGTTTGGCTCTGTTTACTACCGGCCCAAAACATAAACCCTCTGACCTTTCTACTTTGGAATTCATTTCTTTTCTCCCTTCAGATCCATCTTTCTTCTATTCCTTCCTTCATTCCTTTCTGTTCTTCATCGGAACTAACTCTATTGGGATGAGATCCCAAAACCCCCCGAAGGTAGAATACTTTAAAGATTTGTACAAATTCCTGCTGGTAGAATAGAAATAAACCAGTTTCACTTTGTTTTCTCAAAGAGGGGCTATACCCTACACATTGTTGGCCTGTCTATCCATAGATCTTCCCACTCGATAGATTTTCAAACCAACACAAATCAGCACTCCAAATACACACTTGGCTAGATTGAGATGGAGAAAGAAGCGAGAAGGTTCTCGAAAAGGATTTCAAGGATGACAAGTGGTCACGAAGATGCTTGGATTTACCCAAAAGTGCATCAACATAGTTACGTATAGTTTTATGGATGATATCATCAAATATGTAATTCATGGATCGCTAATAGGTAGCTCTGTGATTTTAAACCAAAAGGAATAATGTCATAGAAGAAAGTCCCCAAGGAGTGGTGAAATAAGTCTTATGTTGGTATTTTGGTGTAATGAGGATTTGATTATATCCAGAAAATCCATCCATAAGAGAAAGCATCTCATGGCTTGTAGTAAGGTCAACGAGTTGATTGATATTGGGAAGAGAAAAATCATCTTTAGGGCAAGCGAGGTTTAAATCTCAAAAGCCCGTATAAATACAAAGATTTCTAGAGGCCTTAGTAATGGGTAAAATATTGGACACTCACTACAAATAGTCAATAGGGATGATGAAATTAGCTGAAAGAAGGCATTACAGGACCTTCTTTGACAAGGAGGAACATTAGCTTCTACTTAACCGACTTAGCATTAAATAAGGTAATGATATTATGGACAACAATAGAGGGATCAACATCCGATATGTCAAAGTATGACCATGTGAAGGCTTCGCTATGATGAGAAAGTAATGCAAAGAAATATTTAATCTCACATGGATTAAGGGATTGACCCACTTTGAGAATGTGGGGCTCTTCTAGAGTCCCAATGTTGATCTCAATAGTGGATCGAGTTAAGAAGGGTGGATGTTTTTGGTGGCAAGGTCTTATGAAGATAATAATATTATTAGCCCATGTAAGAGAGGATGGAATCATCATCATTGCACTGAATAATGTCAGTGGTATGAGAATATTTTTCTACCGTATCACGAAATTGAAGAGGGAGGGACCCAATTTCAGTTTTGCATTGATAATTCAGCAGTCCCAGAGTGATGGTAGAGATTAAAAAAATATAGAGGAGATGGACACGGTATCATCCACATCCTATAACCTAGTTGGATGGAAAATATGGAGGATCAATTTCCATGACAACCAAGGAGGGTGGAAGGGGTTCAACATATTATTCTTTGTAGCCCAACCTTTAGTGAGAAGATCATCCTCATCAATAAGATTATGAATAATAGTTTTGAGAGAATTGTAGCGCTCGGTATCATGACCTATTCCATGATGGTATGCACATATAATATTGGAATTTAACCATTAATGTTTAGGGTTGTGTGAGTCAAAATACTTAATGGGAGGAAGGGTGATTACGGAGCCTTGAAATAAGCATTGGGATATTTCGTGTAGGGACCAATGGTAGTTTTTGAAGTGGAGGTTATAGGTGGAGTAAATTTTAGAATTGTGGATGAAGGTATAAGGGATAATTTAATTTGATGGGGTTTTATTAGAGCCTTTAGTTCTATCTTGGACTTTCAAGAAGAAGAAGGTGATTTTGTTTTGGTTTTAATTTTGATGATTGGTGTCTTAGATGTCTTGGATTCTAATTTGACAATGGGGGCATGGATTATTTGAAAGGGGTAAGGTCATATTTGGAAGAAATATTATACAATTTTGACTTGGATTTTTGACAATGGGAGTCTTATATAAAGGGCATGACCCTAATAGGGATGGAAATACTCCTAAAAGTGATGATGTGGCATTAGATTTCTTAAGAGGGCTAGTCTTGGGAGGATTGAGCTCCAATTTTTGTGTGGATGTGTGAGGGGTTTATTAATGGGATTTGTAAGGTTTTTATACTTCGGTTGTAAGGAATTATCTTTGGAAGGAATTATGACTATTTAACCTAGAGTGTCCATAGAAACAGAACAAGATGATGTGAATTTTATCATACATAAGAATATTATAGGTGGAAGTGGTTTTGAATGATGTGCTTGATGAGAATAAGTGGATTTATATAATGTGTGTGTTTTGTATTTTTTCATGTGTGGATGATTTGTTTTTTTAATATTGGTAAATAGTTTTTGAAAGGGACTATACCCTTGTGTACAAAAGAAGGCCTAAAAGCCGGAATAAGAGAGAGGAGCAGAGAAGTCAGCATGTGCAAAGCACAAAAGTTACAAAGCAAAGAACAACGAATCCCGAACAACTATACAATCGAGACTTAACAAAAAAAACGGCAAAAAAAAAAGCCTACAACAAGAAGCGATAATAAAAACAATAAGGACCAGCAAAAGTAGTCGGGACTACTTCTTGGCCGCTTGATCAATACTCATCTTTACTCTTTTCCAAGCATGATACATGCCCAGCGTGGTCATATGAGCAGCATCCGTCTTATCAAGCTCCTCTCTGGTTCTTTTGCTCTCTTTCTCATTGCCCCAAAGTGTAGCCGGGACACCGCTAAGTTGTGAAACACTTCTTGCATGACCTTCGATGAACTCCTCGATGGCCCTGAAGGCTGCAATATTATACTCATGCCTAGTCTTCATCTTCCCTAGGCGGGAGTCTAAGGAGGTCAGTTTTTTGTATATGTCATCCATCTGGCTATTGCCAATGCTCCCTTCCACCTCAATGCTTTGTTTGCCTTTTTGCTTAGCAAGGTTTTTAACCTCATCCTTCAGCAATTTAAGCTCAGCCTCTAAGGCCTCCAATCTCCTAGAAGGGTTATCCGTTGGTGCCGCCTGGGGACTGGCACTACTAATGTTCAGCAGATCACGAGCAATGTCCTCCAAAGGTTCAACCCCCTCAGCAGTAGACTCAAGGTTGAGTCTCCTAGAAGCCCTGGTGACACGTTTAGAGGTAGAGACAGGGTGGGTGGCAGGGGCAGCAGCAGGAGGAATAGAAGGAGAAGCATGAGCAAATGGCATGGGGGTAGCGATCCGGCGGGCGGCAAAGCGCGAGGGGCAGCAGGGGAGACAGGACTGGCAGCAGCGGAACCCAACAAAGCCGGGCCGGGAGAGGAAGGGAGACTGGGGAATTTAACAAGGCAGTGCTTGTGAATAAGCAAAATAAGCCCTTGGTGTAAGGGAACCGCCCGGGTATGCTTCTGGAACTCCAAAATGGAGCGTTCAAGAGAATTTAACAGATAGTGAGGGAGGCAAACCAACCTACTCCTACGAAAGTGATTCAAAAAGACAAGGTGCTTGGTAGGGACAGTAACAAACCTGCCTTCTAAGGATATGAAGCGAATCATCATGCGGGTGACTTCATCATACGGGGATGGAATTGAGTTAATAAGCAGACCCGCGGTGTTGAATATAAGCTTCTCCTCCTCCTCCACAAATCTTCTCTCTTCAACCTCTTTGATGACCCTCTTGTTGAAGAAGCGGTATCCTTCCAAGCTGAGGCCAGTCGCTTCGGCTATGAGTTCCTCATTAATAAGAATTTTCTGCCCTCCATAGTCGACCGTCCTCTCATTCCACTCCTTGGCAAAGCGAACAGAGATGCTTTGATCATGTCCTTGCACTCTTTCCACAAAGTTGGTGAATCCGCCGATGCTAAGAATGTTCCAGAGCTCAGTGTTTTCTTTCCAGTCAGGGTCCGCGCACGGCTCAATCTGGCAGGGAGGCCCTCCCATCTTCACAATGATGTGCTGGTTACAACAATTTTCAGAATACCTTTGGGCGTTGAGAGTGGTTCGTTTCTCACTGTTGCGGGTCGCATAAAAATGGGAACTGTAGCCGTTGGTCCTCCCACGAATGGCTGTATGATTGCCGATCTGAGCCTGCGTGGAGTCGCGCGTGAAAACCCTTTCCCTGTCAGCTTTCACCTTGTAGTTATCTTCGGTTTTCGCGGAGCTAGGCATCCGAATATCAACAGCTATTGTACCTCCCGCGTGCGTTGTTTTTAAATTTAGACCACTCCACTTGAAGTTCCTAAACAAAATCTTGCTATCTTTGAATTAGATATCATTTTCCACGCCAAATAAATTAAAACAAAGACATGTGGAAGAATTTATGGATTTCCTCCAAAGATTAAGGCATGTCTCTAGAGATTGTTTGTGTGTGTGAAGGTCCGCATGTATCTTGTTGTGAAGTTGATTAGGGATACTATCATTATCCCAAATAGTGAAATTTATATTAATGCCATAATTGGCCAATGCATCGGCTTTGTTTCCCTCCCTATAAGAATGTATGATTCTGATGCTGTTGAAGGTATGGTGATGCTTATGGATTCGAGATAAAATCTTTGATATTCCAGCTAGGAGAAGAGGACCGATTAAGCGCTTTAATAATATTAAGGAGTCCCCTTCAACAATGAGGTTCTGGATATTTTGGGCCCGTGCAACTCTCAATCCCCATAGAGCGAGATAAAAGCTTCGCAAAATGATTGGTTTGGATTCCCATTTTTCCAAAGATATGCAGCAATCAAATTACCTTTATGGTCCCGTATTGCACCTCCTCCACTTTCTTGCCTCGGGTTCCCCTTAGAGGCTCCATCAAAGTTCAGCTTGAACCAATTGATTCAGATTGGGGATGCCATTTAACCAAAGATCTATCCACACTATTCCCGGGGTTGCTCCAATATCCGATCTCGCCAATTGGATAAGATGTGCTTTTCATTCTCAGGATAACAATTGTTCTTGGGAGGTTTAAATCTGGCCATGTCCTCTTTGATGCCTTGGGAAATTTTGCCAATACTGAATTTAAAATTCTGCTTCTTATTTCTGAAAATGATATTATTTCTATCCTTCCAGATCCTCCAAATTAAATGAGGGATGGCTAATTTCCAGATTCTTTTGATAGCACAATGTCTGAATGGTGGGTTCCATTGATTCCATAGCTGAATAAGATCCTCCGGCATCACCCAAAGAGCTTCGAATTTGGAAAGGACAAAGTTCCAAATTCTAGAGGCATAATCACAATGTATGAACAGATGGCTAATGTCTTCATAGTTATTCCCGCAAAGGTGGATGATTTGTTTTATAGATGGGGTATGAATATCATTTATGGTTGTCTTAAGTGGGGGTGTTTGTGAAGTAGATGTTTTAAGGGGTGGCACAGTTGTGGGAGTAGGAATGGCCACCATGGTAGATGTGGTTGATGAGGAGATGGGTATAGATGTAATAATATGTGTTAGAGTGGGTTTTGGTGAAGGGATATATGTAATAGGTTGGGATGTTAGTGAATGGATAAATGTAATGGGTGGAGATGTGATAGAAACAAACAAGGTGGTATATGTAGTGGAGATTGGTGCGGGTGTGATAGTTTTGTATGTAATTAGTGTAGATATGATCGGTGTAGATGTGATAGGTGTAGAAGTAGGTGTGGATAGCAATGAAGTTGTAGATGTGGGAGAAACGTCTAAAATAGAGGTGGATGTAGTAGATAAAGAGGTGGTGGATATAGGTAATGATGTGGGTTCTTGGATTATGGTATTGATTGTGTGAGTGTTAGGTGCTTGAGATGTGGGGGTGGAGTTTGATTTGTTGGTGGATGATTGGGGAATAGTTTTTAAATAATTCAAGGAGTTGGCTAGGTGGTGCATTAGTATTATGTAGTTGAAGGTCACCACTATCTATGAGTTTTTGGACAAGGTATTTAAAAGTGTGATTCTTCTCAATGTCATGGCCACAGACCTAATGATACTTTCAATAATTTTCTTCATGATATAATGCTATTTTGGGTTGTGATACTTCAAAATTTCAGATGGGTGGAATTCGAAGGACTTAACCATGATGGCATTAACAACATTTTTATATTTTTCACCATGCGTGGAAGACTTAGTGAATTTGGACTTGGGTTTATTTGATCAAATTTTAAGATGGCCTTGTTCAAGGGCACAAAGTTCAAGTTTATGAGCCATGGTAAATGCCTCTTCAAAGGTTTGAAATGATTATATTTGAAGAGTAGAGGATATATGCTTCACACAAGAACATGAGAAGAGTTCAATAAGATCAGTTTGTGGAAGGGAGAATGATAGTTGGTTGATGATTTCACGGCATTGAGAGATGAATTATGTGATAAACTTATCATCATATTGTCTAATGGCGTAGAGGTCTATGATAGTGATATTATGCAAAATATTGATTGAAAAGTGTTCTAGGAACAATTTCACAAGTTGGGTGAATGAGAACAATGAATTTTTGGGAATTCCATCATATGTTATTATACCATTCCATGGTGGGACTAACCAACAAAGTGAGGAAGGTGTGAAGCATAAAATCTTGATCATAGTAAATTGAGTAGCATGCGTTCCTAAAGGAACAAAGATGCTTGGGGGGATCCTCCTTATTATTGAATTTAGAGAAATTTGGTATCTCTTAATGAGGAGGATAGGGATTAAATGTAACTAAGGGATTGATGGGTTTATTGAAAATTTAATCATTATGAGAATGTTGTTTTCAACCCCCAAGGTAAATGCGGCTTCAAGATTATCAATTCTACTCAATAATTATTGTAAGTGATAATTTAATGGACGGGATTGAGAGGTTGAGGATGATATTGTGATGCATATGAGGTATATTGATTATATTGCTCATAATTTTTATATGTTTGAAGGTGCATAGGTGTTTATGGATGTGATTGAATGGGTTGAGATAAAGATTGTTGTTGGGGAACGGGGATGTGATAATCTTGGTGAGATTGAGTTGGTTGTTAAGAGATGGAGGCATTTGGTTGAAGCATCTAGGGAAAATTGCAAGGAACCCTCCGAAAAACAATTATAGAAATTATGGCAAATATGGCTAGAAACAGAATCCCTGGGTTGGTAAATTATCTAAAACTATAATTCATGGCATTTGTGAAATACTATATATTTTTGAAGGAAATTTTGTATGGAGTGGAAAATGAAGGATAACTTATCATATTATGGACTTATTCATTCTTTACAAGTAGAGGAGTAATTTACATTTGAAAGGTGACCAAATTGAAAAGACCCGATAATTATAGAGACTCCATAAAACATCAAAATCTCATAAAAGACATGACACGTGTCATTGATAAACTTAAAATCAACATGTGACCTTCATGCACACTCAACCTCCCGAGGTCATGTCAAGACAACCAATGTGGAATGGATAGATGATTTGGAATGAAATAGAGTGAACATATAAAATACTCAAAGATGGGTGAGTGTGATCATCAAGCTATCAGGGAAATCTAATGTCCTCTATGGGCACTAAAGGGATCTTCTTGTCTAGGGCAATAAAATCCTCTCTAACTTGAATGGGTGTGATAGAACAGTCAAGAAGGATACACACACATAAAAATATATCAAAGTTTATGTGTGAAACTCTCTCAACTATTTGTGGAATTCATAGGAATTTCCCTTTGTTTGCCTCATAAAAATTTCCATACAAGGTCATGGAAATGCTAGAGGAAATGTATGAATAGGAAAAATGAGTGGGTTATGGGCACTAGTTCCACCTAAGTTGGTTCCACCAAAATTCATAGAATTTTTGGGATTCTTTGTTAAGGATTTTTATCTATGATATGATGACAAGTGGAAGTGGTGAGGACTAGAAAAATAAAATCCCAAGACTCGTGTCAATGTCTGTCTCTAAGTAATCTATGTTCAACTATCGACTCGGGGGATGTATACTTCATCTTTTGTGTTTTTGTGGTCCCTAAATGGTCATATGGGATGTGTGAATGGATAACTATGGAGAATGGATGGAAATACATGGAAAGTGATCAAGGTAACCTATAGCTAGGCTGATCTTCCCAAAACTCATAAGCTTTATCATCTTTGACATTTAAATCCCTCAATTATTCAGTGATAATAGGTACTTCAAGTGGTTCAAGATGTGAATTTGAAGGCCTTGATTGATTTCGACAATGCCACCAAAATTTTGGTTGATGTATTATTTGTTCAAAAACGTAATCTTTGGGATTTCTACGATCCGAAATGGTCAATCAATATGCATATTCAATTAATCTAATGCAAGAAATAAAACTAAATAAATAAAGGAAATATAATCTATGTTTTTGTGCTTTTACAATTATATCAAGGAAATACAAGAATACACAACAATATAATTTAACTAAAATAATATTTTTGGAGTTTATACTTTCTAGAAAATAATAGAGGAAATTTACAAAAGAAATATGAAGAAATATAATTACTTCTACAACAATTATTAATAAATCTAAACAAATAAATAATAAGACGTGACTATTTATCTATGCTGAGTGAATCTATCATATTCTAAATAAACAATTTTTTTCCAATTTTTGATTGTGGATCTAAATCCTTTGCTTTACCTCGAGACATGAAAAGAAGTAAAAACTTCTTAGAAGCATTTATTCCTCTAAAGCTTCCCCGTAGAAGTAAATAAGGATTCAATGGAAATTACAGATTAAAATGAAATTGTAATTGCTTACAACAAATGCGAAGCTTTCCTCCCGAAAAACTTCCATCAGAAACCCATAGGGATAGAAAACGAAGCAATCTATGAGCGGAATCTTTTAGTAGAAAAAATGGAAGCTACAAAGAAGTACTTAACTATTTCAATGATTTGAATTGAAATTATTTAACTAATTCACTCAATATTTTGTATACAATTTAAACTAAAAAATCAAGAAAGATTAAGGAAATCCAAGTACATCCCCAACTTGGAATTTACATAATAGTGGTAAAGCTAGTGATGGTTTATTGTGATATCCCCTTAGTTTCTTTTCCAAATTTGTGATCGGTGAATCCAAGGAACTATGTTAGGTAATGTAGAAGAAATAATGAAGAAGTGTTGGAGTAGTGGTGGCTTATAAGAAGTCTGGTACCAAATCGGGTAGGAGAATAAAAATGCAAGAGAAATTCCTTGATTTTGTTTTTTGTAGCAATATTATGAAATCATAACGATGTAATTCAAAATACAAATATTCAACCAATGTTTTGGGAAGAATCCTAGTTCTTATAGAAAAATGGTGGGGAAATGGTCTAAGCCAATTGGCAGCCAAAGGATGCAACATAACAACAAGAAGAGGAAGTTAACTATAATTAGTCATCAAGGGAAGAAAAAGAAGTTGGTACGTATCCAACAAGCCCAAAAATATCCAAATTGAAAAATAAAAATAAGCTAAAAGCATTCTTGAAGAAATTACACGCGTTGAAACACACCAAAGAAGATTATGGAAAAACCACATGTGAATGCAAGTCTATGCAGAGTGGCGGTTGTGTAACCACTACGACATTTTCATAACTTAAGACCAAAATCTAAGGAAAATTTTACGAGAAAGATAAAGGAAAGCATGAAAATTATGGAAATGGCTAAGGGGAGCATTCTAAGCCACAAATAAACACTGTAAACAAGAATTAGGACTCAAACACCATTGGAAAATATAATAATCATCATAAGGGACTTTGAACCATTTTTGACAATGTAATATGTGTAAAATTGGGTGTGCATGGTAATAATTACGAGTTATCTCCCAACCAAAGGCTTCTGGAAGACTTGAATCCCATGGAATAAGTTGTTATTAATATAACTTTAAGGTTTTGAGTTGGGGTCATGCTAATTAACTAAAATGTGGAATTATAAAGTTAATCTAAACTAGGAACATCAATAAATAATAGTAAATGAATGAAGTAAATAAATTTGAAACGTGACACAAACAACTAAGGAATTAGAAATAAAAACCCTAATATGCAAAGAAGGGTTGGAAGGAGCTTATTTGATTTGGTGAGATCACTAGAGCGCAGAGATGGTTGCAAACAGAATAGGATATGACTATGCCGAGGTCTAGAAACTTGTATATCTAGGCTACCTAAGTGGATTGGGGCACCTAGGAGAGGATCAGGGTGCTTATGCCACCCTAGTCATAGATATGGGCACCACTGGTCTGCATAAAATATCATGAAACCCTCCTTTGAGGTGTCGCTAGATGTTCTCATGTGTTCTCTCTTTGTCACACTAGCTTCATTGAAGTGCATCATATATCACTACAATATCTTCAATAATGAATCATATGTGAAACCCCAAGATGAGCATCAAATCCCTAAAAATAAAGATGCATATGAAGGAGTAAAAATGTCCTCAACGGCCACAATGATGGACTTACTAAGCATCGCACTAAATATCAAACTTGATGTAGTTATTTGTGTGTGTGTGATCATTCTCTACATGCTCTTGTTCCACTCGCACTATGTGAAAGTAGAGAGTAATAAATATGTTTAGAAAATGTAATAAAATGGTGGATGGAATAGAGTAATTTTCCTCTTATGATGTGTGATGTAAATGAACCAACCTTGTCCCTTGTGATGGAGCTAGATGGATGTAAATAAATCCTTGGATGGATGTAAACTTAGGTGATGATAGTATTTCCTAGTGCTTGGTTCCTCATTATGGTCTCATAACTTTTTATTTATATAGTTCTCTTGATATAATTTTGTAATTAACCCCAAAGAGGCTGACCACCAAAAATTTAGAAAGTTCAAACAGCTAGAAAGTTCCCAAAAAGTGGTGGGAAAGTGTAAAAAGAATTAGGGTACCCCGACTAGGACCATGACATCTATAGGCACCCCACTACTATCCTAAGTGCCCTAGTAAAATTTAAAATAACACAAAATTATAAAAACCGACTAGGAAAGTATTTGGTGAAGGTCAGAATGACGAAAAATAGCATAGTAAAATGTCCAAAAGATGGGGTTGATTATTAATTTCTTCACTCAAAAACCATATGAATAGTAGTATGAGACTGGGACTAAATAATACCCAAATTTTTTGATTTAGTGTTTACACAGTCTTGGCTCGTAGATAAATGGAGGACATGTGACAAACAAGGAAGAAGATACATTGTGCAGATCAAGAGCATCAAAAGAGACACGTGTCTCGTATTCCAACCGTCTTCAAAGTAATTGGGTTCCACTTAATGATTAGTTTCTACAATCTAGATGTATGTATATATATGGAAATTTTTATCAAATTTCAAAAAATATTCCCAAACATGTTAGAGAATGAGACCAAATGAGTAGGAAGGTTCTATAGATTTCTTGGCAATCCAAGAATATTTGAAAATCCCATCTCATCAATCACGTGGTTATTCATTAAAAAATATATAAAATGATTGGAGATCCGTTGTTTATTCACATGGGATAAATTGATGTTTGTGAAAATTTTTGCTAAAACGTGGGCACTGTTATGGTCGTAAAAATAGCCAAATTTATATTCCATAATTCCTACTTTTATTAAAATTATGAATATTCGACACTAAAATTTTCCATGGATGTGACATACATTGAGTTGGGATCTAAGTAATGGTGGTTGAGATACTTGAGTGGATTGATTGGGAAGTATATATCGAAAGATAACTTGATGAGGAGGTTTGTGGATTTGAGTTATTTTTATGGATGAGGTTACTGAAGTGATGACATTGCATGGACATGAGAGGTAAAGATAAGAGGAAAATTTGAATTATTTTGTTCGGATGTAAATAGAAGAAAATTAGACTCTTGTGATGATTGGATAGGGGCACAAGTGATTGTAGTGGATGATGAGGTGATGGGGATAGAAGAGGTGATAGTGGTGTTAATACAAGGAAAATTAGGGGGAATGGACATTGTAAATTGAGTGGTTTGATTAGCATGAGGGATTACGGAAGGAGATAGGTAAGAATCAAGCTCACGTTGTTTCATGGAAAGTACATTCATAGCTTCGAGAGAATAACATGACAAGTTGTGATGTAACGAAATCGGTTGACTCAAGATTGGAATGGTAGGGATAATTTTTTTGCAAAGGAGGTCCATCAATGGGGATTTTGGTAGTATTACAAAGGAGATAGTCATGAAGAGAAATTGGATTAGTAGCATTGATAAAATATTGGAATTCCAAACACCCAAGAGGGATGATAGGAGGCCCTAAAGCTTCATTAGAGGTAGCATATGGGTGTATAGCTGGTATAGATGGTATGGAATAATGATGAAGAAAGAGATTAGTTTCCATGTTAGGGTTAGGTTGGAAAGTGTGGAAATTTTAAAGAGAGGAAATGAGAACCATTGGTTGGGTAATTGTAAAGGAGCTAACCAAAGGGGTGGAGGTAATGATAGAAAGGGTGGAGGTTTTTGGGAAACCATGGTAGAGGTAGGAATTGTGTTAGAAGACATGTTTTGTTCCATTTTCTTTTCTTGGGAATGTGTAATGATGGGCATGAAACAAGCAATAATAGAAAATATTATGTTTTTTTGTAATTAATGCAAGAAATTCATAAAAAAAAATTTGATTATCTTGATTATTAGAGATGTGGAAAATAAATGAAAATGGGCTCAAAGGGAACCTAGGAAATGACAATCTATGGATGGTTTTAGGTAGTTTTTGATAGATTCCTTGATATACCTAAAGGCACATGAGGGATGAATCTATCAAGACTACTCATATAAGGCTTGGAACATTACAATGAATTTCCTAAAGAGTGATGAAATACTAATAGTTTAACATGGGAGGAAATGTTTTAAATGTGTATTTTAATGTGTTTGTTGTGGGATGTGTGTGATAAAGTGTATTCAATAATTTAAACCCCTTAAGTAGACTAGATGTCCAAGCAGGTATGAGGGGTTATTTTTATATCCAAAATGAAATGGATAGATTCAATGAAAGTAGTAGACAAGATATGCAATGAAACAAAAAGGACATGGGGAATAAAAACAGGAATTCCTGGATAATGCTTTTCCTTTTGATATAATTTTTTATAAAGAAAACAAGAAAATCAAAAGCCAATCCAAACTACGCAATCCAACGCAATCAAAAAAATAAACACTCCTACCTATGAGGTTAGTAGAAGGTGGATAGAAGAAAGTTAAAATTAAAGACAAAAATAAAAGACTTACCAAATAAGGGTGGGTCCCACCAAACAGGCCAGAATGTTGAACAAATTTCATCATTCTTGGTCCAGATTAGTGAAATAGTAATAAAGGAAACAAGTAACACCAAGTATGAGAGGGTTTATGGTACCTTTGGATGGAATGACGATAGATATAGGCACAAATGAGAGATCCCTTCTTACGGTAGCTAGATGACACCGTAAATCAAGAGATCTCAACACAAAAATGGATTAGTAAGTAGATGGGTTGGTTTCCTGACAATGTCAGTCAAAAGAAGTGAAAATTTCCAAGGATGTATTTTAACCCACGTTTTGATAAAAATAAGATAAAATATTGATATATTAGATGTAACAGTAGTCCGAATGAAACACAATGAAAGTGATAAAATGCGATCTGATGTAAGTAAATTAAACCAAACACATGTGCAGTCAATGGTGACCCAAGGTGTATGGCCCTAGTCGATGGTGAGTGGAGTTGATCAACTGAAAAATTAAAAGAAAATGTATATTTGAAGACCTTAGAGGAGATATGAAGATGGTGATGAAATGAGATGAAGAAAAAATAACTTTGTAAGATATCGGGAATTGGATCTTTCGAAAGGATGTAAGAAAATTATGAAATATGAAGGTGAATACAATGAAGACTATCTAGTCAATGATGACTTGGATAAGTCGGAAGCAACTAGAGAGTTGACAAAATATATTTGAGGAAACAAAAAGGTTAGAATGGAAAGAATCTAAAGCCCATGGTACTTTGGAAACAAATAGGGGGTGATTAGGGATTTAGATGATAGAGTAGCTAAAAATGGGATCTAAGTCCATGGAAACTAGGCAAGTTCGATGACGAGTAAGAGTTATCTAGGAATTGATGAAAAAGATGGGTAATAACGAAGGTCTACAGATGGAAAATGAATACCCGAGAAGGAATGACATGGCTCTGGGTGATTGTTGCATATGTAAATGATCTGAGTAAGAATATGATGATGAAATTTCAATGATAGATCCAAGCATGTAAGAGAGAAAAATATATCCAAATCTCTAAGACTGAAGAAAAAGATCTCCAAGATGATGAGTGCATCTACAAGAGAGAGAAACAAATAAAAGGAAGATCACAAGAAATCCTGAAATCTCCAAAATTATCTCTTGAGAAAGGTATGGGTAAGGGAGGATTTATAGGGTTGATCGTAACTGGATGGGTTACGGATAATTCTGGGGAATCTTTTATTTGGGCAGTCTAAAGGTGACAAGCTTGAGGAAAAGAGCCCATATGAGGTGGGATTAAGGTTTAAAATGGTGAGGATGAGCTAGGGTTACTTAGATGATTAAATGAGTATGTGGGAGGGTGAAAAATATTAAATAAATGCAAAGGGAGGTGAATTTATTAAATGAGATCCTAGGAAGGATAAAATGGAGGATTTAGGGAGAATAAATGAATTAAATGGGGATTTATAACTAGTGAAAGATGATTACAATATGATTAATTAAGAGTGATAATGATAAGTGAGATAAATTGAATTTAGGAGGGAAGAGGACTTTTAAGCGGAAGAGAGGTATGTATGTAGAAAAATATGACAAAGAGAAAACATGTGATGAGCAGTAGGAATACTAATAATTGGTGTCTATAGATGCGTAATGATGGAAATAAGTACATAGTCAATATCTTTCACATAGGGATCCTAAGATGGTATAGGTAAGATATTTCCATTTAGTAAGTTAATTTGGCCAAGTAATCTTATTCTTCTTCTTAAATAAATCATCTTCTTAAGAAATGAAAATAATTTAAAAAAAAATTTGAGATGGTTGTGTGGTGATGGAAGACGTGTTTTGTAATATTTGTGTGCGATCTCAAACTAAACTTGCAAAGAAATTCTTAAAATCCTTGGAAAAAGTAATGTATTAGTTTATTATAATGTTTGTTCACCAATCCTCTATTTATTATGTTGGATACCGGATGGGATACAACATGAATGTTTTCTAAGTAGACACTTAGGAGATGCACATAGTTCTCATCACCTGTCAAATTTTTAACTGAAGTATAAAAAGTATACACACTTGGGTAGAGTGATTTAAGGGATATCTTGGAGATCAATATATACCCTTACAATTATATATGTTTATCATATGGATTACGAATATTAGATAATGATGGATTATTTAACAACAAGCTAGATAATAATGTTAATCCTTAGAAGCATTAACTAACCTTAAGGGTTTTTTTAAACAATTCCCTTAATTTGGATGAATAATCACATGGGTGTTATATGGTAAAATTATTTATGTTTCTTTTTAGAATAATAACACGTATATATTTAAAGGATTTGTCGCTAAATCCTTCCTTTCTTTTTTTTTTGTAATAGTGCTTCGGATTATGGCATGAATTGATTGGACTTGTGAATTTTAAAATTTTATATGAAATGTCTTTCCTTAACCTTGTGATAGGTCTCCCTAAGATTAAATTAGACCATGAATCTTGTGAATTTTTCTTGCGTGGTAAGTAACATGTTGAACCATTTCAAAAACATCATGAGTCTAATTCCTCTAACTTTGTTGAGTTAATCCATAGTGATGTAAAAATTCCTTTGGAGGTTCCTTCCCTTGGTGGAGCCTTAAATGTTGTTAATTTCAATGATGAATTTTCTAGAATTCCTTGGTCTTATTATATTAAGAAAAATTCTATTTTTTTTGTATAAGTTTCAAGAGTTTAAAGCCTTGGTTGAAAACATGGCTAACTTGAAAATAAAGAGAATCAAAACTGATAATGGAGGTAAATATGAGAAAAATAAGTTTTATGAGTTTTGTGTGTCTTTTGGAATTCAAAGGGAGTTAATAACTTGAAATTCGCCATGAAAAACTAGTATAACTGAAAGGAAGAGTATGACTATTATAGAAATGGATAAAACCATGCTTCATGCTTCTAAAGTGCCCAAATTCCTATTGGATGCAGCTATGAACACTATTTTCCATGTCTTTAAAAGATTTCTTACTAGATCCATGCATCAAACTAAATATATTTCTACTTCCACTTCTCTTCTTTTTCTAAAAGTTAAAATAAAAAAACTTGACCTTACCTCTTATTGAATCTTTGTTGGATATGGTATTCACCCAAAATTATTAAGAGTGTATTATTCATTCAAACATGAGATCATAGAGAATAATAATTTTCATGTTTTATAGAAACCAATTTTTGAATCTTCCTCTTTTCCCTCCTCTGCATTTATTGAGTCTGATATTCCTTCTTTAGAAAACATGGAAAGTGATTCCAAGAGGTTGTTCATCCTTCTTATGATTTCATGGGTGTATATATTGAGGGGGATTCTTCTAAATCTTTGTCTCAATATAAAATTCCTAAGTGGGCTCAAAATTTGGTTTCTAATTCCCAGCCTAATGATCTGAGAAATATGGCCCGTAGTCAATATTCTTATCATGTTTTGTCAAAATTGTATGAGTTTTAACCTGAAATTTTTGAAGAAGAAAATTGAGATGAAATATGGGTCAATGCTATGAAATATGAATACAATGCTCTAATTAATAATAATAATTGGGAATTATTTCATCTTCCTTCTAAAATACGTGTTGTAGGATCTTGATGGATATATAAAATTAAAAATACATGTCTCTGGTAAGATTGAAAAATTCATGGAAAGATGAGTTTCTAGAGGGTTTACTTAGAAACCTCTTTTAGGTTACGTTGAAACCTTTGCTCCTGTATTTAAAATGATAACTATAATATTTATTCTAACTATATCTACTCAACATGGATGGGAGAATCACCAAATGGATGTTAATAATTCTTTCTTAAATGGTGTTTGAAAATAATATAATTTCATGTATCAACCTAAAGGATTTGAATAACTTGGTAAGGAATTGTATGTGTGTAAGATTAAGAAATATTTTATGGCATTAAACAATATCCTAGAGCTTGGTATGCTAAGATAAATAGTTTCTTTCAAAACTTGTTTCAAAAACTATTATGTTGATAATGATTGTTTTGTTTAGTTTGAAAACTATCATATTATCATTATTGTCTTATACATGTTGATGATATCTTGATTACCAGTAGTGAAAACAATCTAATTCTTAGAATCAAAGAGATATTATGGCAACAATTTGATCTGAATTATCTTTCTTTGTTTAATCACTTCATAGGTATGATTATTTATCAAAATCACAAATATATTGTTGCATCTCAATCACAATATACGATTTTGACCTTGTTAAAACACTTAACATGATTGATTTTAAGTCTATCCTTATTCCTATGGAAGTTGGTGTTAAATTAAATCTAAAATCTTCTTTTGATAGATTTAATCCTAATTTATATAAACAACTTATTGGTAGTTTGATTTATTTGACTATTACTAAACCTAATATATCCTATGTAGTGAGAATTGTTTCTAGATTCATGTAGGATCCTTATAAGGACCATTAGAAAATGGTAAAAGTATTCTAAGGTATATAAAAGGTAAAATAAATTTTGATTTGTATTATTATTCTTGTGACGATGCAAATGAATTTGGTTATTATGATTCTAACTACGTTGCTAATATTGTGGATAGAAAATCTACTTCTAGATGTGTTTTCAAGTTGGGTGTAGGTGTAATTAATTGGAGTAGAAATAAGTAACCAATAATATCTATCTCTTTTATTGAAGCAAAGTATAAAATCGTTATGGAAGCAATAATAAAATCTATGTGGCTCGAATGAGTATTAAATGAAATTCATATTGGTGTCAAAGGAAGTATTGTTGTCATTGTGATAGCCAAATTTCCATTTCTCTTAGAAACAATTCAATCCAACATTAGAATAACCAAGCATATGTAGATTCATATGCAATTTATTCAAGATAAAGTTATGAATGGTAACATAAACCTCAATTTTTATTACTTAAGGTTTGGTTGCAAATTTTTTACAAAGCCAATGTGCACTACAAATTTCTGCAAATTGTTTACTACGTTGGGAGTTTCATATTATGTAAGACTTTATACTTAATCGTTTTATCTTGAGAAAATTTTATTGTTCTTGTGTACTTATGGAGTTTTCCAAAATCTATGAAGCACTATAGATTTTTACTATGCGCTATTTTTCTTAAAACTTGTGGGACATTAAATAATTTTTTATCTAGATTTTCTAAATATTTACATATCACTTTTACACTTCTTGTACTATGGATTTTCAAAATATATATAGCGCTATAGATTTAGTACCATAATTTTTTTCTCAAAATCCACAGGACATTTAAAAGTGTTATGATGTGTTTTTTGTCTAAGTATATGGAACACTTGCATTTGGTTTGTAGTTTTATTAAATCTATAGAATATTGACATAGTGAACCATGGTATTGAAGTAGTAAACCATCGAGTAAAAGAATCTATAGAACAAATGTTTTTTTCATGCTAGCCTAGATAACTTAGATTGTTTATGGATTATAATTCCTTTTGTACAAAAAGGTGATTTGACATGTGTTATTTGGAACAAGATTGATATATTTACATGCTAGCCTAGATATTCATGTGATGATTTATGGATTGTAAGTCCTTTTATATAAAAAGGAAATTTTGTATGTTTCGTACTTAACATTAAGGGGGAGTGTTGAGGTTATACTATTAAGTGGGAAACATATCTAATAGACACTTTCTAATAAACCCACCAAAGTCTTAGTGGTCATGGTGTATAACTTATATTGAAAATATAAGTGTGGCGAGATATATCCATATCATGTCGGTTTAATTTTTGAATGCAAATAATAAGAGAAACCCATTCGAGGCCACCTTCCTTTATATGAATAAAGATGATCTCATTAAAGATAGGTTACATGGCAGAAATATATGTGTATCATATATGTGAGTAGTATGTGTGAGATAATAGAAGATACATGATGTGAATGATCTCTAATCATGAGAGAATATATTACACAATTTCTAATTCCTTTCTTAAGGTATAACTACATTGGATTTGAGGAAATAATGGGAGTTTTGGGTGAAACATATTTCTCAATAAATATAAGTGATATTTTTAGTGGTTTTTTTACCTTATGGTTTTCCCACTTAAATCTGGTGTTTTTTGTTCATTTACTTTCATGTTTATATATGTAATAAAATATCTAGTTAATCCTTTGATTTAATCTATCATAGTTCATTTTTCAAACATAAACTATAAATCTGAGCTTGTTTATAATTTTGGATATATGAATATGTGCTATTATTTATCCTTGAATTTCCTAACAAAAGAGAGATAAGTGAGAAGATTGGGTTCACACATGATTATAAAAGGAGGATAATCTTGTCATGTTGAGGTAGTTGACATTATAGAAATTTTTAAAAGATTTAGAGATACCTAGAGAGGAGTTTGATATTGGTATTAGAGCTAAGTGAATGAATATCAAATACATGGTAGGTCATAGAAGGAACCAATTTAGTAAAATATATATGAGAGGTGTGATGGCTCCATTGAGAACATAAATTATAGATGGTGTATGGAATTAAAGAATTATTATGAAGTATTCACCTTTTTATGCATCCTATTGTATTATATTTCAAGTAGGATAGCTCAATGAGTATTAGGTATAGTCCCCCATCCTTCAAGTACAAGGACGAGTATTAGAAAATTATTTCATGGGTGAATGAACATGTTTAGGGGAAGATAGGGAAGTACGAGATTGAATGGCGAGAGGTAGAAGTGCTAAAAGGGTTGTACTATATTTAGGATCAATGGTAGGAATTGTTGAACCACAGGATACCCATAGGTATAAATTTTTACAAAATTTTTGAAACTACTATCTTATGGAATATCTCAACAAGATATTTCATATGCATTATTAATGAGATGAAATTTAATTTGTATGCAGAATTTTTGCCACATGAAAGATTTGTGTTGAGAAGAAAAAAGGGGACAGATGTGTAATAGTGACCATTCATGTTGACCAATCACATGACAACACATGTAAAAGAACAATTGTCAAAATTTTGGATTGTAGGAGCCTCTAGTCTTCAACATTTGAGATGATCGAATGTGGGACCCATATTATGTGCGGGTAAGGGTCGTATCAACTAGTGGGGTATAAATTTTATCAAGAGGGGTACCTAGTTACCTCATCACCACAATAATGTCATTTCCAACTCAAAAATAGAGTTGAGATATAACCATCTTGACGAATAGGAAATAAAAATAAGAAATGAGTTGGGAAGATTGAGCTAATTAAATGATTTGTATGGGTGATATCATGACCAAGTTAGGGTTTATCCCATTGCCAAGAAAGGAGATTTTATCATATGGTGGTATCTCAAAGTTAAGCACATTATTTCCCCCTCAAAAACTAAGTTATTGCCAATTCAATGCACTCACAACATGGGTGAGTTAAATATAAAGGGGGTCCAAGACAAAATTTAGAGGTATCAAATTTTAAATTTAAACTATGGATTATTTGCATTCCCCATGTATTTAGGATTTAACCTACAAAAACAAGGCTTTCCCATTAGGATAAAATTCTAACCTTAATATTATCCCTCTCGAAGGCCATGTGGATGATGTGGTAGTCAATTGGATTAACTCCAAAACAATGCATAAGGTAGGATCTAATGTTATCCCCAAGCATTATAACATGTGCTAAAGTTTACTTTATGTTCCCGCATGAATCGCATATGTGGAACATGGTGGAAAATGTATGGGGATCCTATTCTAAGACCATGGGAATAAAATAATACCCATAAAAATATTTCCAATGCATTTCTAAGCATAATGTTGGATTTATATCTTTTATCCCTATACATGTTTTTTTATAAAACAAAATGATTTTATTTATATTCCTATACTTGAGGCCCCTAAGAAATTATATAAAGGATACCCCATGGCATTTCAACACAAAACTCAATTCATTGAAGATTGTAGAGTGGCTTGGAGAGTTGGGTAGAAACACTAAGCCAACCTTTGAACTAGTAAATTAGTTCATGGAGTAGCTCAAATATATCATGGAGGAGGTGGGAGTTTAATTTCAAGGACATCAAATAATTAATATCATTGAGAATACCTCTAAGTTTTCGATGGGAATATTGTGGGAGAAATATGACCCTTTTGATTAAGATGATATAATTTTATTATTATGACAAAGATGGTGATTTTGAAGCCATTTTCTATTAAAAACTAGAGGTTCTTTCTCATCATTAGTATGAATAGTGTTTCTCACGAAATGTATTGAGCAACAAGTTTATCACACAAGCAATAATATTATAATATTGTATTCGATATTATATTCAACATGAATTACAATCAATACTAAGGCTAATAAATAGCCATGGAAATAGAAAACTAACCTCCTACAAACTAGGAAGTCACACAACCAAACAACCTATTAATATCATTACGGGTATAACAAAAATATATTGTTGAAAAAATATAAAAAAACCTATATTATTAATAATGAGTTACAATGTAACTCATATTAATAATATTACAATATATGCACTTATTAATAATGAGAGCACTATAATATTTTCCTTACATTCCCCCCTAGTGTGAACATGGGGAAAACACCATCTTCAACCAAGTAGCATGCCGCTCCATAGCCTGCACATGGTCTCAATCCTCAACACCGAATTTTGGAACTACATCATCCACGTACCATTTAACCTATTAGATGAATACATGAATTGGGACCGTTCAACCAATTCACATCAACCATTAGATCAGTTTGATCAAAAACACTTCCTGCAATAGTATCAATGGTACAATTTATCATCACTGGGGACACACAAGCACTGCACTACACATAGGAACAAAGATGCTCGTATATTATTATTCATCGAAAAAGACACAAAGATGTCACTAGAGCATTTTGCGGCCTCTAAAGTAGTGACGAACTTGAGGATGTTGATTGTCCTCCTACCTCCATTTCCTCCATCCTCTAAAAAGAGGATAGATGCTCAAAACATATAATATTCATCACTTGAATAATTAATAGGTTCATTGTCACTTACGAGATTAGAATAATCATCCCAATCTTCTTCTGCGCAGCTAAAACCTTTTTACAACTTATCATCTAAGAGATCTTGAGCTCTTTTCTTACAATTCACAAAACCATGTCCTCAGTTGTTTTACAAAGTAATGACACAAAAGATGTTTTTTGACGATACAAATTTTTCTTACCTTTACGGAATGATGATTTATTATTTGCAACCATGACAGATTTATTGTTCTCGTACACACCTCTTATTTTTTTCTTCCTCATCAAGCAACGAGGAAATTAAATTTTCCAAACTAGGATTGATCTTACTAAGAGTAAAAACAATACTTGAATATTCTTTTGGATAACTATTTAGTAATATTTCTTTAGCATCTTCTCCATCTACCTCTACTTTTATTCCTACTAATTGATTTTAAATGGATCGAAACTTACTGATATGTTGAACCATATTGTCATTTTGTCCCATCTTTAGTCCAAATTTTTTTGCTTTAGTGCCATTGTTGCACTACCTTCTTAAGATCCTAATAACTTGTTCAATGTCACCCAAATGTTATTATATGACTTGGTTAGATCAATATGATGTAAATATGCATCGGAAAGACCAAGGCCGATAATTACTATTGCTTTCCAATCCTTACTTTCCCATTTCACTGCTTCATCTGCATCATTTGGTTTTTAATTTTTCCTTCGACAATGTACCATAAGTATTTATCAATCAATTATAATTGGGTTAGTACTTGCCATGTGTGGAAGTATTTACCATCAAATATTTCAATTACATTTATCTTTTCCATTTTGAAATTCCACAAAATCGGAAAACTTGAACTAGACAATAATAAAATCTTTATAGTGGCAGAGATACTTGATTTTAATAAAGGAAATATATCAAAACTTGACAGATTAACCGACTCACCGATATAAGCTAGCAGATTTTGGAATGATAGGATTTAGAATACAGATCTCTCATCAAGCATCTCTTGCTAATAGTGACCACACATTTCAATGCTGAGAATATTGCTTGAACCTCTGTATCGACTGTAGTAAAGATCTTGCTTGCATATATCCACAAATGCAAAACCAGCTGACCAAATTATTCAATACAAAGTTACAAAGTGACAATATCAAATGATCTTATACTAAAGCAAGTCGTCGATTGAAGACTGCATGCACAACTATTTAATCTGTTGCACACATATTCTCCTCAAAGTTGTCTTGCATGCTAGTTTTTAGCTCAAGTTGAAGATGATTGGGCTATGCAAAGCCAACAAAGTAGATCTTTGAGCTTGTAAGATAGAAGTGGATCCACTTCTGAAGATCAAATACTAGATTTGAATGCAGTAGATCAACATGCAGACCATTAACAATGATGCTTCTATGCTATAATTTGCCTCTGGAAGAATGTCCTTGGTCTTGCAATCTAGAAGCCTTCCATGTTTTCTACACTATAGCTTTCCATCCTCTAGACCTAATAAACCATCAATGGAGTTGGTTTTGTGTAATAAGAGGATGTTCTATTGAATAACATGCAGAACTACACGCACATTGTTAGATCAAAATCTCATAAAATGCCACCCCGTATAGTCTATACTACATACACGCAGTCCCTGAATACTCATGTTACCTCCACTTCAATATGCATGCATGTCAATCAAGGATCCCACTAATTTTTCTACTTTAAAAAACATACGATCCCTTCTGCCAAAAAAATTGTTTCCAAAGAAAACACCGAAAGGGTCTATTTGATTTGTAATGTGAAATTACCACATGAGAAAGCTAGGAAAAATTAAATGTGAAGATAAAAGAATCTAACAAAGTATTCAGAGGAACTAGAAGACAATAAATCATCATGGATTCAGATCAATTAAACCTCCTCTACGAAGAACTCGTTCTCAAACACAGTGCATCTATCATTGATCAACAATTTTTCCCATCTCTTCAATTATCTAACATACTTCCTCTAAGGGCATGAGTAGATCCACGTATGAGCAGGTAGCTATCATTTATGTAGACATGTCTTCATAGTTTGAAGTCATTTACAGGGCTCATACGTATCCAAAGGCCATCGTTGTACTCACTCTGATACCAAATATTGGAGCAACAAGCTTATCACACAGGAAATAATATTATAATATTGTATTCGATATTATATTCCACATAAATTACAATCAATACTAAGGCTAATAAATAGCCATGGAAATAGAAAACCGACCTCCTACAAACCAGGAAGTCACACAACCAAACAACCCATTAATATCATTACGGGTATAACAAAAATATATTGTTGAAACAATATAACAAACCTATATTATTAATAATGAGTTACAATGTAACTCATATTAATAATATTACAATATATGCACTTATTAATAATGAGAGCACTATAATATTTTCCTTACAACATGGTCATGCATGCCTTATTCATAACACCCCATTCTAAATATTTTTCAGGCGTAACAATGAAGATAAGTGTAAGAAAAATATTTCTTGTAAAGAAAGTTAGAGTAGTTGGTATATATTTTGGTGTGGGGTTGTGTGTCAATATGGGAGGATGGATGATCGATACCACCAAAGATGAAATTGGTACGAAGATGAGTTGGACCTAAGGAAAAAATATCCCCAATTTGAGGTTAATACATTGGAGATTTATCAGGTTCTACCAATTCTATAATATGTCGAAGAGTGTTAAGTGTCGAAGATGATATTCACCTAGTGAGAGCCAATCCATTAATTTTTCTATAGATTCATCATTGGGAAGCTTGGGTGCAGATATGGATGAGCTAGTGGATGCTTCTAAAGAATTGTGTGTGGGAATGAGCATGTCATTAGGATGATAAGTCATGTGACATGCCTTGAATGGAGGAATGTCTATGAGGAGGGTTAGGATTTTTCCCTCATTCTCATACTTGATGCATCGATGAAGGGTGGAAGGAACAGAATGTGTGGTATGAATCCATGGTCATCCAATGAGGATATTGTATTCAAAATCCCATTCTAATATGTACAATAATTCATGGAAGAGTTTTTCACCAACATAGATAGGAATAATATTTTTTCCCAAAGCAAGGAAACAACATCATTGAATGTGTAAAGAACTAAAGGTGATTGGGTGACGATATAATTAGGGAGATTGAGTTGATCAAATGTATGATATTATATGAGGTTTATACTAGCTCTAGTGTCAATCATAGAATGATGAATAGAGGTATCATTAATGGGTAGAGTGATGAAAAGAGAAATTTTGTGCTCTTTAGGTGATAAGTTGGGAATTTCAGTATTGTCAAAGGATATGGAGGTATAAGTAGTAAGTACTCCAATAATATATGAAAATGGATGAGCCTCATCATTGGGAGTAAGAATTCACTTAATATCTTAAATGAGATCTTCCTTGTGATCTAGGGAGGTTTGAATGAGCTCATAAAGTGATATCTTAACTAGAGCCCTGGTCAATTTTCTTTGTAATAATTTGTTCAATAATAGTAGGCTGAGGGGTAGCTAAGATAAAAACCTTAGGATTTGATGAAGAATAAAAAGGTGCAGTAGGCTCACTAGAGGGAGCGCTGATGGAAAATTTTGATTTTGATTGATTAGGAGGTTCAAGTCATTGGGGTAAGAATAGGGGATGAAGAAGTGAGGTTGGTTGAAGGAAGAGGGTGATCCCCTTCAATGAGAAGATCATCCTCATCGATAAGATTATGAATAATTGTTTGGAGAGATTTTTAGTACTTAGTATGATGACCTAGTGCATGATGGTATGCAGAAATAAGATTGGAATCCAACCATGAAGGTTTAGGGCCACTTGAATCAAAAAACTTAATGGGAGGAAGGGTAATTATAGAGGCTTGAAATAACCACTGGAAGATTTTTGTGTAGGGACCAATGGTAGTTTTTGAAGTGGAGTGGATTTGAGGATGGTGGATGAAGGTAGAAGGGATAATTTACTTTGATGAGGTTTTATGGGAGCCTTTGATTCTATCTTGGACTCTCAAGAATAAGAAGGTGATTATGTCCTACTTTTAGTTTTGATTATTGGTGTCTTAGATGGCTTGGATTCTAATTTGACAATGGGGAACATTGACAATTTGAAAGAGGGAAGGTCGAGTTGGAAGAAAAATTAAACAATTTTGTATTAAATTTTTTCATAATGGGAGTATTAGATAAAGGTCCTTACCCTAAGAGGGATGGAAATTCTCTTAAGAGGTATGATGTGTTATTAGATTGCTTAGGAGGGATAGTCTTGGAAGGATTGAGCTAGATGTTTTTATGTGGATGTGTGATGGATTTATTGATGGGCATGTCAAGATTCTTATACTTTAGTTGTGAGGAATTATCTTTAGCGGAATGATGACTATTTCAACTAGAGGGTTTGTAGAAATAGAACTAAATGATGTGAATTTTAGTATAGATATGAATATTGCAAATAATAGCTCTTTTCAAGAAAGAAAATTGCAGCGAGATGCACATCAACTTTGTTGCAATAAAAATGAGACCTCTAGTGTCCCACGAAATGCCAAAATCTGTTAGTGGCGAATCACGGCCCCACTGACGCACATCATCGCTTCTAGGTTGATGTTTCAGGCATCCAGTGTGATTGCACAACATGGAAACCTCTCTCCAAGTGTGGGACTTGTGAAACTGAGAGAGGAATCTCCATATTAGAGGTTGGTTCCTCAAACTCCTCTGATTTAGATCTATATTTGCACAACTATAGAGGTTTAGATCCTAATCCTACTCTAAATTGCAAGGAGACAGGGATAGAAGTGCAAAAATTGAAACTAACTAAAGATGGTGATGCACCAAAAGGAGTGGTGAATATTTTTGTCATGCAAATAGACACAAACCAAATATTGCAACATAAAACATACACAGGCTGATAAGATATAATTTAGGATCTGAAATGAAGCAAATAATACAAACAAAGGGATTGAAACCCGTTCACAAAGCTTGCATTATCATCTCCAATGTCAAAATCACTGCATTACAACCTCAGAGAGGTAGAAAACCTATTACAGTCTTTGAAGAGGTCTGATTCTTGCAACAATCACTTGCTGGAGGTGAAAGAAGAAGATTGCTATGCCAAAAGTGTTCCCCTTTAGAAATGAGCCAAATCTGGCTTTTACATTGCATGGGTCGAGCCCAGGAGAGAGAAAACATACAAAACGTGGGAGCCCATTCCTCATTGACTAAAAATGCATTAAATCAGCATGGAGGACCTTACAAACCCATACCCTACCATTTTTGACCAAATTGGAGGAGAATGCGACCCATTCTGTATTAAATTTGGTCGCTGAAATGTCACTTCTGGCCATGAACACGTGTCAGATCCGTTTCTTAACTTTCTCTCTCTAGACTAAACCAAAATTCAATATTGACCTTAGAATCATGTAGAGAATTTTATAAGCTTTCCAATGATATAAAGAACGTGCAAATCTGAGCTCTGGATCGAAAGATATGGTGATCTGAAGATTTAGGGCACAAAATAGGAAAAAATGGGTTTTAAAATTTTTTCCGCGCTCCGCCACCTGGACGACACGTGTCGGGCACTGATTGGATGAGCAATTCTCTCTCCTTCCCTTACCCATGGGTTTTCCTTGAAAGTTTTGACTTTTTGTAATTTTGGAAAATTTCCCATTTTTTCCCTACGTCCCCGCCACTTGGGACACGTAGCATGATCTGGTTGGAGGACAGGGGTGCGGGGTCATCCTTCACCTTTTAGTTTTTGGCCAAAACTTTTGCAAAATTCTCTAATTCCTCCCCAAGCTCCACACTCCCCTTCTCTTTAGGACACGTGTCCTCTTTTTATTAGCTCGGGCCAACGTTTCAAACCTTGCCCCTTTAAATATTTTGGACGTTTTCCCTTATGACACGTGGCATTTCCTGATTCATCCGCGGGCCTGCCGGCTTTTCGCGTCCCTCACGTCCATTTGGCCTGGTTGTCCCAAACTTTCTGGGACAAATTCCTCTGATCCACCCGATTCGGGCTTCCCTGTCCCTCTTTGAGGTGAAGACACGTGGCGTGATTTGATTGGCTTTCGGCTCCTTTGGCTTTCCACGTCCCACGTGTCCCTTTATCCCAACCGGCCCAAGTCAGAAAGTTCTCTGCTTCGGGCCGATCCAGGCGGTTCGCGTCCTCGCGGCCCAGATGTCCCAAACTGTTCCGCTCAGCAGTTAGTCAATTTTGCTTTTACCTTCAACAGAATCGGCTTTCCGCGTCCCTCGCGTCCCGATGTCCCAACTATCCCAAAGGTCTTTGCATGCAGCACCGCCCGGAGGCTTTTCGCCCGATTTGCGCCTAACGTCCCAATCGTCCCAAGGGCCGCTGGACCAGACTTAGCCAATTTTCTTGATTTTTTCTGGCCCGAGCTTGTTTTTGCAACTTTTTCACCCTTTTTTAGAACTTGCTCCTTTCTTCTTGGACAAGAGTTAGAAAAAATTTGAGGGAACCCTAGAAACATGATTTTCTGCCTTGAATCAATCTATTTCCACGGACTTGAGTATTCTCGATGCATGTCCAAAATTTACCCTGGAGGGTGAATTTTGGATAACGATTATTAATGGATAATTTTGGATGGATTATAATAATTGATGTGTCTGAATATGGTGATTACATGGTGCAATTGATCTTGATTATTATTTTATCTATATTTATTCTTATTACATGTGTTTCCAATTGAATATATGCAATGGTTAAGTATGGTTCAATGAAAACTTGGTTATCTATTACGATGTATCTGCATGATAATATATTGACAAGAAACACAAAAGAGGGACCTAGTAGCTTTGTGCACTTTGGGTGAGAATTCATATTTGTCTAAATGAAGTGCCAATGCACATATCCATTAGGTGAAATAAATAAGACTTCATTTTGGTTCAATTTTCGGAACCTCTTTTCAAGTTGTTTTCTAGAATGTTGTTTGAAGATGGTGTATTGATTAAATATGGAGAGCATTGAAATTTGGGTAGAGAATGGTCAAGATCGGTTTTGTACGTAGATATAATACTAGACCTGATTTCAATGTGTGATGCTGGTTATGAGGCTTTATTTTGCATCTTTCTATTAGAATTGTACGAATGGATTTCAACATATGCATTAGGAAAGTGTTGGATTTATAGACTGAGACTTTCAGCATAAAAGGGTTATTAGACTCTTGTTAGTGCTGATGTGGAGTGGACTCATATTGTAGATCATTTGTGGGTTGGAGCATTGTGCGGTTATACATTGGAGTATGTTATTTCTACTTATTTTTTCCAAAGGAAGTTGAGTTCATATTCTTACATGAACCCGAGGATCGTATTTGCACACTATACCATTTTCAATCAAGATTTTTACTATAGAACTATATTTAGAGTGCCTACATATGGCTAGAAAAATTCCACCATATACGGGGGTAGGAGAAAGTGTCGAGAAATATGGAAAACCTAGCTACAAAAAGTAGAGAGAGGAAAAATTCCTCAAGGTTAGTAAAGTTTGAGAGAGGTACATGACATGCACACATGATATTCATGAGGCGCTAGAGTTAAGGAGGATGATGAATTGTAAAGTTTTTTAATATCTTATGTAAGATTAGCAATCACATCATTAGGCTCTCTAACTTTAGGAAATCATAGTAGAGAATCCCCTTCACTTTTTATGGGAGTGCATCGAGAGAATATCGTGAGGACCATAGGCATGAATTTGAACCCACCTAGCCACCTTTCCCTTGCACATGGTGTTCTAAATCAAGAAGTAGTCATTGAGAAGCATGCTAGTGTAAGTAAGAAAGTAGAGGCAAGTAGATATCGATTTGTGTTCAATTTAGGAGATAAATTTAGAAACATGCCCATCGCATCATAGTCCACACCATTATTTGGAATTATTATGGAAGGATTGTTCTCAAAGTGCGTCATCAAGACAAAATTTTGGTGTGCGAGATCATTCAAGTACTATAGTATAATTTACTACCATGTAGAACATTAATTTTCATTATAATACCACAACCGGAATGCAAGGAGTACATCAAATTGTATACAACCCACCACAATGGGAAAAAAAAGGTTCAGATTGGATTAATAGTAGGAAATAATGGTGGAGGTTTTGGTTACCTGATCCAATGTATAAGGTCCACGTCCCCAAAACCCCCACATCAATACCCATTGCTATTGAAACCTTGGGTTTAGTATGAGATGTATCTCTATTTACTAGAGTATAGAGGGATTGAAGATGCAACAGCATTTGCGAAGTGTGAAATTTTATGGCACACTAAGGGAATTACAACTTCATATAGAAATGCTAGTCGGTTTTATACTACGCTACAATGGAGCATGCATATTTGGTACAGGAAGTATGAACCACATCAGACTATGGTGGATTATAATGATTTGAATTCTAAATTTATGACGAGTTACACTTTCCATAATTTGAGCAACGAGATCATAAGCATGCTCAAAGATACCAATCAGGTATTAGATGAAAGTGTGAGGGAGTATGATGCTTGTTTTATGACCCTGTCATCTAAGTTGTCTTATGACATTCATCCTATTCAATATGCACAATATTTTGTTAGGGGACAAATGACTCCATTACGAAAATAACTCTCACATAAGACATATGTGGATCCAAATGAGGCCTTAGAAGTATATTTGTGCCTTGAGGTGGTTAGAAGTGTTGATCTTGAAGTGAGTCCATTCTTATAGGCTTAGATTACAAAAATGGAATAATAGTTGGAGAAGCTTTACACTAACTCAACTCATGAGATGAGCGGTGGAATTTGGTGAAATTTTTTTGAAGTGGAGGGACATGCTAAAGACATTCTCCCATGTAGGTCGGTGAGAGCACTATTATTATATTGTGAATTCTATAACCTAAACCATGATGTTCAATATTTCCTATTATTGTAGTGTGCGCTTACAAAGAAGGTGTCCATGTATTGTAATATTTACAAGTCCCACACTCGTGACACTGTTGACTAAAAATTTATTGATCACATTCATGAAGTCATTGATACAAGAGTGCACTAGACTAGTGTGGCAAGTGGATCTAAGGAACAAGAAGCCCATAATCATAAAGGGAACAACTATGGAGACACTTGGAGTGGAGGCTTCCTAGGAAAATATAGATGTCAATGTCACAGAGGTGGTAGAGGCTAGTTTGCGTGAGGAACTTGTTATATTTATGGCTCACCTTATCATTACCAGCAAGATTTCCCTCGAAATGCATCATGTTTATGGTGTGGAAACCCACATAAGTTGGAGGATTACCAAAATTTATACGAGAATATGAGAAAACATAAGAAGAAAGACAAGGGTGCCAGGATGATCAAGGTGTAGTGCACGAATTTTTATCAATGAATGCCTATAAAGACTAATCAGAGTTACAACCATTGTTGGTGAAAATGCGCATTGAGGCAACACGTGCACGTGACCCTATAAGAATCAAAAACTTATTACTAGGGAGAAAGTGAAACATGTTAAGTATTTAGACATAGAGCTTGAAGGAATTCTACCAGAGACGATGGGTTTCATTAGAGATATGCAGGGTGAGATACAATGCTTAAAGGAATAGGCACACGCAAGAGAGAAGGAAAAGAGTGTTGAGCTCCTACAAAATAATTTAGGTGAATTGAAAGATGTTTTTAAGATGTTGCACTCAGAGAACATCATCCCATTACTAGGGGAATGGCTTTAAGAGAAGGTACCATGCATTGGAGTTGAGTGTGAGAGATAGATACTTCATGTGAATCTACCACCTCATGACCATGAATTTGACAAGGAGAACATTGGATGCATTAATTGATGGTTGTATGGTAAGTAATATATTGATAGATATATGTGTTAAAGTAAATGTAGTCACTCTTGAAGCATGGAAATAGATGGGAAGACCTACGTAACAACCATCTTCAAATGTGTTGTACATGGAAAAAAAGGAAATGCCTATTGGGGTACTAAAGGATGCATATATTATCATTCAAGGAGATAATTTTAGTGGAGACTTTGAGGTATTAGATCTTAAAGAACTATAAAACTTTATAGCATTACATAGGCTACCCTAGTGTTATGCAAACAATGTTGATTTGTTCTTTAATAAGAGGTACATTAGTTTTGAGAATAGAGGATTATACCGCTATTTGAAAAGAAGGTGGATCCCTATGTTGAGCCTTTGACCGAGGAAGATCTTAATAAGATTAATGTAGCAATGGTGTGCGATCAAGAAAATTTTCAACCATCAAAAAAGTTATTCTTCAAAGGGAGGATGCGTAGTTTGTAAGTGACACTACTAGTGTTTCTTGTGAAAAATTTTCCCATGGCACATATGAATTAGTTGGGTGTGAATTTAAAGGAAGAGTTTCAAGGATGATCGGGACACGTATGGTGAGGTGATTGGCTTTAGTTTAGGTACCAAGATACACTGGAAAAGGAAATCCCGATACATTTTTGCGCTCTATGGAGACTGAGTGGTTAAATGAAGGGGATATAAGGAATATACTAGTCTATACCTTATACGGGAAAACAACACACTAGTAGTAAATGCATAGAGATAATCTTTTAGAGTGGTGAGAAGTTAGAATTGCCTTTTTAACCAGGTTTACTCAAAGAAATGTACCTACATGCATTTGTGAATTTCATGGTAAGTATTTTGCTTCGCATCACATCCATGAGTGTGAGAGATCATCGGTGTAGGGCGGGTGACCTTACCACCATAACTATGGGTATAAAATTTCTACATAGTATATGGATGCATGTGCACAAGGTATATCCATGTTGAGTTGAAAATAGAAATAATAAATGGGAAAGAGATTACTTCGTATATGATCCAAACTTTTTATTATTTTTATACTAAGCCTCCAAGTCCATGAAGCATTAAAATTATGAAGTGCATCACTTTAAAGGATAGCATGAAGGATGAAGAGATAATGTTAGAAATCTTTAGAGAACCTGATCTTAAGGCATGCCTTGATCTTGAGGAAACAAATGAAGAAGAAATGGTATGATCCTAGAAGGCAAAGGAAAAGGGTAAACCGGTATATATAATTGATGATGAGGAAGTTGAAAATTTATGAGTTATATACACTAAATCTATTGATCTTGTGTGTGGGTGTGTCTTGGTACTTACCCAATATTTTAGGGCCCAACACTAAGCACATGCCTTCTTTCAGCTTGATCTTCATCTCATTTAAAGAAGGAATCACACCTTTGAACTCATGATATCCTCATGGGAATAAATCCTAGAAGTCATGCAATAGTCTAATGATATTTTTTACTTCCCGATCTAACTTTTAATCACAAATAATCACTTCCTTGGGTTCATCTTTTGTACCAATGTTAAATTTATTTGTCTTCATAAGATCATGGCATGTGCATGTCTTATCATCTATACAATCTGTTACCTCGCGCACAAGAATTTAGGGAAAAGCACTCAATAAAAAGGGGTTTTAGAAGGGTTTAAGTGAAACTAGGGTGTGTGTGAGAGGAAGAACAAGGGTTTAAAGGACTTATCCGTAACCAACATCATGGGGTCACTTGAAGAAAAATGTGAGAACCCAACTAGGCATGATGAGTGGATAAGGTGTCATCCCGGAACCTTGGAGGTTAAGAAATGATATTTCACCGTAAGGAATATTCCTAGAGACATTATTACAGTTAGTGGAAGGTTTATGAAGAGGATAAGCATTCACCAATGGAGGACCACATCAACACTTGACACATGATCTACTCATAAGAGAAGTCATGGTGGTGGTTGATGATCCTATTTAAAGAGATGTTTGGGTCAAGAGTAGAAGAGATAGATGGAGACAAAACACAAGGAAAAAAAACACATGGAGGCATGAAGGGAATCCAGAGATAATGCATAGAGAATGTAGAAGAATTGAAGGAGAGTAAAAAGTGCTCCAAGAATGTTAGAGTTTATAGTACTTAGTGATAGATGGTTATAAGGGATACCATGAGCATATGTATGGGTACTAGGATCTATAACAAGGGATATAATCAAAATAGTATAGTTAGAATTTCATATCGAGAGAAGTTTATAGGAGTTAGGTCTTTGTCATTTAATATATATGGTTTGAGATGACCCTTTTGAATGTAGTATGGCTGCCAAAGATTTTGTTAAATCAATATACATGGATCTATTTTGTACATCTTGTTTATGGGTGTAAACCCTCATGTTATATGACTTATCATGGCTCGAGATATGGTTTATTATACTTCTTATAATTTCATTTAGCTTCTACGATGCATTGATGTGTAGATCTATTGGTTGCATCTTCTACCTATTAAAGTAAGTGAATGTACTTCTATATCTGTAACTAATCCTCCATTAATGGTAAAACTCTCTTGCAAATCTCACATAAATGAGGGGTTGGTGCCCACACATGCCTCAAGTGAGCATCCAACATATGTTGGATGATAGGGCGATGTGCTTGGGGTTAGAAATAAATATTGACGGTAAAATAATGATCTGCACCTAGTTAGGAAGAGACCTTATAGGATGAATCCTAATCTACGGATAGAGGTGAAAGAGGAAATTGATAAAATGCTCAAGTTTGGAATTATTGTGCCTATTGAAGAATCTGAATGGGTTATCCCCATGGTCATAAAAATTAAGATGTGAGGATAAGGATTTATGTGGATTACAAGAAGCTCAATGCTTCATGTGTTATATACCCTTTTCCTAACCCTTTCACAAAGGATATTCTTGAAGGAGTTATAGGTCGTAATATTTATTATTTTACGAAGCATTTTCATGTTATCACTAGGTGCGAATCATGAAATAAGATTAGGAGAAGACTACTTTCACCATTGAGTGCATAACATCTCTGACATGGATGTTACTGTGATGAATTTCACTCTTGACATTACAAACATTGACATGTGATTTGTCTTAAGAAGGTGTAATCTTATGGATTTTGAAATCATGTTTGCAATGGATAATTCATTATTTGTTGAAAATGTTCACTTTTTTGTGGTTTCTTCTTACTTGAAAATGAGGCCATTCATCTCTTCGTACAACTTAAATTCACTATTAAAAGATGATGAACTTGTATTGTTGTTGTCTTAACTTATCTAGTGTTAATAGCAAAACCTTGGATTAATTCCATTGCTCCAAGGTATGCTTCAGTTCTTCTTACCTATTCATCTTGTTGTCTTGGCATTCGAAATGAAAGATAAATCTGGAATGCACCTTTTTTGTTTACAATTGTGAATGACCCTTCTTCAAGGATCATTGTTTAGCAACAAGCTTTAAGTGATAGGTCTGGGTCTTCTTGCTGATGTTAAAATGTTGAGTAGTGTATAGGGACCTTGAACCTATTACTAAAACACTAAGGTTGACCCTAGTCTAAGGGTATATCTAACCTAAGTTGGGGAGTGCTATGTTTATTTAAATGAAATACAACCTAAGGTAACTATAGACTTACCTAGGAACTAAGGTTGATTTTCTAACCTAATAATAATCTAACCTAAACTATTGCTAACCTAAAGGGTACCTATGGACTACTTGGCAATTGGCATGGTCGGTGGCATCAATTTTCAAGGCATTAAATGGAATTGATTTTGGTTTTATTACTATGGACTGCCAATTTTGGTAGAGGCATGGGAAGTTTAGTGGATGCCTAGTTGGCATCACCACTAAATGAAAATTGCATGAAAATTTGAAATTAAAGGTATCACCAAACATGGATGGCAATGGTGTGGAGAAATAGAAGGGAACTGCTATCCTTTGCATTTATTGATTTCATTTTTGGTGAAGAAACTACCTAGAAACATGCATGATGGGTTTTGGTATTGTAGTTTTGATCTTGATTCATTTTGAGTTTTAGCTCTACGTGGGGTTTTCGGTTCTTGAACCAGCGTTCTATTTTGGATATTACTATTATTTTTACATTCTTAAGATATTTTAGACTCTATGGAAGTATAAGAATAAGTGGAAGGGTTGAGTTTGTTGAAGTTACATGGAAAAAAAGAAGTCATTGAGACTCGGGTTGGAAATATTTTGCAAATCATGAAGAAGCTCTATCGAGACATGAAAAACTCTACCTATTAAGTTGCTCTACTTTTTCTTAAATGTCTTCATAAAAATAACTCTTCTCTTGGGGAAAATATGTGTGTTTATATAATGTTTTGATCTCATTTAAATGCTTGTATTTTCACAAAGATTTTTTTGTATGGATTCACCGTTATGATGGTAATACATTCTATCTTTTTTTCGTTTATTGGAAAAATGATTGAATCATGCTTAACTTCTGTTTGAACTTGATTTGATGTTGAGTCTTTTTGTATGCCTTGTTCGAGCTATGTTAAAACTATATAATAACTTATCTGATGTTGAACTTGAATGAATCTTCTCGAGTGCAATCTGTATGTTTGGCATGGTTGTTATTTTAACCCTGCTTGTGAGATATTTGGAATGTTTTATCGAATTCAATTACATATTCTCTAGTGTGAGCAAAGATTTCTCTAGGTTTTTCTTCTCGATTAGACTTTTTGTGTATGACTGGTTATTTTTACTTAAATCAGAGATGCAATAGATACTAAATGATTTCATGGTAAATAACGTTGAACTATTGAATAACTCGACTCTTGTCTAAGCTTGAATGAATACTTGAAGGAAATAGATTTTAACATTTTAGGGTTTAGCTCATCTTCTGAGTTTGAATTCATGCTCAAGACTTGTAGTCATGCCAACCTTTCATTTGTCTCTCTCTGTGGTTATGAATCTAGGTTGAGTTTTATTCCTCATGTTCCAGTTGTCTGTTTCAGTGATTATTGTGAAGATACTTGGTTCTAAGTTGGCTTGAATGGAAGTTTTTGATTGTTAAGTCTTTCTCTCTCCTTTTTTTCACCATCAATGGATGGGTAAGCTTATCGTGTTATCTCCTTGAAAAGGAAATCATTGCTCAAAAAGGTATAAATGATTTAAATGTTACTATGTCTTTTATACTTAGGGAAAATTGTGATAATTTCGATTTTATGCAATTACTTGTTTAGAAGTGTATGCAAAGGAAAGTTGCAAAAGCTATGGAATGAGGCTAAAGAGCCTCAAAGCTTTGCTAACTCATCCATGCACCATGAGATAAGAAATGAGCAAGGGTTTTCTACTTTGCATGCATTAGTTTGAAGTAAACAAACAAACTAAACAAATGAAACTAACCTCTATTCTTTGAAAGCTTGAAATAATGAACCTAAGAGGATCTAAGCAATCAGTTTTGTTGTTTTACTCCATGAGGGTGAATGAATCTCACTAAATGGCTACATGGCCAAGTTTAGCTATTCCATTACTAACCTAACATGGGTGCAAGATGAAGCTATTTTAATGGTGGATGACCCAAGATCAAATGCCTTATTAGCTTGGCTAATGAAAATGAGCTCTTAAGCTTTCTTAGGCTTGTTTTGGCTTTAGCTTATGTAAAGTTGTGTGTAAAGTTGTAGGTTGAATGGGTAGGCTTAGCCTTGTATTTATAGTTTTTGGTTTGGAAGAATTTGGAATTTGGGTGCATGTGGGACTAAATCTCAAAAAGCACTTTAGGATTAGATTAGGATAAACATGCTTTAGGCTTGTTAACTAGGGTTTAGGCTAGTTAAACTTGATTAGCAAGTGATTAGAGACTCATTGAGAGTTAGGAGGGGTCTAGATAACCAATTGTGACTAATAGATAGCCTATGAAGCCAATAGAAGTGGTATAGAGAGAACTAGGGAGGTTCTGAATGGTTGAAAGGAGGAATGTTTAGCTACTAAGAGAGATATTAGCCAAATAAGCTAATTATAGGAGGAATACGACCGAGAAGGTGTCATAAATGGGCATCTA
The DNA here is from genome assembly GCA_018340775.1 of Taxus wallichiana var. yunnanensis. NCBI lineage: Eukaryota > Viridiplantae > Streptophyta > Pinopsida > Cupressales > Taxaceae > Taxus > Taxus wallichiana. Next base: position 902,366,538 of record CM031234.1, on the reverse strand, counting down.
AGAATGGAGTGAAGAATGGGGAATTAATGAAGTGTCGTCAATTGAATGGATTGGATGAAATGCTAAGTGTAAGCATATTTTAGGTGTCTACAAGAAGGTAAATCATTTTCGCTTTTATTTTTGTGCTAAAGTCGTTATCGAATGTAAGTTCTAATAGTTCATTAGGATTCAATAGTTGTTTAGGGTTGATTTTTTCTTGGCCTTGGGTCATCAAATATATCACGTCTCTTTTTTATTTTGGTAAGACTACCTCCTAAGACCTCATCTATACCGATATTCGTTGTTATCTCCTCTTTACTGTTCTTAGTTAAAAAGACTAGGTAGACTTACTCCTTAGCTATTACTTTATGTTTTCTTCTCGTATTTTTTAGGAGATGGTTACTTATAGTCTGGAGAGTAAAGGTATTTATAATACCATCCTCCTTGAATTCTGAAAGGTAGATGTATGTTTTTCTTTGTTCTCTCTATCTCAGGACAACTATCATCTAACCCGATCCCGATCTAACCCCTCTTAGGATTTAAATGGAAAAAAATAGAGAAAATACTTGTTTATAATATCCTTTCTTGGATTTATAGTGAACAATCTCTTTCTCTCTTTCCTTTCATCTTTCACCTATATCACTCTTAAGGAGGGAGCTGACTGTTGGGTTTGTAATATATTGAAGAATTGCGAGGATTTGTGGTGATTGATAAATCCCCCTATTCTTCTCTTTGAATTTTACATTTGTAGTGATTTACTCATTTGTGATGTGTGATTAGTTCTAACAGCATGTCAAATCAAATTCATCCTTGATCAAATCTATTTGATTTTGATCCTAAACTTAGGTTGATTCTTGACTCGAATTTAGGATATAGATACTTAAATAAGAAACTCTTTCCTAAAGGTGTTATGGGTTCATCCTAAATTTATCCTAATGATTGATTGAGCTTGGCATTTTATTATTCTAGGATGAAGTTAAGTGAGATAATGTTGAGATAAATGTATTATTGTTCCATCTAATGTAGACCAGGTTCCTTAGAGATGTTAGTGTTAGTATCTTCTTAGGTAAGATGGAATTAATTTAGATGTAAATCATAAAAACAAAATGAAATGCAAATTAGTTTGTGATTTCGGTGAAATATTATTTATCTCGTATTAATGTTTTAAATTTTTCTATGAAATCATTAGTTGAAATTTGAATATGCTTATATCATAATCTTTTCTTAATGATGATATGGGTTATCATTTTTATTTCTCTCTATATTTTATGACTGGTATTTCTTTATGATATGTCTTTCTATAATGCTTTAACTATTTCATAAAAGCAGAGTTCCCTTTATGAAACAATTATTTAAAATAACATCATTTTAATGCTTAGTGTTTATCATTCTCGATTTTATGAACTCGACCCGTTCTAGCAATTTCAGCAAATGGACTTCGTAAGTGGTAAAAGGAGAAAAGACCTTTTATGATGTTACTTTTTTTTACCAAAGACACTTTGGATCTTGTATTTTTAATTGATCTTATTGATGTTGATTGACACTAAATATGTATGACGTGTTTGGACTTATAATGTATGAATTCCACTTTGATGAATGGAAAATTTGTGGGTTTATTTGTACTTGATGTGTCATATTTTTGTATATTTTGTGAATGGAAATGATAAGCTTATCTCTATTATTTTATTTATATATCTGTAATGAACCCTCTCGGGTTGATTTAAAATAAACTAGAGGATAAGGGTACTAAATATACTACCCTCTTATTCAATACAACTTATTAAAGTTGGCATTCATGATTGGTCATTTAATTAAATCACTATGGTTTACTAAAATGATGTTGGTGGATAAATGAAACCATTATGATAACTTGTAAAATGTTACGGAGTTACAAATGAACCTTAATACTTATTTAGTAAAGGGAAGGAAACTATTCTGCAATGTTATGCACCTATTTTAAGACCTTCTGGAAGTTAAATCCTAATGTTATATTGGAAAGAGGAATATGTGCTTCCTCTTGATTAACTCCTTAATCTGAATAAAACAATTGAAAATAATATATTTATAGAATTAGACTTCATCCCAATGAATTATATCATAAAAATATCTGATTCAAAACTAAAACAAGCTAAGACTTGGATAAGTTAATTAAGTTAACATCTCTGTTAGTATGTTGAATCTGTTTGTGAAAATGAATCATAAATTAGAATGTTAATGAATTCAAAATAAATCTTTAGGAAGGGGTTTGGAGGAAGATATATCTGTATAATAAATCCAATGGTGGTTCAGTAGGGATCCTATAATTAAACATTAAATAAGGAAAATAATTAAGTCATTGACTTTTTTCTTGGGTATGTACATCCAGATGGGATGAACTCAATTGGATGTTGGCACACACCAACTGCAGTACAATACCTTTATGAAGAATTGGGTCTTCACGAGGATATTATGTTGCAGTTGACATATTGCAACACCCTTCATAGTTTAATCATCTAGATCTACAATAAACTTGGACTTAATCATAGTTATACCCTAGGTTAAAATAGAAGCATAATCTAGTGTCGGGGGCAACTCACGACGACCGGGGATAACTAGACACATGCAATTGACTTAGGTCGATTGAGTATGTCTATGTACCCTTAATCACCACAAGTAGTCCTCTACACTAAACTATGTATCTAACCTTGCTTAGGGTTGAACCTTGAAATAGTGGACCTGACAGAGTTGGTGAAGACAATTCTAGATAACAAATGAATTGGGGTGAAGGACATATTTTGTTTGACGAGTATGTCATCTAGGAATATAAACATGAACAATATGTTGAAAATCTTTGGCCAAAGTATCACAAGCTATTGGTAGCATTGTCCTGTGTCACCTAGTTTAAGAAGTAGGATTTCAAATGAATATTGGTAACAGATATTTAGATAGACCTCTTAAATGTAACTCTTTAATACCTCGAAATGGGTAAGAGGACCAAGTATACTTAGTAGACAAATGACTAAGCTAACATGAGAGATCGGTATGATATCGAGTCATGAAATGCATGAAATGAGAGATTGGTGGTACACCAAGTCATTACATTGGTATATGGTTATCTATTATGAGATTGATTTGCATGGAATGTGTGTTCTAAATTATGATTATTTAGAATAGAGAAAATTATAAAGAAAAATTCCTTGTTTCTAAAGTCTTAAAATAGGAATGTTACATATTGGTATCAGAGCTGAAGGTTGTAGCTCATGGACCTATTGTGTCCATAATTTGATAAAACTTAATTTTTCTTTTTAATAGAAAATGGTTAAAACAAGAGGAAGTGTTGCAGATAACCCACCACCTAATGGAGAAGCAACTACAACCCAAAAACTTGATGAGATCCTTGTTTCCCTGTTGGAAAAAAGAGATCATTTAGTTGTACTTGAACAACAAGTAATGGGCAACAAGGAGGAGGAATAAAATGTTGGTAATACCAATCAGTCACCTCATGTGGACAATTCCAATGTTGAAATTTTGGGCGTTGATAACAATAATGCATCCAATGCTATAAAAAGGTAAGATTGGAAGTTGAACTCACTAATGACATAAAAAGGATAATTTCACCCAATTTTTATGGAACTATACTAGGAGATGGAGCTGAGAATTGGCTCAATGAAATGGAGAATTACTTTGCAATAAGGAACTTCTCTGAGGAAACAAAAGAAATATGGGGAGCTTATCAGATTTCCCATGAAGCATCTTCATGGTGGGACAACCGTAAGGTTGAGTTAAACATTGATGAAACAAACATTACTTGGGATCAATTTAAAAATTATTTTAGGCAACGATGGCTACCAAAACTTTATTATGATCAGAAAATAACTGAATTTCAAAACTTAGCTCATGGAAAATGAATTGTAACAGAGTACTGGGAGAGGTTTACTAAACTCCTTAAGTACATACCTCTAGTATCAAACTGACGAGAATTTTAGGATATGAAAATTTATCATGGTATTAAATCCCATTATAGGTGGTGAGGTGGATGTTCATAGCCAAACCACTATGGAAGGGGTTGTAAAAAATCCATAAGGTAGGAGTAGAAATTGAAAGGGGTCTCGCCCATAAGGAGGAAATAAAAAAGAAAGTTCTAAACTCTTCTTCATCTCTTGCACCCAAAAAGGGACCATGAAAAAAATTTGGTATGAAAAAAAATTTGTTACTGATAACAACAAGAAAATAGCAGAACATAAACATGTTGCTAATGTGTTAAGAAAAATAATAATGGACAAAAGCCCTATGGTGGTACGAATGATAACTTTAAGGATGGAAATAAATTTGAGCCTATGAAGGGACTTGTAGTAGGTTGTTACAATTGTGGCAAGGATTATTACGTAAATCAATTTCCTTTGAAGAAGGATGACCGTAATCAACAAAGATAATATACATGCTGCAAAGAGTTTGACAAATAGGTGAAAAGCAAGTTACACCCATAGAAGTTCTAGGTAAGTTATTTGGTATACCTGTAACTATAATTTTTGATATTGGAGTTACTTGAATGTTTTATTTCTACTAAATTAGCTTTGAAATTAAAAACAAAATATAGAAAAATGGATAAATCATGGGTTGTACATTATGGAAATAATGATTTTCACACAGTTAGTATGTGTCTTTTTGGAGCAATCCTTGACTTTTCTAGTTTTTCCACTAAAGTTGACCTTTATGTTGCTCCTTTGGGGTCTTATGATGTAATCATAGGAGTAAACAGGCTACCTGAACATAAGTAAAAAGTTGATTGTTTTGAAAAACATATTAGTTGTTTGAATGACCTACAGAAAACAACATACATTCAGGAGATAAAACGTGAGATTTCAGTTAGGAAATTGTCAGCTATGTAACTTAAAAATGCCAAAAACAAAGGATGCACCTTGTATGAAGTAAAATTTTCTAAAACAATCTGATGAAAGTGGTGACTTCATGGAAAGATACTTGCTGATTATGAAATTTCAGTGATGTGTTTCTAGAAGAGTTACCCGGTCTTCCACCCAAACGGGATTTTGACTTCACGATTGAGATCAAGTCGGGAACCAAACCTATTTCCAAGGAACCATATAGAATGAATACCATTGAACTAGTAGAACTTAAGGCACAGTTGCAAGAACTTTTTTCTAAAGGTTTGATAAGACCGAGTGTCTCACCTTGGGGAGCACTGGTAATTTTTGTGAAAAAGAAGGATGGAATTCTTAGATTTTGCATTGATTATAGGATGTTAAACAAAGAAACAATTGAAAACAGATATCTAATTCATATAATTAATGATCTATTTGATCATATGTGTGGTGCATCGTGTATTATAAAATAGATCTTCGATCTGGATATCATTAGTTAAAAATAAAGGATGAAGATATTCATAAAAAAACTTTTAGAGTAAGGTACGGACATTATGAATTCACAGTTTTACCATTTGGATTAATGAATGCACCTACAACTTTTCTGAATTTAATGAATAATATTTTTCAAGAATACTTTGACAAATTTGTTCTTGTATTCTTGAATGATATTCTCATATACTCTAAAAGCATTAAACAACATCATGAGCATTTGAAAATAGTTCTAGAAATCTTAAGAAAGAGAAGGTTATATGGTAAGTTGTCCAGATGTTCTTTCTACGATATAAAAGTGCTCTATTTTGGTCATGTCATAAGCAAATATGGAATAGCGGTAGATCCCTCAAAAATTGTTACAATAAATGAGTGGCCTACACCTAAGAATGTACATAAAGTTAGAAGCTTCATGAGTCTTGTTGGTTACTATAGGAAGTTTTTTAAAGACTTTCTAAGGTCATTGCACCAATAAGTTTGTTGTAGAAGAAAGATAAGAATTTTGTGTGGAATGAAAATGTGAATCTTCATTTAAGACTATGAAGGATCAGTTAACATCAAGACCTATTTTGGCTATACCTTTGACCCTAATGGATACTTATTGTTGTAATGGATGCATCCTGGGAAGGTCTCGAGGTATTTTGTTGCAAAATGATCATGTTATAGCTTAGGAAAGTAGAAAAATCAAGTTACATGAACCAAATTATGCTCCACATGACCTAGATCTTGCTTCCATTGTTCATGCACTTCAAGTATGGAGGCATTACCTTCTTAGTAGACATTTTGAATTAAAAATTGATCGTATTGGGTTGAATTATATTTTCACTCAACCAAATATGAATGCAAGACAATGAAGATGGTTATAATTTTTATCTCAGTATGATTTTGACGTAAGTTATATTAAAGGTAAGGAGAATAGAGTGGCAGATGTACTAAGTCATAGGAAGCACATTTCTATCTTATAACATTGAGAACTAAGTTTAAGGATGAATTAAAAAGTGTCATGGAATTTGATTCTTATTTTTAGCAAGTAAAAACAACACTTACTGTAGATTAGAATGATGTGAGATATAAAGGTTTTCACTTTGAAAATGAAGGAATCTTGAGGTTTAAAAATAGAGTATACATACCTTTGTTAAATGAATTAAGAATGAATTTGTTAGCTGAATTTCATATTTCACCTTTTCTCTGACACCCGACATTACTAAAATGCTTGCTAATATAAAACAACAATATTTCTTGAAAGGGATGAAAAAGAACGTGATTGATTTTGTGACACATTGCTTATAATTTTAGTGTGTTACAAATGAACATATACATCCAGTTGGTTTACTATATCCTCATAAAGATATCGCAATATAAATGTCAAGTAATAAGTATGTATTTTGAACAAGAGTTGCCTATGTCAAGAAATAAACAAGATGTTGTTCTAGTTGTTGTTGATAAATTAACAAAGGTAGCACATTTTATTACTAGTAATCTTAAGGATGATTCACCCATTTTAGCAAAAATATTTGTGCATGAAATTTTTAGATTACATGGAGTACCTAAATTGATCATATCGGATAGAGACCTAAGAATGACATCTAGATTTTGGAAAACACTTAATGCAGCCCTAGGGACTAAGCTAAATTTCAATTTTACATATCATTCAAAAATAGATGGAAAGAATGAAAGAGTTAATAAAGTTTTAGAGGATATGTTACAAATGTATTGCATGGATAAAAAGATAAATGGGAATATTACCTTTCATTAGTTGATTTTTCTTATAACAACACATATCACTCCTCTCTAAAAATGGCACCTTTCAAAGCATTATACGGAAGGAAATGCAGAACTCTATTTAGCTGGGATAGCATAGAGGATAAAGAGGTAATCGGACCTGAAATCCTTTTAGAAATGGAACAACAAGTTAAAATGATTTTGAACACTTGAAGGAAGAAACAAATAGGAAAAAGAGTTATGCAGACTTAAAACAGGTTGATAAGAAATTTGAACTTGGTGAGAAGGTATTTCTGAGGGTTAAACCAAAAAAGAGTTCTATAACTTTTGGCAAGTCTTCCAAGTTATCACCTCATTATGTGAGACCCTTTGAAATTGTTAAATTAATCAACCCCAGAGCCTATTGTTTAGCTTTACCTCAAGAATGCATAATGTTTTTCAAATATCTTTGCTTTGTGTAAAATTGGAATTCCTTGCAGATCCAAGACCCACAAATAATCATGGTTAAACCCATATGAGTGCTAGAAACTCACCAGTTGCACTTAAGAAATCATGAAATAAGTCAATGTAATGTCCAATGGGATCAGTTTAATGAAGAAAGTGTAACCTGGGAAAATCTTGAAGATATGAAAACTACTTTTCCATATTTGTTTGAATAGAATTGATTCTTTGATTGATAAAACATTAGGATTTTATTCATATTACGTCAATAAACCTTCCATTCTTGGGAAAATACTAAACTATTTAATAATGGGACAACTATTTTAATGCTAATTATGGAATCTAAATTTCACAAATCTAGTACTCACTTGTGAACACATGAATGGAAGGATGATAATTTAATTTTATCCTAGACTTAAATTGTTTGATTAAGTTAGTCATAGGGATGATGATTCTTTTAAAAGGGAGGTATGTAACATCTCGACATGGTTGATACTTTGATGACTTCCACTCTTGACATTGCAAACGTTGACATGTGATTTGTCTTAGGAAGGTGTACTCTTGTGAATTTTAAAATCATGTTTGCAATGGATAATTAATTATTTGTTGAAAATGTTCACTTTATTGTGATTTCAGATTACTTGAAAATGAGGCCATTCATCTCTTCGTACAATTTAAATTTACTTTTAAAAGATCATGAACTTGAATTGTTGTTTTCTTAATTTATCTTGTGTTAACAAAAAAACCTTGGATCAATTCCATTGATCCAAGGTATGATTTAGTTCTTACCTATTCATCTTGTTGTCTTGGCATTCAGAAATGAAAGATAAATATGGAATAGGCCTTGTTTTGTTTACAATTGTGAAGGACCCTTCTTCAGGGATCCTTGTTTAGCAACAAGCTTTAAGTGATAGGCCTGGGTCTTCTTGCTAATGTTAAAATGTTGAGTAGCGTATAGGGACCTTGAACCTATTACTAAAACACTAAGGTTGACCCTAGTCTAAGGGTATATCTAACCTAAGTTGGGGAGTGCTATGTTTATTTAAATGAAATACAACCTAAGGTAACTATAGACTTACCTAGGAACTAAGGTTGATTTTCTAACCTAATAATAATCTAACCTAAACTATTGCTAACCTAAAGGGTACCTATGGACTACTTGCAATTGGCATGGTCAATGGCATCGATTTTCAAGGCATTAAATGGAATTTATTTTGGTTTTATTGCTACAGACTACCAATTTTGGCAGAGGCATAGGAAGTTTAGTGGATGTCTAGTTGGCATCACCACTAAATTGAAATTGCATGCAAATTTGAAATTAAAGGTATCGCCAAACATGGATGGCGGTGGCGTGGAGAAATAGGAGGGAACTATTGTCCTTTACATTTATTGATTTTATTTTTGGTGAAGAAACCACCTAGGAAAAATGTATGATGGGTTTTGGTATTGTAGTTTTAATCTTCATTTCATTTCAAGTTTTGGCTCTGCATGGGGTTTTTCGGTTCTTTGAACCAATAGTTCTATTTTGGATATTACTATTATTTTTTCATTCTTGAGCTATTTTGGACTCTATGGAAGTATAAGAAGAAGTGGAATAGTTGAGTCGGTTGACATTACATGTAGAAAAAGAAGTTGTCGAGGCTCGGCATGGAAATATTCTGCGCAAATCGGAAGAAGCTCTATTAGGTATGATAGGCTCTACCCATTAAATTGCTCTACTTTTTCTTAAATGTCCTCATAAAAATAAATCTAGTATTAGGGAAAAATGAGTTTTTATATGACGATTTGATCTACTTTCGATGCTTGTGTTTTCATAGTATTTTTGTATGGATTCATTGTTATGATGGTAATACATTCGGGTTTTTTTCATTTGTTGGAAAAATGATTAAATCATAGTTAACTTCTATTTGAACTTGATTTGATGTTGATTCTTTTTGTATGCCTTGTTCAAGTTATGTTAAAACCGTATAATAACTTATCTTATGTTGAACTTGAATGAATCTTCTCGAGTGTAATCTGTATATTTGGCATGGTTGTTAGTTTAACCCTACTTGTGAGATATTTGGAATGGTTTATCGAATTCAATTGCATATTATCTAGTGTGAGGAAAGATTGCTCTAGATTTTTCCTTCTTGATTCGACTTTTGTGTATGACTGGTTCTTTTTACTTAAATCAGAGATGTAGTAGATACTGAATGATCTCATGGTAAATAATGTTGAACTGTTGAATAACTCGACTCTTGTCTAAGCTTGAATGAATACTTAAAGGAAATAGACTTTAACATTTTTGGGTTTAGCTTATCTTTTGAGTTTGACTTCATGCACAAGACTTGTGGTTGTGCCGACCTTTCATTTGTCTCTCTCTATGGTTATGAATCTGGGTTGAGTTATATCCCTCTTGTTCCAGTTGTTGGTTTCAGTGATTATTGTGAAGATACTTGATTCTAAGTTGGCTTGAATGGAATTTTTTGATTGTTAAATCTTTCTCTCTCCTTTTTCGTTTACCATCAATGGATGGGTAAGATTATCATGGTATCTCCTTGAAAATAAAATTGTTTCTTGAAAAGGGTAAATTACTTAAATGTAACTTTGTCTTTTATACTTGGGGAAAATGTGATAACTTATGATTTGATGCAATTATTGTTTAGAAGGTAAGTCATTTTTAGTTTTTATTTTTTGTGCTATAGTTGTTGTTATCAAATATAAGTTCCAATAGTTCATTGTGGCTTCAATGGTTGTTTGGGTTTGATTATTTTCTTGGCCTTGGGCCATCAAATATGTCACATCTCTTTTTCGATCTTGGTAAGAGTACCTCCATTTAAGGAAATGAGTTTTGAGACCTCATCTATACTGATATTCGGTGTTATCTCCTCTTTCTGTTCTGAGTTAAAAATACTAGGTAGACTTACTCCTTGGCTATTCTTTTCCATTTTCTTTTATATCTGTTAGGAGATGGTTACTTATAGTCTAGAGAGTTAAGGTATTTATAATACCATCCTCCTTGAATTCTGAAAGGTAGATGTATGTTGTTCTTTGTTCTCTCTGTCTCGGACAACTATCATCTAACCCGAGCCTGATCTAACCTCTGTTGGGATTTAAATGGAAAAAAATAGAGACCGAACTTGTTTATTATATCCTTGCTTTGATTTAGAGTGAACAATATCTCTCTCTTTCCTTTCATCTTTCACCTATATCATTCCTAAGGAGGGAGCTGACATGTTGAGTTTGTAATATATTGAAGGATTACAGGATCTGTGACTGATTGATAAATCCCCCCATTCTTATCTTTGACTTTTACATTTGTAGTGATGTACTCATTTGTGATGTGTGATTAGTTCCAAGAGCATGTCAAATTGAATTCATCCTTGATCAAATCTATTTGATGTTGATCCTAAACTTAGGTTGATTCTTGACTCTGAATTTAGGATATAGATACTTAAATAAGAAACTCTTTCCTAAAGGTGTTGTGGGTTCATCCTAAATTTATCCTAATGATTGATTGAGCTTGGCATTTTTTTATTCTAGGATGAAGTTAAGTGAGATAATGTTGAGATAAATGTATTATTGTTCCATCTAATGTAGACCTATTCCTAAGAGATGTTAGTGTTAGTATCTTCTCAGGTTAGATGGAATTAATTTAGATGTGAATCATAAAAATAGTAAATGAAAAGTAGTTTGTGATTTCGGTGAAATATTATTTATCTGGATTAATGTTTTAAATTATTTCTATGAAATCATTAGTTGAAAGTTGAATCTGATTATATCATAATATTTTCTTAATGATGATATGGGTTATCACTTTATTTCTCTCTCTCTCTTTTATGAATGGTATTTCTTTATGATATGTCTTTCTGTAATGCTTTAACTGTTTCATAAAAGTAGATTTCTCTTTATGAAACAATTATTTAAAAGAACATCATTTTTATGCTTAGTGCTTATCATGATCAATTGAATGAACTGACCCATGCAAGCAATTTTTGGAGATGGACTTCATAAGTCTTAAAAGGAGAAAACATATTTTATGATGTTAATTTTGTTTACCAAAGAGAATGGATCTTTTATTATGAAATATGAATCATTATTGAAATGTATTTATGGGAAAAGAAAGTTGAAATTTTAATTGATCTTATTGATGTTTATTGACACTAAAGATTTATTAAGTATGTGGACTTATAATGTATGAATTCCACTTTGATGAATGGAAAAGTTGTGGGTTTATTTGTACTTGATGTTTCATTTTTTTGTATATTTTTGTGAATGGCAATGATAAGCCTATCTCTATTATTTTATTTATGTATCTGTAATGAACCCTCTCGGTTGATTTAAAATAAACTAGAGGATAAGGGTACTAAATATACTACCCTCTTATTCAATACAACTTATTAAAGTTGGCATTTATGATTGGTCATTCAATTAAATCACTATGGTTTACTAAAATGATGTTAGTGGATAAATGAAACCATTATGATAACTTGTAAAATGTTAAGGGGTTACAAATGAACCTTAATTATTATTTAGTAAAGGGAAGGAAACTATTCTACAATGCTATGCAGTCTGCTTTAAGACCTTATGGAAATTAAATCCTAATGTTATCTTGGAAAGAGGAATATGTGCTTCCTTTTGATTAACTCCATAATATGAATAAAAAAATTGAAAATAATATATTTATAGAAGTATACTTCATCCCAATGAAGTCTATCATAAAAATCTGATTCAACTAAAAAAGCTAAAACTTGGATAAGTTAATTAAGTTAACGTCTATATTAGTTTGTTGAATCTATTTGTGAAAATGAATCATAAATTAGAATGTTAATGAATTAAAAACAAATCTTCGGGAAGGGGTTTAGAGGAAGATATATCTACATAATAAATCCAATTATAGTTATTGCTTGTAACCCTAATGGTTAATGAAACTAGTGGTTCAGTAGGGCTGTTGTAATTAAACTTTAAATAAGGAAAATAATTAAGTCATTAACTTCTTTCTTGGGTATGTACATCCAGATGGGATGAACTCGGTGATATCGGCACATGCCAACTACAAGATCGTATCTTTGTGAACACTTGGGTATTTGTCGAAATAGGGGATAAAATATGCAGAATAATCCCTTACGTAATCACAACAAGAGAAACTAATCTACGTAAAATATTATAGATCTCAAATAAAATTGCATAATAAAATAACACAACACAAAGAGACAAAGATTTAACGTGGTTCACCCAATTTGGGCTACACGTCCACCAAGAATCACTTTCTCATATTTTATTACAAGCCACTGCTCTCTCAATACAATACCCAAATTTGTTTGGAGCTATGCTCAAAAACACTACGTAATTCACATACGAATTCAAAACACATCTCAGTAATTGATCGGGGATATTTTTAGCGTCAAAAGTTCCCTAAACTTCCCTAGACCATGCCAGTGTAGTAGATCCTTTAGATATATTTTTGACAATTGTAAGAATGTGAAAAACAAACACTCTAAGCTCAAGTTATGTCCGGTCAAAGTTCAGTCAACAGGGAAGTCAACTTTGGTCAACATGTCAACAAGTGGACCAATGGCAAGGTGACACGTGACAATTGGTGACAAGGAAAAATTGATGGTCTTTTAAATTTTTTTAAAAATTAGTTCCATGGTATAGAGCTCATCGCAAGCTTTCTGACGCATTTTGAACGGACCAAATTTGAGTTCGTATGTGAAAGATATGGATAGTCAAAGTTGTGGTCAAATGATGACGTGACACACTCGACGTAGAAAAATGGCATATTATGGGCATGACACTTGGAAGGTTTTTAGTGGTTTTAGATTTAAAATAATAATAATAATATTTTATTTAATCCATTCCACAGAATAAGCCTAATCCCATGGGATAAGGAGGATTTTGTGGACAAAAAGCTATTTAAAGGCTTATCATATCCCTTTCCCACCAAATGTGGGGTCAATGGCTAAATTGGGCACCTAAACCTATGGAAGGGGGATTTGAACCCAACACCTCATCTAAAAATATAAGCAGCCTTACCAACCCTCTACCCTCCTATTAAGTGGTATAAATAAACCTCAATTGTATTTGTAATGGACAAGTGTCAAGTCTATGTCAAGGGAATAAGCAGGTAATTTTGGAAAAGTGCAATTTTGGGGCACTTCTTCTCACTTCTAGATCTTGAGTTATATATAAAATTTGCTCATAATTTTTAGGTGATCGTAATGGTGTGATTATCTATCTGATTTGGAGCTTTTTTGATAGAGTTATTTTCTATTAAAGTCACATAAAGGCGTAGAACCAAAGGGAGACACTACTGCAAGTGGATCAGGAAGGTGAAGGACATAGGTTGAGCTCCATTAACGTCTTTCAAAGGTCTGAAACATAGATTTGAAGATTTTTTATTCATTATTAGTTAATGTAAAGGTTATTATATTTACATTTTTTAACATTCTTAATGGATCAGTTCACCATGAACCCGGGGACGTAGGAATTCCAAACCCCGTAAACAATCTGGTGTTGTGTTCTAATTTTTATTTTTCAGTTTTTGATATTTGCAAGTAATTTAAATTCCAAAAATTAATGTGGATGCAACTATAATCAGAATTGATAAAATTGGAAAAATCAATTAAATCTAAAACAATGATTTTTGGGGCTTCAAACGAACAATGAAATTTTGAGTAAATCAGAAACTTAATTTCGCTTCAATTCAGATCCTAAATCGATTCTAATAAATTTTTGAAGTCTAAAATCATTTTAAGTAGATTATAATTGAAGATTTTTGAAATGATTAAAAGTGTTAATTTCAAGCACTCATTTTCGAACTAGCAAAGTTACATGATCCTATCATATGCATAAAACCATATAAGTAGACAACTCGCTAAGCAATTTTACAAAACTGTGGGTATCAAAACCATGGGCAAAAAACTTTCCCATAAACATATGGGTCAAAAATACCACCCATATAAGAAGAGCATGTTTCCCGATATATTGGACATGTTTTAAGGCCAAAACAAATTTTCGTGGGCGCACCCATGAACCCTCGCTGGGGCTACGCCTCGAACCCCGCTAGGGCCCACCAACCCTGGTGAGACAATTGTGGAAAGTGTACAATACTCTTAGTGTATAGTCTTCAACACTTTCTCTCATGAAAATAGGCTCCACAACCTAACAAAGCTTCAAGAGGATACTATGTTTCAGTTGACATGTCAGAACACCCTTCAAAGTTTAATCATCTAGATCTACATAAACTCGAGACTTGATCATAGTTATACCCTAGGTTAAATTATAAGCATAATCTAGTGTTGGAGGAAACTCATGACGATTGAGGATAACTAGACATGTGCAATTGACTTAGGTCTAATGAATATGTCTATGTACCCTTAGTCACCGCAAGTAGTCCTCTACACTAAACTATGTTGCTAACCTTGGTAAGGGTTAAACCTTGAAAAAGTAGACTCGACAAGAGTCTCAGAAAACCATTCTAAATAATAGATGAAGTGGGGTGAAGGACATATTCTGTTTGATGAGTATGTCATCTAGGAATATAAACATGAACAATATGTTGAAAATATTTGGCCAAAGTATCACAAACTACTGGTTGCATTGTCTTGTGTCACCTAGTTTAAGAAGTGGGATTTCAGATTAATATTGGTAACAAATATTCAAATAGTACTCTTAAATAGAACACTTAAATACCCTGAAATGGGTAAGATAACCAAGTATACTTAGTATACAAATCATTAAGTTAACATGAGAGATCGGTATGATCCTGAGTCATGAAATGAGAGATCGTTGTTCCACCGATTTATTAAAGATGCATATGGTTATCTATTATGAGATTGATTGGCATTGAATGTGTGTTCTAAATTATGATTATTTAGAACTGAGAACATTATTCAAAAAAATTTCCTTGTTTCTAAAGTCTTAAAATGGGAATTTTACAGAGTGGAGTAGCTTTGCATCTACAATTATACCCTTTGATAGAAAAATGCACCAGCAATGTTCTCATGCATTGTTGTGAAGGCCTCTCAATACTTTATTCATAAATTCTTATAGGTATATTTGGATGTTTTGATAGTATATGGGTTAGTCAAATACTATTGTCATAATATGAGACTCATGTTTAAGTTGTGCACGTAGTTGAGAATCTCTCTTAACATCAAGAAGTACATCTTTGGTACACATTTTAGAACTTTACTTAGACATGTCATTTATAAAGAAGGATTATTGGTAGACCCACCAAGATAGTTGTAATCTTTGGCTTAAAAGAGCCTTCTACTTAGAGTGAGATGCGCAGATTTTGGGACATACAAAGCTACTATAGGAAGTTCATCAAAGTATACAAAAATATTTTCATTCCCTTTGAAGAATTATTGAAGGCTAAAGGGAAATTCTATTGGGGTGACACGTAATAGTAGGAATTTGAGACATTGAAGGAAAGGATGACTATTAAACCTAGTTTATCAGGGATAAGACCTTTCATGTTTATGTTGATTCTTATGGCATGGAAATAGATGTAGTGTTGGTATAACCTAGGGAAGGCATTTTAGATCATTTTATTTTCTTTCCAAGAAGGAAGTTGAAACCCGTAGAGAATAATTACACAACTACTGAGTTCAAAGATTTGTCTATGATCTACGCTCTACATAAGTTCATATAATATGTATTGGCTACACCATTTATCTTATACACAGATCATATGGTGCTCATGTATTTGTTCAACAATCTTGTTTTATAAGGGCGCATTTGTAAATGGATACTTCTATTTTAGGATTTTGATTTCACAGTGGTTATGAAACTAAGAAAGATTAATTTAGGGTCTCACCATTTATCAAGGATTAATTTTGGTGAGGATGTGCAGAGCATTGAAGACACTATGTTAGATGCACAATTGTTTAGATTAAACTACGTGCCTAAAAAATTGGAATATATTGTAGTATTCTTGTGCACTGGCATGATGCCTAAAGGAATGAAGACCTTAGAGAAGAATTATCTTGCAATACATGTCGTGATCGTATCATTTAATTGGTGGATATTTATACAAGTTGTTCTTACGTGATGAAGTCTTGTGTTATTTTGTTTTGAAACATGAGTGTGACACTATTATAGAAGAGGCTCATGGTGTAGTAGTAGGAGTGATTTACGATGGTGATACTACTATGTGCAAGATTCTTATGGGTGGACTTTGGTGGGAAACATTGTACAAGGATACCAAGGAGTATGTGAAGGCATGTGATCATTTTCAGTGCCTTGGAAAACCTAGAAATAGAGATGAATTATCGCTTTAGCCCATTACAAGAGCTGAGCCTTCTGTGAAATGGGATATTGACTTTATAGGTCTTCTTTCACTAGCCATGCATAGGACTGACCCGTGCAACAATATTACCTGCACAGATTATCTGACAAGGTGGGAAGAGGCAGCACCTACAAATGGTCAGTACAGTAGCTATAACAATAAGTTTTTTATGGGAGAATATTATTAGCAGCTTATGGTTGTCCTTGCTTGACAAGTGATAGAGGAACTCATTTTTTTAATGAGACAATCAAAATTATTTTGTTAGAGTTTATGGTGGCACACCATAAGACTACTCCTTATCATCCTCAATCCAATGGTACTGTAGAGGCTTTCAACAAGATTTTAGGACAAACATTAACAAAAATATGTGATGTAAGAAGAAAATATTGGGATGATAAAGTGTCAGCTTGTATGTTGGGCTTATATGACCACTTGTAAATGTTTAAAAAAGCCACACCTTTTTAGTTGATGTTTCGCATGGAGGGTATATTTCCTCTTGAATTCATGTTACCATCCTTACATATTACATGCACCAGTTGTAATTCCTAATGAGAAATTTATTGAATAGTGCATTGATCACCTAATGTAGTTAGATTAGTAGTGCACCATTACACATTGGAGATAGAAGGCATGACATGATAGAAACATTAAGAAAAAGACATTTGAGGCTGGAATTATAGTCCTTCTCTATGAATCCAAGTTTTCGTGACACCAAAATAAATTGAAAGTGCACTGGTTGGGACCCTTTGTAGTAACCAAGATACTTGAATCAGGAACTTATCAGTTACAGGTGTTGGATGACACCATGTTTCTTGGTTACTTCAATGGGAGTAGGCTAAATCCCTACTATAAATAAGGATTTTTTTTTGTAATAAGGTAGTGTTTCCGCTTAGACTATATTTCCCTTTAATGTGTTTACTTTAAATGATTTTTATGCTTTGTCAATTTATTTATGTGTTTTTTTGTAACAAGCACGATTACAAAAAGAAAGTTGATTACTACTTATTAATTTCATGCATAGAGGACCGCACATACTTTTAGTGTAGGGTGGAGAAGGTATATATATGGGATGGAATATTAATGTAATCTAAAGGGTTGGTGTGCATAGGAGAAAGGTGTTATAGGTTCTTGAGATTAAGTTGTTTTTAGGAATTTTTCTTAGATTAAAGACCATGCATGAGGAGAGGTTTACACAAAGGTAACATGAGTGAGATGGCAGCATGGTAAAATACTTAGTGAGAATCATAAAGGATTATGTACTTTAGAACATGTAGGCATGCATAAGGAGATATGTGACTGAGAATTAGTTGGCGATCCGTAAGGTAATGACTGGGCACAAAAGAAAGTAATGAAAACCTTAAAAGTGAAAAAATGTAATTAAAGCTGGAGTATGGTGGTAGGTGAAGAGAAATTAATGTGGGAAAATTAGAAAAATATATAAAAGGGTTATATGAGATTTCATTCTTACCTTTCTTGTTTTATTTTTGATCCTTGAGAGTGAATTGAAGAGCAAATGAGTACAAATCACGAGTGTAGAAGTGAAGAAAAGTGAACTAGTTAAATTTGGTCACAACCGTAGTAGAGATCCTTTAAGAAAAGTGTTTGAGCAAGTGGAAGGCATGAAAAGTATTGGGTTCAAGGAGTTAGGGTTTGAGAAAATGAAACTATAGCTAGGGCATGTGAGTTCAAGGTTACAGAGGAAGTAGAAGGTAGAAAAAGACAAGGATAAGTTATAAGTGAGAAATCACACCGAAGAGAGAACTGGAGCAACCACAAGGGGAAAGAAGAGGAATGAACTAGAGGTGGAGGTCGAAGATGCACTAGAGGAAATATTTTTGAGATGCATTATCCCGAGGGCGTCATCATGGGGCATGTATGGGAGTCTCATGTTCATAAGAGTAAGGTAAGTGACTACAACCACCGCACTAGTGTGAATAAGGATCAGATTGAAAAGGAATTGGTGAAAATGAAAAACTTGCACACTCAAGATGAAAAATCCCTTTACAATGACGAAGGAAAAATATTTTGGAGAAAGTTGGAGTTGTTTAGATTTATGAGCTTTCATACTTTGGAAAACCAGTAAATGCTTTATAAGTGGTTGATGTCAAAAGTCCATGAGGACTTTTTCTAATTTTTGGACAAAGTGAGTACACATCACCACATCTTTAATCGGGAGACTTACGGTGGTTGGGAAGCTCGGGAACATAGATTACCCATGATATTGATGATGAATTTGGTGTGGAGGCCATTTCTATAGAGTTGGAATATCATAAAAAGGGCATGTGATGGAAATCCCAAAGATAACCAAACCTATGATTAAAAATACCACACACATCTTAACAAATATTTAATAACCAAGAGCATTGGGGCTGTGAATAAGAAATGGATCCAAATTGCTACGAAGATGGTCGAAGGTTTTTTTATAACATTTTTGCATTCATAATAGAAGGTATTATTGAGGAAGCACACAAATGGGATAAAATCAGTCAGGGGCACTATCCTTTTATCAAATTTTTTCATAGAAATTGGGGTCCCGATGGTCGTAAAGATAAAATGTGGCATTACCCACCAGAAAATAAGTCTCTGGTTGAAATATTTGAAAATGTTACATGTGAAGGAGCCACGAGCAAGGCCTATAAAATTTGGCTAGACATGTGGTACAAGAGAATGTGTGATGCCTTTCAACATGAGTGGCACCTACCAAAAGTCTTACCTATAATGGTTGATGGAGAGGAAGAGTTTGCATTATTCCAAAACTACTACATTGGAAGGTTTCACGTGAAGATTAGTTAGTGGAGCCATTAGTGTACACTCCCATGCATTCACAATGTGCTATTTTCAGGATTTAGTGAACAAATTTTTAGACATGTATTGGCTTCTATTTGATGTGGATAAAGTTGATTATGATTACCATATGCTCCATAAGACTTATGTCTATTTGGGTAAGTCGGCCTACATTGAGACTATGATATCAGATGATATCATCATTAATTCTATGACTTTGGCTATTAGAAAGGTGGGTGCAGCTAAGGTATACATCAACCTTAAGCCTAAATTAGTGAATGGAAAGTACATTGAAAATGAATTCAAACTCTTAGAACCACCAAAGGGAAAGCATACAGTTGGCACCATGTAAGAGAGCGAGTCCACTCCTCCCATAATAGAAGAAGAAGAAGAACTTAAGGATGAGGAGGAGGAGATGGAGGATTTTAGTGCACTATATCATGGTGCGAGAAGGAAACCAATTACAGGCACAAAGAGGCCACGTGAATATAGTCCTCCAAGGTAAAAAGAAGAATAAGTGAGAATTGAGACTGAGGCTAAGGAGAAAAAGAAAGTGGAAGGTGGCGTGGCTACTGTAGCTTCAGGAGAAAGCTAAGGAAAATATCTAAGACATAGATCACTGGTATAGGACCCTTTGGGACATTGAGGAGGTCACCAAGGATATCACCTATCAAACCAAGCTCATAGAATAAAGATAATGATAATTCACAAGTATGTGCCTAGGGTGATAGTGAGGAATAAATGTCATATTAGGTTACGCACAACGTAGGGGAAACACTAGTTATTAATGTAGGAGGAGATGAGATTAGATAAGAATAAGGTTGAAATTATATAAATACACGTGATGAGTGTAAAGAGGAAGAAGGTCCTATTGATGTCGAATCACAAAGACTTCCCCGAATGTCCGCAACAGATGGGTTGAGACTCTCAAGATGATTGCATAACATGGATCTTTTCCCAAGTGTGGGACATTGACATAAAAACGAAAAGCTCTCCTGATGAAGGCCGCTTCCTATTCCTCTATTCGATGCACACGTAGAAAATGCAGAGGGTTTACTAAAAACCTAATCTAACTTGCCAAGGAGATAGGGTAAGAAAATGCATGAAATAAAACCTAAACTAAAAAGGTGATGCACCAAGGAATGAAGAACACCTGTCTTGCCAATAAAAATGTACTCATTAAAAATGCAATGCAAGATCATGCACGATATAGCCGATTTCACAAAGAAAGATCGGGGGATGCAAATGAATACAGAGAGGGTTGAGAATCATCCACAGACATGCATTAATTTTCTCCAAAGATTGATACAACACACTATAAAATGCCAAGAGGCAAGGTTGCATTACAGTTTCAAATGGGAGGTTTTAACTCCACAAGTTCACCTGCCAAAGAGAAGAAGGGACGGGCAAAACAGAAATTTCCAACCTTTAGAAAGAAGCCCCTCCTTACAATTTATAGGAGGAAAAAGAGAGGGAGAAGAGAGGAATTCGAAATCTGCCCCAACCACCTCCAAAATGCACTTAATTCATCTCATTATGATGGTAGGTAGAACCCCAAAGAAACCCAAAAGTGGCGAACTGTATTTTGCATTTTTAAGAATTTTTCTCACCCAATTAAAGATATCTAGTAGTAGTTGGACAGAGGACCTTGTAATATTTTTGTAAAAAGTCCAACCTTGCATGAATCCGAGCTCCTACCAAAAGTTATGGCCATCTAAATATCTCGCGCTGTGGGCCGCTTCTGTCAACGCTCAAAATCTTGCACCTCCCGGCGGTGTGCCAAGGCGCATCCATGTGTGTGTCGACATCCTCTTCCATGTTCCAAGGGTGCATCTTTTACCCTCGTTGACATTCATTACATGTGCCACTTCAGTGTGCCAAGGGTGCATCGTTTACCCTATCGAAATTCATTGCTGTGCGCCACTTCTATGCGCCAAGGGCGCATCGTTTACCCTGTCGACATTCATTGCTGTGCGCCACTTCTGTGTGCCAAGGGCGCATCATTTACCCTGTCGACATTCATTGTTGTGTGCCACTTCTGTGTGCCAAGGGCGTATCGTTTACCCTGTCGACATTCATTGATGTGTGCCACTTCTGTGCGCCAAGGGCGCATCGTTTTCCCTGTCGACATTCATTGTTGTGCGCCACTTCTGTGCACCAAGGGCACATCGTTTACCCTGTCAACATTCATTGTTGTGCACCACTTCGTGCCAAGGGCACATCGCTTAGGATTTAAGCTTCTTTGATTTCTATAACCTTCTTCTTGTCTATATCTACCTAGGGGAAGATATATACAATAATTTGCGACTCAATGGGATTACCTGCCTGGTAGGTAGAAGATCGTGGCCTTTTAGCAATCCATTGGGCATGGAGTTGTAAAGAAATAACCTGAAACCAACCTGATATCTGATCTCGATCCTGATATCGCAACCCCTTCTTCGAGAGCACGCTAAACTCTAGAAATCCAACCTAGAGCAACAAAACTCTCGTGCAAAGCACTTAGGAAACCAAACCTAACTACAACAAGACAATGTGCATATGCACTTAGAGGAATTGAAAACTAGGCTAATATTTACAAGCGTAAACCTTTTCCTTTTAGTAGCAATGTTTAAGATGGATTCCGTTAACCGGAATTGGGAATTCTTCTCCATCCAATGTAGACAATCGGAAGGCATTACTACTTTTACATCCCGTGACCATGTAGGGGCCACTCCAAATGGCATCAAACTTGGAATGCCTTCCGGTTTTTCCCGATCTACATCCCATTTCGTAACTAAGTCCCCTTCCTTGAAGGTCCTTGCTCTTGCTTTCTTATCAAACCATCTTTTTACTAAGGCCCGATCTTTCTCAATTGTTTGAACCGCATGTTCTCTAATTTCTTCCAATTCCATCAACTCGCATACCTAGCCTCCATTGGTTCGAACTCACCAACTCCAACCGCTTCATGAACTCCAATGTAGGCGCTTCTAATGATATAGGCACATACGCCTCTTTTCCATAGACCAACTTGTAAGGGGAATTACCCGTAGACCTCTTTGGTGTTATTTTGTCACACCATAATGCTGATTTTAGCTTGGTATGCCATGTTCTTTGATTTTTGTCCGTAGTCCTCCCGATGATTCTTAGAAAATTTTTGTTCGTGGACTCGCGCCCTGTCCATTACCTCGTGGGTACTAATTTGAAGAGGTGCTCAAATAGATTCCATTCTTGATGCCCATTCTGTAATCTTGAACCTATAAATGCCAATGCATTGTCTCGATATGATAGTGGCCGCACACCGAACCCGGTCACTATTCCTTCATAAAATTCTAGTATATTAGACTCACTTGCCTTCTTTGAGCGCTACCGCTTTCACCCACTTGGTGAAATAGTCTGTTGCCGTAAGAATCCACTTGTGGCCTTGGCTTGAGTTTGGATTGATGACCCCGACGAAGTCCAATCCCCATTGCATAAATGGTTGATCAACCAAAATTGGGTGCAATGGAAGTGCTACTAGTCTTTCTTTGCCTATGAAGAGTGCACATTTCTTGCACTTTCTTATCCATGTATAGCAAGCCATCAAGACTGCCGGCCAATAATACCCTCGCCTTCATTATCTTGAGAGTCATTACTCGTGGGGTGAAATTTCCTCTAGAATCTCCATCGTGAAAATCTCGTAACACCCTCTCAATTTGACCTCGTCCCAATGCACCTCAAGAGAACTCCATTAATGTCCTTTTAAACAAAACACCATCAACAAGCACATATGGAATGGCTTGTAATCTAAAGTATCTCTTCTTTGCTTTGTTCATTTCTCGGAGGGCATAAGCCCGTCTCGTAGGAAGTGTATCACATTCTGAGTCCAACACGGAGTGGGCACATCATCATTTTCCTGTTCTTGACCATTTTGTAGTACCAAGACAACCTCTTTTTCATTACCTGCTTCAACTTGTTGACTCAAGGCTAGCTGCTCACATAATCCCTTCCCACGTACTAGTTTGGTGACCTTGATCTCGATGTCATATTCCATGACATGAGTTATCCATCCTTCACGCTTCTCATTCGTATCCTTGTTTAGAAGGAAGTCCTTGACTCCCGCATGAGAGACCAATAATTGGATCTTGTTGTTTGAGACTAGGTGCTTGAATTTCTTTAAGCTCCCGATTACCGCAAGGACATGCTTTTCAATGAAAGAGTACCTAGTTTCGTATTCCTCCAAGCCTTGACTGAAGAAAGCAACTGGTTGTTCTAATCCTCCTTTGTTTTGTTGTACCAGAATGATAGAAAATCGTGTCCCCACCACCAAAGGCATATAGCACAAAGTCCTTGGAGAAGTCTGGATTGACGAGAGTCGAGCTTGAGATATAGCCTCTTTTATTGCCTCAAAACTTTCCTTGCCTTCAGATGTCCACTTAAATGCCATACTCTTCTTTAACATCAGCGTTATTGGCTTCACAAGAGCAGCAAAATTTGGAACAAATCTACAGACAAAATTGATCCTTCCCAAGAAGCTTTGAAGAGCCTTCTTGTGACTTGGCAATGGCAATGCTCGAATTGCTTCAACTCTTTCTGGGTCAATCGTCAACCCTCCTTTGAAACAATATGGCCTAGAAGTTTTCCCTCGTGAGCCAAGAATATGCATTTTTTGGGATTCAATGATACCCCAAATCTTCTACATCTCTGAAATACTTGCCTCAAATGACAGAGGTGATCCGCTGCATTTTTTGAGAATACAGTGATGTCGTCAAGATATATCAAAACTATTTTATTGATCAACCCTTGAATGCCATATCCATTGCCCTTTGAAGGTGGCTCGAGCATTTGATAGCCCAAATGGCATTTTCTTGTAGGCATAGGTCCCCATTCGGTGGTGAAAGTTGTCTTGAATTGGTCATCTTCTTTCACCATCACCCGATTGTACCCGAGTAGCCATCTAGAGAGAGAGAATCTCTCCGAACCGAATACTACTTGCAATATTTGTTCCATCAAGGAAGTGGGTAATGGTCTTTGAGAGATGCCCCGTTTAGGTCTCGAAAATCCACACACAACCTGATTTCTCCACTCTTCTTCCCGACCGAACCAAGTTTGCAACCCAAATTGAGTGCTTGATCGGGAAAATAATGCTTGCCTCTATTAGCTTGTTTAGCTCTTTCTTCATTAGAGGTTCAATGTGAGGGTTGACTGGTCTCTGCTTCGCGCCGATGGGCTTAGCATCCGGATCCAATTCTATGGTATGTTGTGCCAAATTTGATCAATCCTCTTAAGTCTTCATAGCTCCAAGCGAAGACATCTAAAATTCTTGGCAAAGCCGTATGAAATCTGATTTCTCCCGCCAAAGGGCCACTTTACCAATTTGAAGTGTTTTTCCTTCCCCAACCGGAATTGGCTCTCGAATCTTCTCTCTTGACTTGTATGTTAGCCTTTTCCTTACGGAACTAGTCGTTAGGGTCAAGATAGACTCCAATGTTACTAAACCCTTAGGAAGCTTGTTTGTCTCTCGCAGCCGCACTACTTGATCCCCATACCGCTGCTCTAATCTCTCCCGATTCCTAGCCGAGAATTCAGCCTCTTCTTGTAAGAAATTGACGATCCGTTGATCGCTTCTCAAACACCCGCCACCTTGTGTTATTATCTCTGAACTCGCTGGCTCATAATCACATGGATATGTGGCTATATTTTTCCCCTTCTTATGTTGTCAACCACATCAAACGTTGCTCCAACTCATTGCGAGCCTATCTCGCGACTTCATTTTTCTTCCCGGGTATGGACACAATGTTGAAAGCTTCAAATCCTCAATGAGGTCCCATACCCTATTCTTGTAGCTCCTCAAAGCAAGTCGCTCTTTGTAGCATGTTGTCCCCTAACTTGGTTGATGATTAGCTCGCTATCTCCAAACACCGCAAGTTCTTTATGCCCCTTTTCCGGTCTAATGAATTACATGAATCAATGCTTCGTATTCACCGTGTTGTTTGAACAGAAAACTGAAACGAAAAGCTGAAAAATATTTGATGTCTTGCATGTGAAATCAACATCGCACCACCTCCAAAGACCTTATCTCGCTTCTCGAACCATCAAAAATAATTTCCAAACTTTGTTTTCATCCTTTTGTTCAGCCGAATGATGTCGGGAATGGGTGAATTTTCTTCATGTATACAATACACACCCAATTCGATTCTTCAATTTCCTTGATGGGGTAAAATTCATGACTCTTATTTTCCCATTCATCCAAAGTTAAATCAGGAATTCCCTCGACCTTAGTACCTATTTCTAGATCACTTGAACACTCCTCCTGATCAAAAGCCAAGCAATTTGCATTGATAGGATTTGGTACATGAGGCTCAATATGGAAATTGGCAATTGGTTCTGACCTGATTGTTGCTTTGGCTCCATACCTTGTCCTAAAATCATGTGTGACCAATCTGCAGATAAATATCCACCGATTTTTGTAGTGAAGTCTCTTGATAGACACAATGCAAAGAGTGGCGGAAGGTCAATCACAGACACATCTTGTAGAACTATAACATTAGGACAGGAATGTAGTGTTAGGCTTAACCCTTTGATGACCCCAACTATTCCTACTACTGTTCCATCTAGTTGCACTACTCCTTTCAAAGACTCGGCTCATACTTCGCACTCCGCTTGATCCGCTATTTGCTTTGGCATCACTGAACTACTTTCCCCTGAATCTATCATGCAGTTGTGTACCAAGTGGTTTCCAACAATCAACGAAACATAGAATGGTGGAGGCTTCAAATTTTTCCTTGTCTGGCCCCCATCATGTTGCACTGCATTAGTGAGAACTTTCTCATGTCCCTGGTTTGATACATTTGTGGCAGACCAATTAGCCATTGCAGCTTGCAATAAATCTCATTGCCCTGGGATCGCAAGTGATTCCCACATGGAAATGTTCACATGTGTCTTCTTCATTTGATCGATGATGTTGAAAGGGGATGAATTGTCCTTTTGTTGTCCCTTACTTGGCGCAACCTTTTCTGGAGCTTGAACAGGTGCATGTGTTGCTACAACAGGTACCTTAGGTTGATTTTGCACATTTGGAGCTGCGTTTGGTCTACTGACCCCTTGTTGTGTAGGAGTGGACTGAGAAACAACTGGATTACACGGTTTTCCCTCTCCTATATTTCTCTTCTTTGACCGTGCGTTGGCAGCCACGCCTTAAAAAGGATGTTGGTTAATTCCACGTAAGTCTTCCGCTTGCCAATCCCAATGTGGTTTCGTGGAGGTCCTTCTTGTTACATTTCTTCACCGTTGATTCTCCTCCCGGCTTGGTCTCGAGGAACACCAATGGTTTGCACCATCAAGGCTTGATTTAGTACACCATTGAAACATGCCGACCGATTGTGAGGTAGATTGCAAGGGTAACACCACCATACTCCCGTGCCATGTTATTTTGTGTCGGGACCAAGGCTCTTGAGGACGTCGTTGCATTTGGATCATACAGTCGAAATGGCCTGGCAGCTTGAGGTTGTCCTTGGTTTTGGTTTTGATTTGCAGCCTGAGGTGGTGGTCTATTTTGTTGGTATGGGGGCCTAGCTTGGTACTGTGCTTGAGGCTGATACGGTCTAGCACTTTGAGCTTGTTGTCTTTTGATAGTCACTAGCTCATTTCCAAGGTTCTACAGTTGTTTCATGACCTCCTGCAATTCCTTTGAAGTATTTGAAGAAGTCGACGCCTCATTATTGCTTTGATTTCTAGGAGTTGGAATGGGATTCAACTCTGGTGCTTGACTGGTTGTAGGATTTCCCATATCTAGATAGAGAGGCATTGGTGGCCTTGGTGCAAGCTTTCCAGCTTGGATCAAACAGCTTCTACTACTCGATAGTCAGTGTCGTAGGCCCCTGGCAGCATTGTTCCTCCCATTGATTGGATCATCATGGCTATGTCTGAATTTATAGCCTTTAAGAAATAAAGGAATGCTCCTTCGGCGGTTGGTCTCACAGCTATTGGAATCCTGTCCCATGTCCATTGGAATCTGAAGTTGAAATATGTCATTTGTTCATTAGGAGCCCTTTTGATTGTTGTCAGCTGTTCCAATAAAGATAAATTGTCCGCCCTCTCCCCGAATTGGTTGCAAAGAGCTGAACAAAGTTGGTTCCAATTCGTAATAGACCCTGCTGCTAGGCTCCTAAACCATTGTAAGGCCTTACCTTTGAAAGATGAAGCCAACAACTTGACTGCAACATCCATTTCATTTATTTCGTGAATTACACATGCATTAGCAATATCCTGGATGTGATCAATAGGAGTAGTATGATTTTCTCCTGTAAAATAGGGTATATTCTTTAGTGCTGCAACTGGAATTTGATTCTGAGCATTTAGGGCAAGTGGACTACTGCCCGTGAAATTGACAAAGGGATTCGGTGGTAGATGTGCCATTATGATTGGCCTAAGAACCCTGGTCGATGCGAGAAAAGGCCTACCAGGTGGAGGTGTAGACAAAGTCTTGTTAGGTGGAGATGGTGATCTTTGTGGTCTTCTTCCTCTCCTTCCTCTAGCCTAGTGAAAGTTGCAAGTGGAAAAATAGCCCCTCTTCTCGAGTATTAGACCTGGTTCGAATTCTTCTCATGTGCTTGGGTAACTTTTGCTGCTACACCGCTGAATTCTATCCCTTCGGAGTCGCCAGATGTGTTAGAAAGTGAGCCTCAAAAGGCTAGATTCTGCCAAGTTACACACCAAACCTGACAATATTTATAAAAAAGAATTTTGAAAGACCTGTATTTTTGATATTTTAGAGTTTCAATTCGATTTGGAATGACAAATTCCCAAAACCCAAAATGCCAGACTTCCAAAACCCAAATCCAAAATCAAAAACCATGAAATTTTGAAAGTCAAAATATCAAAATATAAGAATACCCTTTTGAAGATTATCCCCGATCTATCAACTCGTGTGAAATTTTGACTTGTTTTGAGCAAGTTAAGCCCTTGAAAATTGATTTCAAAGTTCACCTGAAGGTGAAAAACTCAAATCAGAAACCTGCAATTTTAAGTCCAATTTCTTGAAAATCCCTTCAAATCTTGTAGAATGACCTCTTTGTCCCACCGGGCATCCCAAAACTATTGATGTCGAATCGCAGCACCCCTGAATGTCTGCAATAGGATGGGTTGAGACTCTCAGTACGATTGCATAACATGGAGCTTTTCCCAAGTGTGGGACATCATGCGAAAACGAAAAAGCTCTCTGATGAAGGCCGGTTCCTATTCCTCTATTTAGATGCACACGTAGAAAATGCAGAGGGTTTACTAAAAACCTAATCTAACTTGCCAAGGAGACAAGGTAAGAAAATGCATGAAATAAAACCTAAACTACAAAGGTGATGCACCGAGGAATGAAGAACACCTGTCTTGCCAATAAACATAGACCATTAAAAATGCAATGCAAGATCATGCACAGATAGCCAGATTCATAGTGAAAGATCGGTGGGATGCAAATGAATATAGAGAGGGTTGAGAATCATCCACAGACATGCATTAATTTTCTCCAAAGATTGATACAACACACTGTAAAATGCCAAGAGGCAAGGTTGCATTACAGTTTCAAATGGGAGGTTTTAACTCCACAAGTTCACCTGCCAAAGAGAAGAAGGGAGGGGCAAAACAAAAATGTCCAACCTTTAGAAAGAAGCCCCTCCTTACAATTTATAGGAGGAAAAAGAGAGGGAGAAGAGAGGAATTCGAAATCTGCCCCAACCACCTCCAAAATGCACTTAATTCATCTCATTATGATGGTAGGTAAGAACCCCAACGAACCCAAAAGTGGCGAACTGTATTTTTCATTTTTAAGAATTTGTTCTCACCCAATTAAAGATATCCAATCGTAGTTGGACAGAGGACCTTGTAAGCTTTCTGAAAAGTCCAACCTTGCATGAATCTAAGCTCCTACCAAAAGTTATGGCCGTCTGAATATCTCGCGCTGTGGGCCGCTTCTGTCGGCGCCAAAATGTCATGCCTCTGGCAAGGTGCTGCCAAGGGCACATCCATGTGTGTGTTGACATCCTCTTCCATGTGCCAAGGGCGCATCTTTTACCCCCGCCGACATTCATTGCTATGTGCCACTTCGTGCACCAAGGGTGCATCGCTTACCCTATCGACATTCATTGTTGTGCGCCACTTCGGCGCCAAGGGTGCATCGCTTTACCCTATTGACATTCATTGTTGTGTGCCACTTCTATGTGCCAAGGGTGCATAGTTTACCCTATCGACATTCATTGATGTGCACCACTTCTGTGCGCCAAGGGCGCATCGCTTTAGGGATTTGAGCTTCTTTGATTTCTATAACCTTCGCTTGTCTATATCTACCTGGGAAGATATATACAACAGTCCCACATGAGAAGATGAGGAAAATATAAGAGTGCTTATGAGCCATCAGTGAGCATGGGGGTACATTCAAGAAGGTCTGATTCCAAGTGTAGAGACACATATTCCCATGGGTAAATGGTCCGAGAGGAAGAAGGGGAAAGAAAATTTGAATACACCAAACTTGGGGTACATATATGACACTTCAAATATCATCTACGCAAGGTTTCAAAGCTCCCTTGCTCATAAAAATTTATACGGTTGGGAATTGATAAATCCCAAAGGTGTGAATATGCGCACTAGGAATTAAATTTCCAATAGTATGAAAATGCACATGGATCAACCTAAATTCGACATAAATGAGGAATTTTGAATCAAGAATAAGATTAATAAATCACCCCAAGCAACACATATGACAATTAAGTTGACCGAGTTCACAGATGAGCATGTGAGAAATGCCTTGACAAAAGTGGCGGCACAGGTGGTTAGAAGAAACTTGGATAAGGCAAACATGCTCGTGGACGCTACTAAAGGATAATAAGAATAAGGAAAAGTAGATTGAGAAACTAAATGTGGCACATGGTAGGATTGAGAAGAACAAGAAAGAGATTCTATATTTTGCATGGCTATCATTGGTGGTGAAACTTTAGAGGCGCATCCGTAATTTGATGAACATACGCAAAATACCTACCCATCAACCTTAAATTTTTAAAATATTGTGTACACCTAATACTCAAGGAGTGGTTGAACACGAAAGAGGAGACACAGATAGATGATGTGGTGAGAAAGAGAGTA
This sequence comes from Taxus wallichiana var. yunnanensis, assembly GCA_018340775.1. Taxonomy (NCBI): domain Eukaryota; kingdom Viridiplantae; phylum Streptophyta; class Pinopsida; order Cupressales; family Taxaceae; genus Taxus; species Taxus wallichiana. The sequence continues at coordinate 902,335,899 of CM031234.1, read as the reverse complement.
ATTGTGCATCGGATCGCAGAGTATGACATCATGCTCTAAACATCAAGGATGAATTAAGGAAGGAATATTTGGCACTAACAAACTATGAGGATCCCAAAAATATCCTTAAGGTGTATACAATGGAGGAGAATGATGTCCTAGCATCTAAGAAGGACGAGTCCCTAGGGAGAGAAGAGACATTTTCAGTGGTAGCAAAGAAGCGTGGCACACTTAAAGCAACAAGGGATCCCCATGAAGAACAAATAAAGGAGCTAGGGGAAATGGTGGCATGACGAATGGATTTCATGGAAGGAATGGTATCAAAAATTTTGGATTGATAAGGGTGTTGAAGAATAAGGGTCAAGATATGACTCTAGATGAAATGGAGAAAATACTTGGTGATGTCCCTGATAAAGTGAAGAAGGGGCTAGGAGAAGTAAATGAATTGGAGTCTCAAATAAATAAGGAGTATCATGAACTCTCAGTAACTAGCTTAGAGTATGGCATGTTGGTTATTCTTCCATTATATTCATTCTTGTATGAAAATTATTTATTCTTTTATTTTTGGAGAGATACATTGAGTAGCCCCATTACCGAGGCCGGAAATAACGTTAGTGTTGGGTAATTTTGGACTAGAAAATTAACTAAGTACAAGGAGCACACGAAGGATTGAGGCATGGCAGAGGGGAACATCTCGCACATGTGAAGGTATAGTTTAAGTGGAATGCACCTGTAATGATAGATTCAAGACTTAGCTGATTATGCATGCAAGATAAAAATAGGAAAAAGTGAGTTGGAGTGCGGAACACGTAAAGGAGAAAAATAAGGAGACTTGAAGGCCAAGTAAGATAAATTTTTGAGATAAAGTGAAGATGAATAGTCATGCATGGATCGGGATAGTAATAGTATTAAATAAGGGTTTATTTATAGATTTAATCTATTATTAGGCTTGTTGGGAAAACATGCATGCTATATAGATGATTTGATATGTACGTATGGTGATTTTGAGCATATGATTAATAGACTTCCTTATTTAAGATGATTAATAGACTTCCTTCGAAAAAATATTAAACATCCTTATTTAATCATCTTAGTATGCTAAAACCATCTTAGTATACTCAATCTTATTTTTCAAGAACTAAGATTGAGTATGCTAAAATCATCTTAGTATAAGGAAGTCTATTAATCATCTTAGTTACTCGAGTATGCTTTTCATCTTAAATAAGATGGTGATTTAGCATGCATGTAATACGTATGGTGATTTTGAGCATCCGATGGTGATTTTGAGCATATGTTACTATTCATCTTAACTAAGATGGACAAATAAGGAAGTCACTTAATTGAATAAGACAAATTAAAATGATTTCTTACAATTTGATTAAGTAAAAGGGGAAGAGAGGAGGAGTAGACTAACAATTTGATGGAGAAGTTGCCTTTGATGGAGAAGTATCCTTTGATGAAGAATAAACTCTTGTAGGCTCTTGTAGAAGATCCTAGATGATAAAATATGTGTCTTTGACCTCCTTACTAAATTGAGCCACTACAACAACTAATTTCTCAGAATGCAAGATGTGTGTTCCAAAGTACTGAGTCAAGTCTAAGGAATACTACCAAGCCTTCTACATTGTGTGAAAAAATTATCAGGATTTTTTTCAAGATTAGAACTAAATCCCATAATATTTGTGAGGGATTCCAAAGTATTCTCATTGAATGAAGAGGGCTCTCATGCAACTATCTAGACCATATATTGAAATGAAGTCAAGAGTCCTTATGAGGATGTGTTCTCATTGAGTGAAGGTGTTCCTGTGTCTCGCACACCTTTGATCAACTTATTATAAATCTTAGATACATGTCCCTCATAGGCATAAAACTTGAAAATCACCTCATTCGTCACATCACACCTTGCAACCATTCTATGGAACAAAATATGTGATACGTTATCGAATGGATGAAAACACTTTATGATTTACCAAGAAGGAAAAGTCCAGATAGGTCATCTCCATGGGGGTCACCTAGTAAAACTATGGTATAGCGCATGTGTTCGAAGGTTATTAAAGAATACCCTTGATTTTAATTTTTACCTCTACTTACTTAATTGATAATACCCCCTCCCGTTATATTATTAAAATGAAAATACCCCGTTTTTTTCCATGAACCTCACTTACCCATTTTTCCATTACATGTTTATTTACCCCTTTTTATTTCTACCCTTATATGTCAAATAGAATATATATCATATTTCTCACTCAAATATTATTTTCTTAATACAACTTCTCTATAAATAGTGGGTTTGAATACATTCAAAACCTATTACCAGTTACTTTAATGTTATTCTTTAATAATTTATCGTTCTTCAAATAATTAAGATGGTGAAACAATATTATTTAAGATGAAAAGCATACTCAATCTTAGTTACTGACAAAATCAGAAGTTCCTTTTGCATCTCAATATTTCCTAGTTAAGAATATTCTAATTGATATTTCCTTATTCAATAAGAGATTATAATTTAATTTTGTGACCACACTCCTCTTGCACTTTTCAAGTCTTTCAAATAGACAACGGTAGATAAATTGGGAAGATTATCAAATATAATTGTTTAGGTACATTATCATATAAAGACTATGATAAGTCTATTTTTATATTAACACTTATCATTTATTTAGTCATGGACTCTATTAATATATGTCCATATAAATACCTAATTAAAAAAATGCATTTACATATAAAATAAAATAATTTCAATGGATGTAAATTCATTTACACAAAGCATTGAATTTAATTTAATGCATGAAATTAGAATGAATGAGGATAATGTCGAGTCATTGATTCAAAGTCATTGTTGAAGTCATAATAAAAGAAAACCTCAAATGAGATATATTACATGCAACACAACCAACTAATTTGAAATATGACTTAGTAAAAGTAAAGGAGCAATTAAAATATATCAAGTTCCGCCAAGAATTTATCCATTGCTATAGACAAAATGAACTAGTTCATATCATAACAAGTTGACGTGACATGCCCAAAAAAGGAATCTTGAGATTCCAAAAAAATAAGCTTAATGCTCTTTTTATTAGTTTAGAATATTTAAAAATTACTCTAAATTTACATTAATATTATACAAGTATGCATGTGTTGTGGGTGAACATCTTGAAAATGTACAGAGTTATCTATATCCATTTCAAAATTCAACCATCATTTACAAGTCTTGGAGTCTCATCTCCCTAAGTTTCCACAACACTAATACTAAGAATAAAAATAAAAAAAATTCTCAGTCACCATTTGTAAAACCGTCAACACTTTGATATGATGAAAATAACACCTCTTTAACCTTGATTAAACCTACCTTGCACCATTTTCTATGGTCTTTTGTATGGACTAATACTAGCACCCTTTGCTTGTGTCTAATCTATCATTTGGGCCTGAGATTACTTGTACTAAATTTTATTTGCAAGATGAAGATGTGTTATTTTTAACTTTTATAGTAGTACAAAAATTACATTCTAAGTTGAATCCCAACACATTTGTCTCAAGTTAATTGATAGACTATTTATATTTGGTTAGTGCAATTTCCTAATGAGGAATTGAAATTCATCAAACAGTGAATGGGGGTTCAAATCCTTCAATCATTTAAGCAAGCCTGGTTTACCATCTAAAAATGTAATATATAAACAAAGTGTCTTTTATATAAATAACAAAATGTGATTCCATAGTCTCCAAATAATTATGGATATGCACAGAAGGAGCTTGTCAAAAAGATCAACAAAATTTTAATCAAATGCAATTGTAGATGTAAATCCCGACGCATCATTGTTTGCTAGCATCATAAAAGATTGTACAAAACTTGGAGCTTTGGTATAAAATCAAAATGTACATTAAAAAAATTGAGTGCAATTTTTTTCCAAATGTTATGGTTTTGGATGAAAACCCTCATAGGCGCATATGCAAACTAGGTAGATTAAACAAGGCACATCTCATTGACAAAATGAGTTATACACGTGACATTATAGAATAAAATGATTGTAGGATATAAAATTCATGGTTGTTGCAATAATACCATTAAACTCTCAACGAGCGTCATTTTCATTATTATCCAAACCTTTCACTACACGTGTCAAAAAATATAAAATTAATATTATAGTGTTACAACTGAATCAATATAAATGAAAATGTATAAAGATTTTTAAATAATCTATAAGACATAGAAATTAAAAGAATGACAGTAAGAAGATAAAGACATAAAAACAAATGACTTATGTATGTTACAACTTGTCACAAGTGGGAACATTAGAAAAACCAATGAAGCCTCAAGATATTTAATACAAAGTTATCCTTGAAAACAAAATATAAGTTAAAACTACAAAGCAAGTAATTTAAACAAAAACATAATGTGAGCTATGAGAAATATTAATAAATAAATACACAAAGTTGGTTTTACAGCTACTAATACTAGAGTGTTAAAACTTAGAGGCCATGTCACAAGGTTCTCTGAATTTCATAAAAAAAGTGCTATGAAAACATTCCCTGAATACTAAATTTTGCAGTAATTGGATGGTTGCAGTGAGTGCAAAAGTCGAGGTCTGCTTTACTAACAATGGTAAAGTAATTTTGTACTCTCATAATTAAATAAATAGAAAGTTATGGAGAACTATGCTAAACAGAGCTCTCGCTAATAGTTGTCCCAAAATCAGTACCATTATGGGTTGAATCAGCTATTATATGAATCATATAGCTTCAAAAGTATCATATATGCTATTTTTTTCTCCATGTATTGAATAGAAAAATAAATGTATTGAGAAGCCTGGAAAGAGAAAATAGACACCTTTATTAAGGAAGAGGATTTGACCAACCTGCACAACTTGGTAATGCTCTAAGTGGTGTCTATATGCAATAAATGAGGTTGTCAATTAAATCTTGAAAAAGCACTGCTGGAAAACACATACAAGGATTGTTACAACCTTCGCTATACCTGCATATATACATGGCGGAGAGAAAACCAAAGTGCACGCACAAACATATATATTTATAAGCATGTCTTAAGTAATATCATGCAAGCTACATGTATTTTCAAGAGGCCAAGTATATCATGCAAGCTACAGAAGTCGAGTTCTGATTTACTAGCAATGGTAAAGAATGGTTCTCTACTCTCATAATTAAATAAATAGAATGTTACGGAGAACTATGCTAAACAGAGATCTTGCTAATAGCTGTCCTAAAATCAGTACCATTGTGGATTAAATAAGAAACATATGAATTGTATAGCTTTAAAAGTATCGTATCTGATGTTTTTTTCTCCATGTATTGAACAGCAAAAAAAAAGTTGAGCGGGAAAAATAGACCCATGTCAAACAAACCCACCAACCGGGTTAAGCACTCTTCAAAACCCAAAGTAGAACATGGAGAGTGACACATACTAAATAGCCTTTCAGACCTCTCATTTTCCTTGCATGATAATACAAGCACTTAATTTTAATTTTAGATAAAATCACATATCAAAGAACTATATTACGAGTTTTAGATATTTCTGTAGGTTCAAGGAGAGGGAGGATGTTTGCACTAACCTATAAAATTTGAAATTGCATCGTTTTCAGATGGTATCAAATATACTATTCACTTCTCCAAAGGACATAACTGTATAATAAGAAAACATTTAGAGTTTTGATGTCTAGTTTATAATCCACTGTTCTAAATTGAATAAATAGAGAAAAAAACAATGTAAAGTTACATTACAAACAAAATAGAGTTCACTTCGTAGAGAGCGAATATGAACAGAAATAAAATAAATCATCATAGTTGTCTTAACAAGAATCTTCAACTAGAACTTCAGATGGTAGATAATATTTTAAAATTAAGATTATGATTAGAAAGAGCAAATGAGCTTAGATGCAAATTGTCTTTGGAATTGAAGGAAGAAAAACATGCAACTCGAATTTTTAGTAAAATGGTTCACACTATTTTAGGTGTAAAAAAACATTTGGTATCAATATAGATATATTTTTCAGAACACTAGGAAACTATGTTAAAAATAGAAGTTTACTAAAAACTTTCATATTACCGATTCAAAATCAGGAAACTCGGCTTCATTGAGAATTTAGAGATTATCCACAAGTACATAAGATTGTGGAACTGAATCATCATTGAATAATCGAGTTGTACTAATAAGCATACAGATAATATATGACTTTTAAGTGGTATGAAAAGTTCAAAAGTGTTATTGTCCTGTGTAAGAGCCCTAAACAAGAACTGTTGTCAGTTGATGAATGTAAGAGATGGTAATCCCTTGGTCCATGATTGAAATGTGTATTGATGAGTAGATTTAACACGGGTCTAGAAGAGTCAGACAACTGATTCATTGAATTTGTATCCATATGAAACAAATGAGTCGTTAGCAAAATTGGATCCAATTAAGAACAATTGAGCATGGAAGTGCTTATCCTATCCCTTCTCAGGGTAACGTTGACATCAAACATGTCAATAACTACTAGACTAGACAATGGACCACCAGGACTTGTTTAGGAGATCATATATAGCCCTGGACAATTGCCTCCCAAACCTCCAACATATGTGCTGGTCACTTTTGACAATTATGTTAGTACACCATAGGAAGTAACATCTCCTAAGAATGTTACTATTATCCTCATTACAATGAAGAGACAGAAACAACCATTATGACTTTCGTGGATGATTCACAAGTTTTAGGGCCTCACATTGAGTAATGCAGCAATGGAAGATACAAGGGTCATTTAAAGTTGGAATTTAACATGTACTGCAATATATTTTGTGTAAAGATCTTAAAGGCCTCCAGATTCCACCGCCTTTTCATACAAAGATATGAAAAACTGAATTTGTTGACTACTTTTATATAAATTTATGCTTTTTATTATGCCATACAATGATGTATCTATGCTTTGTAAAGCTTTATAATAAATCAAAACAATCTAAATATCAATTACATATTTTATCAATGCCGTTGCAGCTCTTACTAGCCCAGACTGTGGAAAACACAGGTCCAAATTTCACCTATTGGCACCGTACTCAAGTAAAGGATGGATGAGAAAACATTGGAAACCCCCATTGTGCTCCAAGTGTACGTGGATTAGCTTTTCCTTTACAATATTATGAAATTCATAAAGTCTTGCATGCATGGATCTTTTCTTTTCCTTCACAATATTAGGAAATTCATAGATAATTACGATGCATGCATTTTTCTAATGAACAATTTCTGTTTACAAGTTTTTATAACCTTATACTAATGTGGCATTATAAGATTCGGTACAAAAGTTGTGTTCTTATCCTTTTTTTGAGTTCATTGGTGAATATAGCTTATATTATACCCTGCCAAAGCCCATGATAATATGTTCACCTGAAAGTCAAATGCGCATCAATTTAACATCTGTCAAAAATACATAGGCCCGAGTCTAAAAAATCAGATAAACCATCAGTCAAGCAAGAGCCATAACTGGGTTAAGAAATCCCAAGTCACGTGTCAACAATGTTGAATCAATAACTAAGATTATGCTCTTCTGCATCAGGTGTCTACTGTACAAGGTGGTTGCTTTCTTTAATCTCACATTTCTGGACCAGTGGTAGGTATTCACCCTACACCTGGTACCACAGTTCAGGGTGCACCTGTTCCAAGTGCAATTGGCAACATTAACAAGTGCAGTACCCCTGCAATTGATGCACTCTACCCACTGATAAATCTGTTGACCTTCAAACTTCCACTGTGCAAATATTTATCATCTGCAAAAGTCCTCCCATACTCCTTTGTGGTCAATGGTTTTTCACTTAGCCAATAGATTTTAATTAGTATCAACGAAGCTTCCTAATCTATACAAATGGATTTTAATTAGTATCACAATCAACGAAGCTTACTAATCTATACAAATGGATTATAATTATACTTTAATCCAACTTCTGTCATGCTTTTAGTTTTGCATTTACAAGTCCAATGATTTCAAAGTTCATGAAATGATATTAATTTGTAGAGCATAGTTTCTTGTAATACAGTTTAAACAAACTTCAAGTGTTTTCGACATGAAATCCTCTACTTTCAAAAAACGTCAAATAGATTCCAGTTTTTCATCGTCATGTCCCAAATTGTATGTTTGTCTTTAGCTGGGGCATAATTCCATAGTGTTAAGAATTTTTGTCATACAGTTAGTTCTCACATCTTTTCTGTTAGCTTTCATGCTTCTTTTATAATTTTCTAAATTATATGCAATTCATTTCATAAGAATGTCAGCCAAAGTACCTTAGATGTTGGGTTTACAGGCTGAATACTGGTGCATCTGGGAAGCATATTCCCAACTGCAACACAAGTTTCACAATGTAGCCTAGCTGCATAGTTTCCATTCACCATGCAGAGATCATGAACCTGAGAAGCAGAGCAATTTTTTTTGACAACTCCTAAATACATTGTCTTTTTGTCTAGCAGGGTAATTCATTCCTTTCGATTTTTAATTTTGTAGTGGTTCTATAATAAGAATAATGTTGTTGATATTGCAGACAAGAGTAACCAACCTGACATTTTCCATTGGAGAAAAGTGAATTTGCTGTCCTGAAGAACGATGTCAGGACTAGAAATGCCCTTAATATATCTATGCCTGTCAAGCTTCCACCCTGCACAACAATACAGGATTAAGAAGGCAGAGATTATATACCTAAAATATACAGAGCTTTCAGATGAATGAAATTTTGACTTTAATTCTTATTGCCCATTTCACTTTCTATGCATGTATGAATCCATGTCATGTTTTGTGGTGTGTTTTGAGATTATATTTATCAGCATAAATTGGCCTGCTCATCATAACAAATTGAAGATCCAAAGAAACAACAAGGTCAGTGTCTGAGAAAGAGGAAACTATAATGGAAGAGGCAAGAGTATCAAACCAGAGAGGAAGAAGATTTAGAAAGTGCTATTTAAGTCCTACAAGACCATGCACATGTTCTAGGCCTGGTTAAGGAGGTCGCAGATCATTTGATTGCTTTCAGGATATGACATTAATAAAAGGCGATCAAAGAAAAACTGCTGTTGAAAGATAATGAACAAGCCAGTAGAATGATGTTGTTGCAGAGAGGAGTTTTCACTTTCAAGGTGAGAATAGTTTTAACTCTGTCCGGACAAAAGAGAAGCATGATGAGACATTGAGAATGAAGACAGATGTGTGCAATTCTGCATTTAATGAATGAGAAAAATTATGTCCTATTAAATATGGATGGATGTATGAGATTCTAATTTGTTGTGGGATATTTTTATCCAGAATGATTTTGTTAGATGTTTCTTTGTGAATTCCTCCTGCATCAATGCAATCAGCGTTAATTGGCATATACACCCAATGGTATAGAAAGGTTACTACTATTAGAAGCCCCTAACATAATAAAAGAAAAAAACATTTTGTTGTAAGAACAGTCCACATTCCAGACAACAAAGAGAAGAGTAGCAGGGAATGGATGGGCCTAGCTGGTCCATGTAAATTGACAAATTTTTCATTTTAATTTTTAATTGTTTAGAGTTCTAGAGTAATAAATTTGTATTGAAATGGAACTCACATCGCATACACTCTCTCATTGGGATAAAGAGAGATTTGTAACTTAAACCATAACAGACAGCGGCTTCAGACATCTCTAACGTGTTTATTGATGTGGGTGCAGAAACAGAGTGGCATGGTGTGGGCGAATGAGATCAAGCCCCATAAAGTGTTCAGAATAGGTCAGTAGCAACCAAAAGCAAAAAGAACGGTCTCACATGACAGCTGAAGCAAGAGTACATTAGAAAAAGACCATAAAACTATACAGCAAGAGGAAGAAATCCAGAGGGGGGTGGATCTAGGTTATCCAGTTTGGCACCCCACCCAACATAAGTCAGGTCATTACTATTAGACATGAAATTCCAACCAGTATTTGCATTATTATTTTTTATTCACAGCCTACTCCTGCATGTTGAGGTCTGTGCTATTTTACTTTATCATTGGAAAACATACCAGACAAAGCAAGCAGCCATTGTTCTATTACAATTGTCACCCCATACATATATAACTATGATTCAGATGGGTGACTGCTACTTTAATTCACTTTTCAACCGTAAAACATACCAAATTGGAAAATAAAAAAAACAAACCTGCACTCATTATTGTATTACATTAAGTGCTGCCACAATGTGCTTTAATGAGAAACACTATCCATATCTAGGCTGTCCTCAGCATAATAAGGTTAAAAAAATGATACGAACATGAAAAGAAGCAAGAATATGACCTTATACAGCACACAAAAATTCAACATTGATGGATCTTTTCTCAATGGGTTGTTCATGTCTTGCTTTGAGAAGAATACCATTTATCCTAGTGTATGTACTCGAATGTCTGTTTTCTTCTGCTTGAAAGGAAATAAATGACACCCTCAATCTTTCTTGCAATACCCCACCCCCAAGAAAACAACCACGGAATACTAGTGATGATATTTGAAGGAAGTATTGTAGAGGTCAAGTCGCTTAAGGAGCAAACATAATGTTTTTTTTGATAAAAAAAATCTTATAATTCAATACGATACAAGATAACTTTCAACAAAAAAATGGGTGGTATGAGAGCACTCCCAAAACCACAAACAAAGCTAGGCCGAGCCTAGAAGGACGAAGGACAAACTAGGCCAAGCCTAGGAGAAAACAAAAGCTAGGCATCGCCTAGAAGCAGTCAAAATACAAAGTCATGCAGCAACAACAAACATGCCCGAAGCGGGCGGATCGTGATCATCCGGCCAACCTGAGCCAGGTAAATCTTTGCCAACATCTGGGAGCTCCCAGCCAGCAGCAACTTCTTCCTCCGGATCCGCCTCCTCGTGAGTAGGAATGGCGAGGTTAAGGCGAGGGAACTTGTCGGACGATGGTGGTGGCAGGGTGGATTCCAACCATCAGCAATGAGTCGGTGTGGCGGAAGGACGAGAGCCCCATCCATGTTGACGAGCAAAACATAAATATTCAAATAATAAAAATGAGTACTATTTGCATGCACAGAATCATTCAGTTAGCTTGTGAATCAAAAGTTGTGGCATGAAACTTGTACAAAGTTCTATCCACATTTTTGAAATGCACTATATTTTAAAATATGCATTAATAAAGTTCAAGAGACAATATATGAGTGTCTATTACAAATTTGTTATTCATTAATTTATGATAAACAATTTAAACAAACTACAATTTTACATCCTGATTCCTATCTATTACCACATAGGAGTTCTAATGCCGCAACAATGTCTTGCAAAACTTAAATAAAAATGCCATTGAATACCTTTTCTCTAACTTGCACAGCTAAATATTGCCCACCATTTGCATGTCTATAGTTATTTAATGAATATATATAAATATTAAATACAATAAATAAATATTCTCCCTATATGCTAACTCCATATGATTACCTAATAAGGTTTCAATTTTAATGGTTTTAAAGGTAGAACCTAGTCTTTCCCCGGATAACCCAGTGTATCATTCTAACCCCACGGAAATTGGGATGAAACTATATAAATTAGAATCAATATCCTTGTAAAGGGTACTACTATACAAAGCATTTAGTCTACAACAGATATTTAAGAGAAATAAAGAACAAAACCAACTGCATAAACATTAAACCAATATAATCACAAAGCATATTATATATTTTACAAAGAAATTTACTAGATATGTTTACAGAAGAATAAGGAACAGAGACAATCACATAAACACATTTTCTGCAAATACTATCCAGATGCAGGGGAAGTGCCACTGGATGCATCTCACATCAGTGGTTCAAATTGTTCTCAAGTAAGTAGCCTTTGAATGTCTGGAGAGTCTTTGAACCACCAATCTAATGCAAATGTGGTGCTTTAAAGGAAAGTTCTGTCACTCTCACATGAATTCGTTAACTTACATTCCCTTGATGAAGTCTATGCATTCAAAGGCTGAAGAGAAGGTGAACAAGAATAAGAAAACGTGCAAAGAGAGGAGGATTATCATTGAAACAGGATGAGGAGGAGCCTATAGTTGTACATCTGAATGAGAAGATCCAAAGGAAAAAGAACGCGAGAGGATAAAATATTTTAGTTATAATTAGTGATTACTATATAAATTTTGAGGATTTGAAAAGAACCTCATAAGATCGATGCAACAGGTCAGGAGCAGAGGTAGAAAGATGTGGCCATTTCTGCAATGAATCTAAGGCATTTTTCTATCCAAGCCGGTTTGTCTTTACCACCACTTGCAAGCTTCAAATGCCCAGTGCTCGGTTCCAAAAAATGATTGAAATGGGTGCCCAGATCATGCCCAAATCTAGAGGATTAGATGTCTTCAAACACATGAGAAACCTGCTCTTCCTCTCCTCCCAGCTCTCGTCTCTCTACACGACCCCAATACCTAATTTGAAATGCTAAAATATTAAACCCTTCCATCCCCATTTACATACCGGTATATTGGTATTTTTTTGACATTTTTAATACCCCAATATGAACGGACGTGATAAGATATCACTTAGGTAATGAACCCCCATGGTCATCTCGTAGACCAATGGAAGAAGAAATTCCTAAATGGACCTTTCTTTCTCAAACTCCTTCCTAGTATCCCTTATCCTTGACATAGTAGCCGAGACATATTGGAATAATGAGAGCACCTAAGGAAGTAAAGTCTTCCCTTTTCAATAATCATGTTCACCCATTTATCATTGGATTTTCCCTGCATGATGAACACCTTATATTTCTTGATTGCCTAGGAATCAAAGCTACAAATGGGATATTTTTCTTTAGTCGGAAGCAAGGATGATGAACCTAGTTTGAGAAAGGATTATACATTTGAAGATAAGGTCTTCACCGCTCCTCCAATTGATTGATGGTCCTCTTATACTCATTCCATGCAAGGATCCAATCAAGACTCATTGAACACATGAGAATAAATTTCATGAGTTTCTTAACCCAGAGAGATACCTTCATCATTATGTAATCACCAGTTTCACTTCTCCCATGATACTTTATTCCTTAGGATGTTCCACCTCCACTGTTTATCTCTAGAAGCCTCGGTGTAGAAACAGGAAGTTATTTTTTCTCTCTCTCCTTTTTATTATTTATGTACTATGAGATGGCCTCAAGTTAGGATTCAATTCCTTGTTGCATTATCTTGGATTATTCACCAAGTAAGTCTTTTACCCAAGAGAAATGCACAATAGATGTGGAAATGAAACTAGGCATCTCAGGTGCTTAGTGGGATACCAAGAAAGGACTGAGATGAGTTGATTCAATGGCCTCCTCATGAACACCTAGATCCACCAGATGATTAGGAGACCAAGGAGGGTCAATCTCACTTGGTTCAATTTTTTCTAGAGGATGTTCTCCAACATTATACATCTATATACCTTCACAAAAAGAGATAATTCAATAATATCAACATCTTCCTTCTTTATCTCCCCCAAAACATCCATTGTTCTTTCTTCAAAATCACATGTTTCTTGGTCATTCCATGAAATTATGGAAGGAGAAGATGGTTGCACTATGCCAAAATATGATATAAAGGAGGAGGTGAATGTGTGTTTAAATTTTTAACTTGTTCTTGATACTTACTATATTTAGTAAGTCACACCTCACCCTCGGTTTATATTTTTAGCCAACTTTCCCAATTTTCACATTTTTCAAATTTTTGGAGTTCTGGCCTTGGGGATTGCACAAAGGTTTCAAAATTATTTCTTCTTGTCACAAAAACTTAGTATTTTTAGTAAGGCTTAGTTGAAAAATTAATAAAAATAGAATCATGACCTATGGGTGTCTGATTGAGATGAAATTTGTTTCATTATATTAGGTATTTTTATCTCGATTCATTACGCCAAAATTCAATTATTTTTGTCTTCTGGATTTTCCAAGATGTTTTTTTATTAAGGGAAAATAGTTTTGAAGGGACTATACCCTGTATACAAAAGGGCTCAAAAGCCAGATAGTAAAGGTGAGAAAAACAGCCCAGAGAAGGGCAAAACTACCAACCAAAGAGGGCTCAACAGCCAAATATGACAATATAAGTGAAAAAGGATCCAAACGTACAATGATCCAAAAAGAAGCAGAAAAGATCAAAAAGAAACCAAAAGAGAAACAACATATAGAGCTCCGCCAAAAAACAGCTGCAGAACCACCAGATAACAACAACTTCACAGCCAAAAAATAGCATCACAGCAACCTGTTACTTGATAGCCCTGTCAATCTTGGTCTTGATAGCTGCAAGCAACACATGAAGAAGGTAATGGCAGTGGCCTGAGAGGAGTCTTGCATATCCGCCTGAGCAATTGCAATATCCCTTTTCTCTTTAGGGCCCCAAATGTCCTCATTAACCCCACTTAAACTGCAGACACTATGAACATGTTGTTCAATGAAATTATAAATGCTTTTGAGGACAGACAATATGCAGTCATTGCGGCTTTTAGCATTCCCCAATCTGCCATCTAAGGACTATAACTTCTTGAAGACTTCAGCAATAACCCCCTCTTCCTCATCACTTTGAAGAATCCCTTTTCCCTTAGCTCTTTCCATATTTTTTATAGTCCCTTTGAGCTCTTGTATCTCACTGCTCTAATCTGGCCCACTGTCCATCAATTCCTCCTCCTTGGGCTCCTCCACCGGTTTACTAATATGCAGGAGGTTTTCAGCAAGTTCCAAGTCTTTGTGGCTCCTTAGGACCCATTGGGAAGCAGGGATTTTAGCTTTGATGCTCTTGCTTTTCTTCTTGAAGCAGCAGCTTCACTCTTTCTTTTCAGCAGGGGGAGTGGAAGCGGTGTGAGCAGGTGGAGGTATGGAGGAGGAGGTGGGGTAGGATTCACGGGGGCAGCTAGAACAGTGGCGATGGATCAGGAGGATAAGTCCCTGGTGCAAAGGGACAGCCCTAGAGTGGCTCTGAACTTCCCTAATTGATTTCTCCAACTGAGTTTATCAAATAGTGAGGAAAGCTGATTATGTTATTTCTACGAAAGTGATTTAGAAATATCAGATGCTTTTGAGGTATAGTCACAAATCTTCCTTCAAGAGTTACATACCTAACCACCATCTTGGAAAGCTCAACAAAAGGCTTAGGAATCGATGCCACCTTGATGCCAGCAGTCACAAATTCAAGATTCTCCCCCTCATCCAGAAATTTCTTGGTCTCCACCTCCCTGTCCACCTTCTTATTGAAGAATTTGGTGCTTTCCAGGCTGAGGCCCATGATTTCCATCTCCATGTTACTGTATTTGACAATCCTATTCTTCCATCCCTGGGTGAATCTAATAGAGATGTCTTGGTCAAAGCCTTGAATCCTTTCAATTAAATTAGACAGGCCCCCAATCTGCAGGTAATTCCAAAGCTCGTATTCTCTTTCCACGCAGGATTGTGGGTCGGTTCAGTTTTGCAAGGTGGACCCCCCATGTTTCCTCTGCTCCTTTTCCTGTTCTCAACGGTAAAAAAGCTACCACTATGCGGGACAGAAGAGCTTTGATTTTGGTATTTGAATCTTTCCTTTCTGTGAAAGCATGTTTAATTATTATGCTATACTTGTTATTATTGCCCCGCTCCTCGGCTTTCCTCCTATGCCAAGAAATGATGATAGTCCATCCCGCACATATCGCATTAATCATCCATATCTTTTGTGATGTCATCATAATGTACTTGAGGATCCGCACATTAGCGTCCAAATTACAGCCGTTAGTGTTGATTTTCACTGCCATGTAGATAAATGATTATGGATTTATTGATTTGAGCGACGTAACGTCCCCCTAAGCCAAGATTGATTTTCCAAGATGTTAAAAGGAAACTTTTTCTTCAAAAATATTGAAGAGGATACTATAAAAACTCATATTATCAATGGAAATTTTTTTGATCATCTTTAAATCATTCAAGAGTAGAAGCTACAAGAAACGTTTTAGAGAAAATGGAGCAAAGATGAAGAAGATAATGAGCAAAAAGGTTACTTCCAATGGAGGTCTCTAGAAAAAATGGGAAAACAAATAGTACATAGTAGTAGTAGTAATGGAGGGAAGAAAAATTTGACAAAGGATATTGTTATCCAAATAGCTCTCCCAACCATTTGGATAACTTGCATACACATTCCCTTTGCGTGCATATCGCACGTGCCCTCTTCACCTCTTTCTTCTATTTCTACCTTGCACCCACACTCTGGCATTCACCTTCTTTCTAGCCACTTGCACACTTCCAAAGTTAAATCCAAAGGGGCAAACCCAAATGAGAGCCAAGCTTCCATGTGGATCTGCACGGAAAATCTTTAAAATATTGCGCACTCCGCAATTCAAATTTAAAATGGGCATATATTTCAACTCGGGGATCAAAATTTGAAAAATCTGGCACCATTGGAAATATCTCGGCCTCATCTACGCCTTGAAGATATGAATCTTTATTTTTAGAGAATTTAGGTGGGGAGGAAATGAAGAAACATCTATCAAGCCATTAAAGCAAAATAAGATTTCTTCAACCACTAGATCTGATTCAATTCAATCTGTCGTTCCTCTTCCTTTGAGGCGCCGAACAAGTAATTGATGTAGACATTATAGATTTGGGGTGAATTTTCTGGAGGCATTAACAATGGTGGTTGAGCTTCGAATTAGTTTTTCCCACTTCTCTCTCTCTTTCTTCCCTCTATGTTGAATCTATAAAAGATAGGGTCAGGGCTCATTTTAAAAGGTTGGACACTTTGGATCCTTACGCATGTTGCTAAGGACTCCAAATTTTTGTATGTTGATTTGCAGACTCCATGTTTGGCTCTTGCATGTGGATATCGGCCTCCTTATCATTGTAATAGTTCTATGCATTTTGGAAGTAATAGAAGCATTGTTTTGTGACTATTCTCTATCCTAACGTGTTTGTATTCCTTCTTCTTGCCTCTTCTCTTGCATTGTGTATTGTTGTGTTACTTCAGGTCCCCTGCAATTCCATATTTGGTTGTGCTCCATGAGAATGATTTGGTAAATGTGTTTTTGTTGTGCTACTTGTGCCTAGCCTCCTTTCACACATTCCCTATCATTCTTGCTCAGAACAAATAGTGTTCATCCCTCTTTTCTGGTGCTATCACCTTTTAGTGTAGTTTACTTCATGTTATCCTTCTTTCCCGGTCCTTTGGAATTATTAGCTTAGTTTCCCCTTTTAGCAGATTAGTAGTAGTAGCAGAGAAATAGATAGAGGAACTGTCCTTCTCTCTAGAGATCCATCCCAAGCAAGGAAGGTCCCACAACTTGGGGACGGTTCCATTTTGGTTTTAGACACCTCTTCCCTTTCAAGATCTCGAGATGTGGGTGCACGTTTAAGAACCAACCATTTCTTGCACGCCGAGTAGGGCCAATATCAAAGCCCAAATTTCATATCTCTAAGTTCTAGAGTGTGAACTTAGTGTTTTAACCTTTGGAGGCTCATTTCAAACACATCTGGTGACTCCCAATATTTTAAGATCTCTGTTTCAACAAATTCCGAGTGCCTTTCATGAGAAGAGTCCACACAAGAAGAAGTGCAAGCAAATGAATATTGTTTTGAATACCTCTAACTATCCTCGAGAAAAATTTGTTCCGTAAAGCTAGCGTGTGCATCTCTATCTCCAACGTGTCGCGCCCACTCAAATCCTCTTGAAAACAGACAACCTGTGTTCCCTGCAATGGTGCATCAGCCACCTCCTCCATTAATAAGCTGTATAAACTTTAATGGAGGGAGTCCGCATCATGGCCTTGCAACACGATATCCCGAACAACGTGCTCAAGAGTATTCCTTACTTTACTGGTGAGAATCAAGTCACCCCTCAGGAGCATATCTAGGATGTGGAAAATGTGTGTTCACTCTATTTGATCACACATAATGATGTAGCAATCAAAGTTCATAAGAACCTCTTTCAAAGGGAAAGCACTTCAAAGGTGGTATAAAGGCTTAAGACTTGGATCTATTAGCACCTAGGATGAGCTGGGAACAAATCTATGTAGTTATTTTGAAGACAAGTTATATCACCTATCTTTAGTGGAGCAACTGACAATAACAAGGAGGGTGCCCAATGAACAAATGACTGATTTCAACATCTGATTTTAGAAAATTTGGGACAAAATCCCTCTTGTGGTAAGACCTACAACCAAACATGATTTCCTTTATTATTTTAAGGTGCTCAACATCAATATTTCAGTTATGATCCAATTTATGGGAGGTAGGACTCTGCCAGCTACTTATAACATTACAAAGAAGGGTAAAAAATAGTCTCATTTAGGAGGGAAAGTTGGCTCCTAGACCTCCCATGCCATTGTTCCCAAAGATGTCATAAGTGCCCCAACCTTCCATGGCCCCTATTCCTACTCCTGAGAAAAGCGCGCAACCGGTCTACCTCAACATCCTATTCTCCATCACAATAAAAGGAGGATGAAGAATTGAAGGCCTTGATCAAAAATTTATCAAACAAGGTAATATCATTAGAAAAGTAGTAAGCACAAGTGTATAGAGTCATTTCCAATTAGGCGCATGGCCAAGGCAATCAGCCTTGGCAGAATCAATACAGAAATCAAAGATATGCACCCAACCAGTAGAATGATAGGTGATAGCCTAATGCACATCTTCCTTGCAAGTTGTCCATCCCGTGCCTTCTCTCCTAAGCACCCGGTCACGAGTTGAGCACTTGTTCCAGTTTAAAATAACTTGGCACAAGAGTCAGAATGGTGCTTCCCTTGCAAAATGCCTCATAGTTAGTACTGTTATGCTAATGTTGCATGTGCCCAAGCCTTCATGATTCATAATGCTTCATCCTGTGAGCCCTCAACAAGCCCCCATAAATCAGATAATCCAGAAAGACCGTAAGCTCCTCCGAAACCAATTTGATGTTCTTTGGTGCGGAGGAATTCTGTGCAATCAACCAAGCTGCAGAAGATACAAATAGACCGCATGTCCAAGTGGCAAACAACACAAGATATAAGAAAATAATATTAGATTCAGGCACACAAATCACAGTCCTAGTAATACAAGCAGACCTTCAGAAGAACAAAGAATCAGACAAGACCTCTTGCAGCAAAAGCGTTGAAATACTTATGCAAGAGGTTCCACGTAAAACTCCTTCTAAAGAAGCACCCGCGCATCCTTTGGTAGTCTAAGCCTCTACTCCAGCTAAAATTCAGGCTTCCATGCCTAAACAATCAAGAAGGGATATTGTTCCCTGAAATCACAAGATGGGGGGGCTTCTATTCAACATTTTTGATAGGATGAAGAAAACAAACATAAACATCACAATGTGGGATGCCCTGACCATTCCATCTCAAAGGGGATCTGCACAGATGAAGCTCGCGCAACTTCTATGCACTAACTCGGTTATGCGAAGCCACGCACTTCTATAAAAATTTTCTAAGAAGAAGAGAAATAAATAAGTAAAGTTGCTAAAATCCCACCCTTTTGTATTTCCTTGATTATAGGAAAACACCTAGTGTATAACCGCTTGATTGACTCGGCACTAGTACTTTTTTCATGCCTAAGAAGATATTTGATGTCTTAGGTCCGAAATATAGCCATTTGTCTAAAGGATTCCTATAACTTGATGGATCAATTGTATCCACCTTAGGAGAGTCATCAAGGATCTTGAGTTAACCCTCCATGCATGTCCAAGCCTGACAATTACTCAAGATGTGTCAATTATTGACCTACCTCCTTTGTTTGCCCTATGTCTATCAAGAGAATTCACTACTAAAGTGGGTGGTTACTTGTCTTCTGATTGGTCTCATATGTTACTCAAGATAAGGTATGGTACCCAGTTTACCATACAAGTTGAGCCTATATTTTCTTATCATGTAGAGCCATATGTCCCATCCCCTCTCTAAGCCAATTATTTTATCCAAGAAGAACAAGTTTCAGTTCCTGAAGAGAAATCTCTTCCACCCTCTATTCTAGACCTAGTACTTGATGAATGGGTGGAGAGGCATCAAAAATTTGATCCCTATGCTAAAGAACTAGAAGCCTATGAAACTGGGCTTGGTACTTATTGCATTCTAGAAGAAGATGCTATGCTTTCGGCACGCTCATAGGAGAAAAAGTTCAAATTGGTCTATGGAAGTTATACTTTGATGGATCCATAAACAAAAATGACGTAGAAGCAGTGAGTGGTTCTCATTTCCCTAAGGATGAGAAATTCTTCTTTGTGCATAGGCTGCAGTTTGCATGTTCTAACAATGTGGCAGAATATGAAGTACTGGTGCATGGCTTGCTTATTATTGAAAAGAAGAAAATTAAAGTGTTGCAGATCTTTGGGGACACAGAATTGATCATCCACCAGGTCACCAACAAATTCCAAAAAAATAATAAGATTCTTAAAGCTTATAAACATAGAGTTTGGGACCTACTTGAGAGCTTTGATGCCCTTAATCTATAGGTAGTTCCATGTAGAATGAACAAAGAAGTTGACCAAATGGCCATGCTCTGGTTCACAATTTTCTCCTGTTAAGGACTTTGTCAAAGGAAACACTCAGCACATTAAGATGGTAATCAGACCATCCATTCTAGATAATAACACCAATGGAAAGTGTTTGACAATGACACACATATCGTCCAGTTTATCCAGAATGAAGCTGAATTTTCATCAAGTATGCAAGCTGACTTGCATGATAGCTATGGTGACCAAGTAATACAACTAAAGAAAAATAAGTTTCCTAAAGGGCTGGTCACCTTAGAGAAAATGTTCAGCCCTGATGATGAGTTCAAGGGTGAAGAAAGATACATGTGCGTTATGCAAGAGGATTGCTCCTCCATTACTATTGCACATGGAAAGGAGTTGTTGCTCAAGTAGGAATTTTCCAGATGAAGAAAAATAGGCCTTCATCTCTCTCTATCAAAAATACAATGATATTTTCTCATGGGAGTATGAAGACCTCAAAGGTTTTGATCCAAGTGTTGCTCAACACTCCATTGACCTTGATCCTGGTATAAAGCCCGTTAGATAGAAGTAGCAACCAATCCAAAAATAGAGCCCCTCATGAGAAAGGAGTTATCCAAACTCATTAAGGAAAATATTATCTTTCCTATCAAATATTCCACCTGGGTCATGAATCTAGTTCCAATGTGCACAAGAAAAATGGTGAAATCAGACTTTGTGTTGATTTCAGAGATTTGAACAAGGCATCTCTAAAGGATCATTATCCTTTTCCTTCAATGGAGCATATTCTACAAGACTATGGCTGGTGCCCAAAGGTTCTCCATGCTTGATGGGTATTCGGGTTTCAACTAGATCCTGTCAAGGAAGAGGATCAATTCAAAACAACATTTACAACCAAGTGGGGAACATATGCATACCAGAAAATGCCCTTTGGTCTGTCAAATCTGGGCACAACATTTCAGCGTGCCATGGATATTGAATTCAAAGGTTACATCAATGAGTTCATCTTGGTTTACCTTGATGATATAACTATCTTCTCAAAGCAAAGCACGGATCACATGGCGCACCTAGAAAAGGTCTTTGAGAGATGCAGAGAATTTGGGGTATCTCTTAACCCCAAGAAGTATAATTTTGCAAAGGCTCGAGCAGTGCTCTTGGGCCATGTGGTTTTAAAGGATGGCATCGCGATTGATCCCGAGAGCATTTTAGCCTTCCTAGCCCTTTCCCTACCGGCGCAATTAAGGGCCTTACGTCCTTCCTTGGAAAGATTAACTTTGTTAAGCGCTTTATCCCTAACTGCAGATCTGCTTTCAGCCCATCAACCTTATGCTCAAGAAGGACATAGCTTTCAGATGGACAACAAAAGGAAGAGAAAGCTTCAACAAGATCAAGAAAAATATTTTTTGTGCGCCAACACTCCTAAATCCAAACTACTTAAAGGATTTCATCCTTTATGATTATGGTGCTGATGCAAGCATTGTTGTTGTCCTAACATAGGAAAATGAACAAGGGATGGAATAGCCAGTGGCCTTCTTCAGCTAGATGTTGAAGGATTATGAATTAAAATACAGTCACATGGAGAAGCAAGTCTTTGCCATCATGCGCACACTCAAGAAATTCAAGATCATGCTCACCACAAATCATATCAAGGTGTTAGTCTCCCACTCATCTGTCAAAGACTTCATCATGGGAGTAGAAATCAGTGAGAAGAGAGCGCGATGGGTGAAAAAAATCATGGAATATGATGTGACTATTAAGGCCACAAAGCTGGTAAGAGGTAGTGCACTCTGCAAGTAGATTGTTGAGGATGCACAGAGTGAACCTGAGGCTTCATTATTTCTAGATGAAGACCTCCCGCATGTAGAACATGAATAGAATATAGACCCCGATGCACATGACTGGATGAAGGACATGATCACATTCCTTTCTGAGGGTGTGTACCCCCGGTTTGAATAAAGCAAAGAGAAGGCATCTGAGGTTGCAATCTATTCCTTATGTTTTGATTGATGGACTTCTCTTCAAAAGAAATCTAGATGGCATGCTATTAAGATGTATCAACAACGCATGCATACTGAAAAAGTGTTAGTAGAATTTCATGATGGATTCTCTGGTGGACACTTCTCTACCAAAACTACAGCAATAAAGATCATAATGGTAGGTATCTTTTGGCCTACCCTATTTGCAGATGCACATAGGTGGGTCACAAAATTCAAAGAATGTGCTTTCTTTATAGGAAAGAAAAGATTGGCAGCGCTTCCCCTCCGTCCAATTCAAGTGGATCAGCCTTTTGCGTAATGGGGTCTTGACTTCATAGGCATGATCAATCCACCTTCAAGCACTAGAAATAAATGGGTGCTGATAGCTACAGATTACTTCACCAGATGGACACAAGCTATCACACTTAAGGAATCAACTAAGGTAGTCATCCTTGACTTTCTCAAAAGATTAGTCACAAGGTTTGGCATTCCTCAAACCATTATCTCTGATAATGCAAAGGCATTCCTTGGTGCTAGAATCACTGATTGGGATCTAAGTCTAGGAATTTACCTAAAAACCTCTTTCAACTATTACCCATAGGGAAATGGTCTGGTATAATCAACAAACAAGAACCTAATCAATCATGAAGTGCACAATGAACATCAGCCAAAGACAATGGCATACAAAGGTCCTGCGCATGCTCTAGGTAGATAGAATCATAGTCAAAAAGGAAATAGGAACTTTTCCTTACAAGCTTGTCTATGGCAAGGAGGCTGCCCTTCCTTTGACACTAGAACTAAATTCATTGGCACTTTCCTAGTAGCTAGAATTTGAGGATGTGGATCGAGAGAAATCAAGATGGTAGAGCTGGTTAATCTTGAAGAGCTCAAAACTCTACCATGATCAAGTTAGAACAACATCAACAAGCAACAAATAAATGGTTTGATAGAAAGGCTAGGCCTCAAGATTTCAAAGTTGGGGACCTAGTTCTAAAATTGATGTCGACTGAGCTAAACCAAGGTTCTATTCAAAATTTGATGCACTTTGGAGCGGCTCATACATTATCAAGTCTTGCAAAAGAAGCCAACTCTTTCGAGTTAACTCATTCGATGGAAGCGCTTGCTGTAAATCTCAAGAAACGAGATCTATCTCAAATCCTTCCATTAGGTTTGTTAGATCATGTTATATATATTAAAGTAGTTTCAATTCCTCCAAGTTTGCTCTCTATGCACATTGTTTATTTGTACATAGTTCTTTCCCCTCGCATGCTTCCTGTGCGCGCTCTTTTTGTTTCTTCTAGAATGCAGAGCTTCTCTCAGCAGTTGTGAGATTTAGAACAGAGTGCAGATATGATTTTCAAGTGATTACAGGGGCATTTTCATGATTGAACAAGCTGACTCCATGCCCAATGGACTTCTAAGGCTACTGATCTCTTTCATCTAGCAAGTAGATGGCCCCAAAAGTCACCAAAACTGTTATCCAAATAGCTCTCCCAACCATTTGGATAACTTGCATACACATTCCTCTTGCATGCATTGCGTGTGCCCCTCTTCACCTCTTTCTTCCATTTCTACCTTGCACCCACACTCCGTGTGTTCACCTTCTTTCTATCCAGCTCAGTGCACTTCCAAAGTTAAATCCAAAGGGGCAGACCCAAACGAGCACCAAGATTCCACGTGGAACAGTACGACAAACTCTTTAAAATATTGCGCACCTACGATTCAAATTTAAAATGGGCATATCTTTCGACTCGGGGCTCAAAATCTGACAAATCTGGCACCGTTGGAAAGATCTCGGCCTCATCTTTGCCTTGGAGATATAAATATTTATTTTTGGAGAAGTTAGGTGGGGAGGAAATGAAGAAACATCTATTAGGCCATTAAAGCATAATCAGATTTCTTCAACCACTAGATCTGATTCAATTCGATTTGTCATTCCTCCTCCTTCAGGCATCGAACAAGTAATTGATGCAGACATGACATATTTGGGGTAGATTTTCTGGAGGCATTAAGAATGGTGGTTGAGCTTCGAATTAGTCTTTTCTGCTTCTCTCCCTCTTTCTTCCCTCTGTGATGAATCTATAAAAGATAGGGTCAGGGATCATTGTAAAATGTTGGACACTCTGGATCTTTACACATGTTGCTAAGTACTCCACATTTTTTGTATGTTGAGTTTCAGACCTCCATGTTTGGTTCTTACATGTGGATATCGTCCTCCTTATCATTATAATGCTTTTGTGCATTTTGGAAGTAATAGAAGCATCATTTTGTGACTATTCTCTGTCCTAATGTGTTTCCATTCCTTCTTCTTACCTCTTCTCTTGCATTATGTATTTTCATGCTACTTCAGTCCCCTACAGCCCATATTTAATTGTGTACAATAATAACAATTTGGTGAATGTGTGTTTTGTTGTGCTACTCGTGCCCTTTCACACATTCCCTATCATTCTTGCTCGAGAGAAGATAGTGTTCATCCCTCTTTTCAGTCTGCTATCGCCTTTTAGTGTAGTTTACTTCATGTTATCCTTCTTTCCCTAGTCCCGTGGCATTCTTAGCTTAGTTTCTCCTTTCAAGAGTAGCAGCATGAATAGTAGCGAGCGATAGCAGTAGCAGTAGACATAGATAAAGGAACTAGCCTTCTCCGGAGATCTGTCCCAAGTGCGCAAGGTCCCATAACTTGGGGATGGTTCCATTTTGGTCTTAGACACCTCATCCCTTTCAAGATCTAAGACATGGGTGCATGTTTGAAAAACCAACAAATATTTTTAAATGGTTATTTGTTTATTATACTCACCTCATAACACTAACCTAGCCACCTCACCTTTTAACTCACCCTTGACCATTTTAGCTTAACTCGGGTTAACTAGCAAGTGAGGGTTGGTTTAAAGTTTCTAAATGGGTATGAGATATCCAAATATCCATTACAACATTTATTAAGGAATAAAAGGACATCATAGAGAGAAAAATTGCAAAGAGTGGATGAATCATGGAGAGGAGCCAAAACATATCATTTTGGAAGTTGAGAATGACAACATAGAGAGAAATTATGAAGTATTCAAGTGATGAAATATTATTCTCCATGTGGTCAAAAATTTAGTATCCCACATATCCCTTTGGGAAAGGGGAAATATTTTCATCATTCCTTCATAAATGTGTCATGGGTCAGATCTCCATGAGGAAGGGGCCAAGTGATGCTTGAGTTGAAAGCATGTTTCTAACACTTAAAGTTGATGTTTAAGTGACCAAAATATTTACTCCTTATGGTGGAAAAACTTCATTTCCCTCTTGTCCCTTTGGTAAAGGGAAAAATTGACATAACACCCTCAGATATGTGTCATGGTTCCAAGCAACATGAAAAATGGGCCAAAACTCAATGTGAGTTTATAACATCTTTCTATCAACCTAAGTTATCTTTTGAGTGATGCAATCTTCTAATTCATGTGGTGGAACATTATAGTTACCCCCATGAGCCTTTACTTAAAGGGTACAAAGGGTAAAATGGACATCATGGATCTTTAAGTGTGGTTTTGCCACTTTTAGAATCCCGCCTTCACTAAACACTGCCGAAATAGTCATTTTAACCCATTTTCTTGCCCCAAGAAATTACCTAAGAGTTTCATAGGAAAAACTTATGTTTTTGAATCCAAAATTCCCTATGAGAATATTCCCACCATTTTTGGGAGAAAATTCTTCCTCAAATTTTAAAATTGCCCCTATTTTTATACTACTCAAGCTTATGCCTCGGTTATAGGAGCTGCCCCAAAAGTTTTTGATGATGAAAATGAAAAAAATGGTGTGAATAAGGCCTCAAATATGTGATTTATTATTTGTAATCAAGTCTAAAATCTTCACGTAACTCCAAAAACTTCATGAATCTCAACCGTATCGAGGATCTTCATTTACACCGTTAGGCCCATATCTAAAACTATGCACCATAGAATTTATTGAAACCTTTTTAAATGTAAAGTAAGACTAATTATTATTATTTTGAGCATTTCTTTTCTTTTCAATTCATCCCGAGGCTCATGAACTGCTCAAAACAAGCTAACTAGATTTTTCACTACTTTCATTTTGTTATACCAAGCCACAAGTAGTCCAATGTTGCACAACTTGTTCCTAAACCTGATTTTCCTTGAAAATATTTCCTAAACTACCTTTGATGATCTCATATATATGTAACACACTACTTTGATCCATTTTCTCTTCTCTTTTCATTCCTAGATGGTGTTCACTAAGTGCAAAAGTCATATTATCACATCCCTCCATACCATAATGAGGGTAATGCATTTACCGAGTTGGTCGAAGGGTGGGTTCAAATTGATTGGGAGAAGGATTTTTAAGGGTGACTTAGGTTGTCAAGTCAATTTTTTTAATTTTTCATGCTAAAAATTTTACATGAAAACAATTTTTTCTAGCTTGGGGACTTGTTCGATCAAGGGAGTGAGGATAGGACAAGTAGGAATCTTAGAATATCAAGATACTACATGGACCAATGCCTTGTATATTGGGCTTATGGAGTCACATTTCTTCCAAATAAACACTCGATGAAAGGGAAACAAACCAAAAGAATAAAATAAACACACAAAGGAAAGGAAAACCATACTATAAGGGAGGGATATTTACGTAAGTGGGTAAATAATGTACACATACCAGAATGGGTTGATATAAATATGTAACTTCATTGATAAATGCATTAAATTTAGGCCTTCGGAGCTTGAAGATCATTATCTGATCATGCCATGCTCTTATAATGGTGTTTCATCATTTGATAAGAAGGATAAATACCAAGGTTCCATATTTATACTTATATTACATGGAAAACACTCCCTCATCCAAAGACCACTTTGTAACGTGCTTGATGATCTTGTCTCTTGTAGTCTCACCTTAATATTTTATAATCAGAAGAAACCATTCCTCCATGTTATCAAAAATAAAATACCTGATTTTTTCATGAAGGAATCCACCATCCTTGAATGAATATTGCAGCACATGATCATCTCTAAAATCATTGTGGCATCTAAAGGTGATGAGAACAAATTGGCTCTCGTATGTCACCTGTAGATTCTCACTTTGTTGTTCTAAACAATTGCTTTCAAAAATAGAGGCTATGTTATTGATATGGTGGAATCCATCATACTTTAGTAAGTTTTTGTAATGCCCCATTCATTGTTGCTCTTTTTCTCCTTTAATGTTTGTGTTGCTAAGTGTTAAACGTCATTGCTTTTTCGTCGATCATTAGAGGATTCACCTTTGCCACAGAGGATAATTAGTTGTTCTCCCTCTTCATCATGCCTATTTGTGTTGGTGTCGATGTTTTCTGTTGCTAGCCCCCGCATCATCCCTTATGTTTTCCTCTATTAAAGGCAAACCGTGTTCTCAAATTGTCAAACTTGTTTGTTGGTCCTTGTTAATATGATTAATAATAATTATTAATTTGTAATAATAATAGTAAAAATAAAATAAAATGTAATAATATTATTAATTTAATTATCGATCGACGATAACGTCACTATCTTATTGTCGATTGTTATCAACGTTATTGTTAATTATTGATAAACGATTTTATTGGTTCGTTGGTCACTTCGCGGACCAAGCCTCTGTTTGCGCAAGAGGAGGAGCTTGTTCGTGGATGAATCCATTTCTTGGGAGGTGGTGTTCGTGCTTGCGTTTAATTTTCCCCCGGCCTTCTAGACGTTTGTGTATACCTTATATTATAGCAATTTATTGGTAAGGTAGTGGAGGCATCCACCCACCTTGCCACTTTGAAGACACTCCACCTTTTTCAATCCTCCTGTCACGCCGAATGCACTACCGTGTTGTGTTATTTTGACCTACTATCCATTAATGGTAACGTGTTGGGCATTCTTGGTTGGTTTAAGTGCCTTGAAAAATAGCCGCCTACATTTAAGACTATTTTTATTCTTTTTTTTTTTGTAGGAGTCTTGTTTTTGTAGTGGTGGAAGCACCTTTCTCCCTGGTTGGTGGCAGACAACATTGATTGGGATGGTTGTCTCATTGATTGTTTTGCCTTAGATTCCTGCTTTAGCCTGCACCTGGTTCTCCTGTTAATGGCCGCTTAGACTATTCCTCTGTTTCATTATTTTATTGGGGGCCTAAGCAAAAGAATGAGATGAACATGTAGCTGAAGGAGAACTGAGAGGAGAGAATAGGAGAGTAAGATGAAGGTGGTGGTGGTAGGAGGCAACATAGCCGGTCTGGTGTGTGTACACGCACTTCTCTTGGCATGATGTAAGAAAGTGATTGTCCTTGAGAAGCTCAAACCTTGACATCCACTGGAGCAGCGCTTGGCATGTAACTATGCACCTAAATGCCTGAAAGGAACGTGGCCGCATAGACTGTTTTAGCTCTGGTTTCTAGCTGACTGGGGTTGTGTTAAGAAATGGGGCGTTGAATGTTTTTGTAGATAAATGCTTTTGAATGGTTTGCATCCTCTTGCTTCCTTCCTCCCTGCTCGTGATTTTAGAGAAATGATTAATAGTGGGGCACATGTTTTTTAACAAGTTCTTTGTCCTTTTTTTTTACATGCCCTAGACTTTGTGTATCCTGCGCATGCCAAGTTTAGTTTTCTATGTGGAAAAGTGTTGGTGGAGGAAGTCTTGTGGGGGACAGCGTGGAAAATATTGGAGTATATTCTTCCATCAAGTTCTGGCCACTTTCTTTTGGATCTCAATCTCCTTGATTTCCTCCCTAGGCACGTGCAACTAGAGCATTGACCAATTCTTTCTCCTGATGCTCAGGATTTTGTGGTGGTGGAAGGCACATCTGCCTTGGCTTAGATTGTAACCTTCTCATGTCACGATGGATCGGTCACGTGAAGAGTTCTCAGTGCGCGCGTAGGCCTTATTTGGCTGGGACATTTTTATTTCTTCCTGTTTTCTAGTTGCTTTGCTGGGAGGACGTCATTACCCTTGTCAAGCTCCTTCTAGCACTGGCTACGTGAATGTTGGTAAAGACAACTGGCCATTTTGGACACCTGTTGGTCACTTTCTAGTGATCCTTCTATGCTCATCCTGCGTATGTGGTGTCCCTAGAAACCACATCTCTTTGAGGCACTTTATCAGACAATTTATCTTTCTTCTGGTTTTACTCTTCCACATTTTACATGCAATACAGGGCACTGCAATCTGAAGGGTGGGCTGAGTAGGTTGGACATTGTTTTTTTGGTCATTTATGGTGGGAGAGGGGTCTTAGCTCAAGCCATTTGTGCATAGATTTCTATCAGTGCTATCCTAGAGACCACCTTTCCTTCAGGGTATTGTGGATCTATGTTTTGGGGACTCCATACCCTGGCCGTAACCTGCCATGCCAAATTTGACTATGAGAAGAGTGTGGACGACCCAGCAGGCTGGAGGATAGTGGAGTGTGGGCTTGAGATGTTGTTGCAGACCCTGTTCATCTTGTGCTCGACTACGGGAGCTTAATCAGACACGATATTCTCTATACCATTGAGTCTTATGTTGTTATTTAAATGATTCATTAAATGACCCTGCTCTTCATATAAATGTCTCGTGTGATGGTATGTTGTGTGGTTTCCACTTCCCTTGCTCTTTCGTATTTTCTTGGGAGGATATTAGTTTCCGGCGTTAGAAATGACTGTGTTATTTGAAGCCTTTTATATTGTTTTCTGGGTTTTAATAAATATTAGTTGGGTCAACTTTGTTCTTAATACTAATAAAACAAAAGAGGTGGGGGTCCTGTAATGAAAATTCCTAGTTCTTTGTGATGGTCTCACGATTTGAATGTTTTATCAAACATTGTTGTTTGACTCAACTTTATAGTGCCTGTTTTTTTATTCTTGTTTCGGTTCGAGATCTGTCGTTCTGGCTTATGTTGGGTATTTGTAAAATAGCAATTGAGTACTATAAGTGCATTGTGTATAGGTGAATGATGCTATTCATGTCTCTATATTTTTCTTTTAGTTCGTTTTAGGTTCTAGTTACCCTTCTCGGTTGGCTTAGTGTGTGCTTAGCTTGACTGATTTTTGAATTGAGCCAAGTTGGTATTACTCTCAAACTAGGTTAGTTTCTTTTGTTATTTGTAAATCCCTTAAAGAACTATTTTATTCTTCCAGCGTCATGTTTGATCTTCATAATTTGGTATCAGTTCATGTTCACCGTTTGGAGATTCTTGTCTTTGGAATCATCTTCTCTCCCTTGGTGACTGTTGTATGTCTTAAGGAATGTAGTTGATCCTATGGAATGTCTCCTTGAGACGTTACTCACATCTTTGGGATAGCTTAAAATGTCGGAGTAAATACTCTTTTTCGTACCTTGATTTTGTTTCACATATGTTGGAGGATACGAGATCTACTTGATCATTATTGAGGAAGTTTTCAAATCTTAAAATTGGGATCTTGGTTTTATGCGTAAGAAATTACTCTACGTTTTTCTCCTTAAAAATGTTTAAATTTCATTCTCCTGTAACTTAGAGGTTGGTGTATTTGGAAACTCATTGGTTGACTGGTTATTGTGATGCTCGTTGTGATACGACCTTCTTGTTGTCATTTTAGTAGAATGGTTATGTGTTGACCAGAAAGGTTGATGTCAACTTGTGTTGACGGTAGATCCTTTAGAAGCTATGTATTTTGTGTTGTGCTCTTGTGAATGATTGAGTAAACCTCCTGTAAGATTTATAATGGTTATGTTTGGTCTTGTCAAGTTTGTCCTTTTCTTAAGACATTCTCTTGATTAGAAGAAAGTTTAATAGAAGGATTGTTAGGATAGGATGTGGCCCATACTGGGTCATTTGTGCGTTTCATCCCTTTTCTTTTCCAATTTATTTATTCTGTACTGATATAAAATTAACTGTTATAGGCACAACATATTAACATTATTAATTCATTTTGTTTTAGATATTCTCATGTCGATTGATTGTTCGGGAACTTACAGTGGAATAGTGAATCCTTGGCTTAGTGAACTAACTTAAACAAATGGGGATAGATCACGTTTGAAACTAATTCTCTTCTTGTAATTGTTTTTGTTTCGAAATGTTATCTTGTTAAAATGATGATCATTATTTTGATATAGGTGGAATTCATTATGATGGTTTATTAACTTCTCCGATGAGAAAACAATAATCAAATAGAGTTAGTGTCTTCCTTTTTATTTTGACATTTTATCCTTTTGGACAACTCTTTAATTACTCTTGTTTGGACACTTGGATTATTTTCATAAGCAACGGTGTTCTTATTCTTTGAAATAGTTAGATAACAACATATTGTCTTAATGTTATAACATTTATCATGCTCAGCTCTTGCGAACGACCTGTGCTAAACAAATGTGCAGGAGGATTTCCTGAGTAGAAAAAGAAAAAAGAAACACGTGTAGAAAGTGGATTCCGGTTTTCTTAGGAACTGCTATTGTACGAATGCTTATTTTTGTTTTAAAACATTGGTATGGAAATTGTGGAGACTATTTAGAAGGCATTGCCTTATAATTTTGTATTGTTCTCATGTAGGTTGATGTTATCGTTTGAAAGTCAATTTGAGAAATATTATTGTCAATAAGATTAAATGAACTTTTTTGACATGCGTATCCTTCATTATAATTTCACTTTTCGAATATGATTTATCCTTGAATTGTCAAACCTAATTCTAACTATCTAAACTTGAATCAACTTACATCGCTTTAGTTACCTTTGGTCATGTGTCGTTTGGTAGAGGACTATGTATTGAATCTAGCAAAAACAAGAGAAACACATATACCCAAATCCCCCACGTTAAACTAATCAACAATCTCTTATTGTGGTGAGTCCTTAGAACAGTATTAAGGTGAAATCAATGATTAAATCTTAGAAGATAATAAAATTATAATAAGTAGAAGGAAATTGAATAAGAAACTCTTCAATCTATCTTACCCATGGAAATGTAATTAGTATACTTATGTCAATCTCTTCAAGTGAAGCCTGAGTGAAACCTTTAATATTTCTGGTTAGATTCTTAGCCCCAATGAAATCTTTATTAACAACTAATAAGATCTTAATGATGAATCCAAGATTTAGATAGTCATGTACTATTAAAAATGACCGCTTGAAAAGGTAAAACATATATGTTTAAAAGCACAACGTTGTAAACATATTGATGAAGTTAAGATCCTTTAGAAATTAACTACCCTCCTAACAAATGAATAAGTTAATCAAGTAAATGAAGCAACCTCTTACCACCCAATAATTGGTTTACACTGTAGATTAACATTAGCAAGGTAGGGGAAAATTTTTCAAAGGAAACATGAATTTCAAATTCTCCTAACATGATTCTTCTAGGAAAAGGAAAGAATTTAAGAGTACTTATAGCTAAAACATTTTTAATCAAACACAAATTGCACATTAAGGATGAGGACTCCAACAATTTAACCCTAAAATGAAAATATAAAAATCGAAATTCAAAGAACAAAACTAAAGAAGAGGGACTTAATTTTGAAGGGTAAAGAAACTTTCTATGGGAAGACCTTGTTTGTAAAATTGTGTATTTTGGATGAACCATTGTGTCCTAAGTGTGTGCCTCATGTTTATTTGTAACCAGTGTGGGTCCATGTTGTGCAAAGCATCTCATTAGCTGGTTGTATTCCCTTGAGAACTTGTGTAGTGTTGTATTATCTTCAAGAAGTCAAAAAAAATTATCCTGTATTTTATTGTGTTGTTTAATGTGTCCGAGTTGGTTGGTTTTATAGTTTTGAGCATATATACATGTTCAAAATAAGAATAGATTTCAAAAATGGTGAAACCGAGCTGATTTTGACTCTATTCACAAAGTTCTTACATGTTCTCATTCATTTTTTCCAGCAGATTTTTCTCATTGTGTATTAACTCATCAATTCCTCCGATATCACTTTCCATGGTAGATGAAATTTATTCATGAATTAAGACATCCGAGGGAGATTCAAGAGTTTAGTTTCCTTCTAGTTCAACATGGATGTAATCTAATTTTAAAAATGAGAAATCTGGGATTCACATTCATCTACCAAGGATTCAAAAAGAACATTAATCCCATCTACTTGCTTCATATCATTATAAAACATTAGATCATTGAAATAAGAAACATAACTTGACTCATAATTATCTTGCATTTCCATGGCTCGGGTCAGGATCTCAAGACTGAGTTGAGGGTCCTTAGTTTCTTCCACACCCTCAAGATGTCTCACACTTATTTCTCTATAAAATATACCATGTATTTTTTATCATCTTATTTTGAAAACTATTAACATTGAGCCTCAAGGAGGTGGTTATAAATCTGATCTATACATGTCCTAAATTCATCTGAATAATTATCCTCTTTATGATACATAATTTTTTCAATACATGAGTTAATTTTTGCAATTTTGGGAACACCTATTCTTTATTATTTTTGGATAGGGAGAAGAGATCCAAACTATATCGGAAGGAAAACCTTTTGGCTCAATATCCGCGATCATCTTCATGACATGAGGGGGAATACAATGTTACTACATGAGAAGACTTAGCTTTTCTACTATGAACACTTCCTATATATTCTTTGTATTTACAAGGAAAAGAAAAGAATCCATGTTTGTTATGGTGATGATAATTATAACCTTTTGGTGAAGATAAAGACATCAACTCCTTGGAGAGATATTTTCAATTTTTCTCATCCATGATCGCATCAAGAAGAAAGTTGGGTCCTTTGATATTCTCCACCTCATTATTAATCATCTGTGAATAAAAAGGAGAAGACCAAATTAGGAATAAAATAATCAATGATTAACTCAAAGTTATCTTCTCAAATATCTTGATTCAAGGATGAAGGATGGGTTTCTCATAATTCTTCATGGTCAGTGGAGTCCTCGGAAAGCACCGGATCATATGTCATACAATAAGAATATTCCTTTCTTGAATCACTTATTTCTCTCGATGGGCTATGCCTCAAGCCAAAATGAATTGATGAAAAAGGTTCAACTATCATGTCTTCTTCATCCTCCTCCAAGGTAAAAATTTGATTCTCATCGAAGGTTAAATGATAAGGAATTCATCGAAGTGCTCAAGAATATTCCAGGGATAAACACCTCATAATGTGGAAAATCATCAAGATACTCTTTTAAAAGATTATTTTCTTCTTCCTCAACATTATGAAGTGCTTTAAGATGATCATACTTTTTTCAAGGCCAATGCATAACTCCAAAATTCATGGTATGCTTGAGATCATAATTTCCTTCTTCTATACTTAGAATCATTTGCACAAAATCTCTCCTCAATAATTCCATCTCTTCATCTCCATATGAAAGAAATTCCCATAAAGGAAGAGACATGAAATCAAATTCTTTGAGTTTCTTGGTCAGCTATATGAAGTTGAAAATATTACCTTCATTAGATTCTTCACTATCATGCCCTTCATACAACATTTCATATCTCTTATGAATCTTCTTCATCCATTTCTTGGATTCTCGATCATCGTAGGTACAATTTCCATTGTATTTCCTCTAACAATAGTATTCTTGAATTGGATTCACCATGTTTTGATGATAGGATCTTTACAAAAAAATCCATTCTTGACAATCTTTTCATGGCTATTGAGAAGGTGGTACATATTTTCTTTCCTTTATCTAATTGCTTGTTTATGTTTGAAGTAAGAGATCTACTCACTATGGAAGAATCATTTTTTGCAAGAAATGTTCTAGAATGATGGATGATAAAAATTTACATATCAGGGTATTCTTCTTCTTCTTCTTCTTGGTTGTTTTCACTAATTAGTACGGAACAAAAATACTCAAACTTCATCATTGAGTTGCAGGAAATGAACATGACACAGATTCATTACTTAATAAAGTCACCTTCAAAATATGATTTTTCTTTGAAATCTGATTTTTTTATTTTTGTAGTATGTTTTTCCCATAATTGTCATGGCCCATTCAGAACCAAATGATTTTTTTGTGTCCCTTATTCGAAATTGGTTCCATATTCACTTCTCGTGTTTTCAAACTTTATATAATCCTTTGTACCTATTTGTGAATTATGGACCTACCTATTTATATGCTTACCTAGAGTATTATTAATTTAAAATATTTAAAAGAATAGTGGTCAACATATTCAGGTGTTCCCAAGAAATTTGACCTTATTTGTAGGACTTACATGTTTTATGTGAAATATAATTTCCTCCCCTACACTCATGAAAGGGAATTATTTTAGAAGCACCAAAGGCTGTGAGAAAATTTCAAAAATGTACTTTCCATCTTTTAGTGTTTATGTGGAATGCAAGTAAAATTCCCAACCCCACGGCCTGAACTAAAAAAATAAGGTAATAAGTAAGAAAAAGGGGTGGTGAGGTCAAGTTATTTCATATGCCCATGTGAATTTGTAAAATTCTAGTTTGAGTCCAAATCTCGGAAAGTTGTGTTTGTTTAGACCTGAAATGTGACGATTGTTTGCGACCGGAATTAACTTTACATTTTTCCTTACCTTGTGTTTTTGAGTGTTGAATGAAAATTTTATTACAGACCCGAATTCTTGGTCTTGTCATTTGTTTATACCTATCATTTTTTGGTATGTTCCAATGTGTATTATAGTTGTAAAAAACATGCATTATTTTCTGTGGCTAGGCCTAAAATTAATTGAGCAATTAGTGGTGAATTATCCTTATGTAATGATTCAAATATGTTAAGTGGTGTGTAAAGTAACATGTATTGTTTGAATAATTTCATTTTACAAGTTAATTTTATGACAAAATGTCTACAATTTTTAAGTGAGTTATTGTATTTTAAGAATGTTAAAATAGAAGAAAAGAGTAGTTTATGAAATAGAAAGAAAAATGAATGGATTTAAACAATGTTTTTGTACGAGAAAATGGGGTTCTCTTAAAGAGGCCACTACCCTTGATAGTACGTATAAAAAGGGAAAAATATTACATATTAGATAAGGGGTTAGTCATTAATAACCATGAATCTCTTAGTAGTAGTGGAAGGCATGCAAGAATCCTATCCTGCGCAGTTGTTTGAATTCATCATAAGAGGTAGCACTAAACACGAACTCGAATGTTTTTGGCTAAGCCCTACAACATGAACTTGGCCGTCGCCTAAAACTCTTACGTTTGGCTTGTTGAGAATATAGCTAAGCTTCATTTTTCTCCCGAGTGAGTTCACCCACTCATGGAGGTTGAGACCCCCTTTCAACTAAGATTTTGAACCCCGAATTTTGGATGCTTGAGTTGTAGGGACATATACCACTTCACCGACTAAATCATGTTGGGAATCATTCTATTGTTTTGAGTGAGTATCCCTTGTCATCACTTTAGCACAATTCAATTCAACTATGGCTTTCTCTCATGCACATATCCGCTCTTCTACTTCCTCCATTCACCGAATTTGGGGTGAATTTCCCCCTTGTGTATAAGTTGTGGTCTGGTGGTGAAGATTAATTTCTAAAAGAGGAGTGTAATAGGCCCTATATATGCATATTATCATCATAGAGATTGAGGTGGTGGTGAGACCATTAGTGCTTCATATGCTATGCATTCGGGAGGTGTTCAAGGAGAAGGATATGGAAGTGTAAGGTCTGAAAAATAGGGAAGAAAACACATCTCATCTAGTCTGTTAAGGAAAGACAAAACTAGAGCATTATGGGAAGATCCTTCTAGAGGATTGGATTGAATTTTTAGAATGGTTAATACTAGCTTGATGAAGGCATTGTTCAGTATGGTTAACTAAAAGAACTCATCCATGTTCTCAATTTTAGACTGAGGGGTTTGCGCTAAAATTGGTGATGCCATGGCTAGGTATAATGTACAATAATGAAATATGAAAATCAGATAAAGATTTGGCTAATAGTTTGTGATTCGTTGGAATATTAAGTTTTGTTTAAGTAGGTGAGTTAATTTAGAGTGATGTGTGCAAGTCATCGTGTCACCATTAATTCTCATATCCCGCCTGGATCAACTAACACAAATTGGAGTAAATTAAAGAAAATAATTCATAAAAAGGCATATCCCCGAGTGGTAATTAAATGTTCATGTATTTAAATAAAGGTCTTATCAATTTAATGTCTTTATTTCCCCCATTGTAATTCAATATTAGGTGAAAAATCAAATCATTGTAATGGGTATGACATGTAAAAGTTTTCACTTGGTTGTGTTGGCACGATAGTGATAGGGCATGGTTGAACAAATTTGAACACCATCAAAGAGGAATATTCCTTGTTATTCCTTGAAGGTTTTGAAGGATGGATCAGGTGTGAGTGAATTAATATTCTAGTAGTATATTCCTCAAAATCCTTGTATGGATAACATCATATAAAGAGATCTTGGGTTTTTGGGAAGAAAGAGGAGATGTTTTTTTGGAAGAGGAGAGAACTCTTTGGAGGGCATCTATGAGGATCGGATATGTGCTATGGGATTTTGTATCATTTTGTGTAAGCATTGTTATACTTTCCATTTGTTTATAATTCATGCTAAGATGGTTATAGTTGTGTAACCATTAGCATGATTTGAGAGAATTTTTATATGTGCTTCTCATCCTTTCGTATAAAAGGGTCTGCTCTAACAATTAATTGCAATTATTTTGTCATGCTCCTTTGTTAATTTATTTGGAAGTTAGGTCTTGTAAAATTCCTTGCTATCAATCACAGTGGGTGAGATGATTTTTTTAATCTTGGGGTACCTTACTATTTTTCAACATATCTCACACATGGTGTTTTAGACTTAGGGGATCTAAGTTGTACTACCGGGATCGTGGGTTGTTTTTCTTCTTTGGAGGTTCCTTGTGATAGACTACCCAATGAAAAATTTCTTTATCATGTTACTATGTCGGAAATGATAGATATTTCATGGTGTGATGGTCCACATACTCTATAATCCCCATATATCCTTTGGATATTTGGTTCTTCTTCTATAAAAATCCATCACCACCTTATAATCTCTCAAAAATTTACCTATTTACCCTATATGTCCTACATATTTCATCTTCATGGCATATCCCATATGATATCTGCTGGTGATACACACATTAAATGTGCATACCTCAAGTGTGTATTGTTTGTTATTCACTATAGAAAAAGGGTCTTCAAAATCAATACATAAGAATACATGAAAAATATTTGGGGTTGATGTTGAGATCGCATTAGATTTATCTCTAGCAACTTGCATCAAAGCTCCCCGGTGTTTGTAGTGCTTTGTGACCACTCTTTGGAGTGAGAATTGCATTTAGTGGCTAAACTTGGCCTTCGATTGACAAACCAAACTGGGTTTGGAGGTCTTAGGCTCATCCTTGACCTCTCTTTCTCTCATGTTACACCCCTAGTTTCCTCACCCTAGTTTAGGTAGAGACAAAAAGTAACAAGTGGGCATCTACCAAATCAGTTACGTGACTCCCTGTCACTCTCAACGAGACTTATTTGGGTGAGTAGGGAATACCCCATCCCTGGTTATGAAAAAATAACCAAGTGAGTCTTTTCCCTTTCCCTCACCCTCCCATTCAGTATCGAGCTATTATCTCCCCTTCCCCGAGGGTGATAGATTGGAGCCAACACGTCTATTTGTATCATTATAGTGGACTTGCAATATTCACCATGGCTTTTACTTTAATTTTTGGTATTCTGTTTTCATTGATCTTAATATTGGTGGGTCAAATTAAATCTCCTTTAGTATTCAAAGGATTTCTTAATTTTCTAGAGTGATGGCTCTAGTGGCGACTCCATTGTCATATGGTTGGGTTAGATCAGTGTTCTTCATGGATATATTTTATTTATAGTATACCCTTCTAGGTTTCTAGTAATTTCATATCATCAAAAAAATTTCAAAGTTTTGGGATGAATACTTGTTGATATGTTCTCCTCTAAATTAAATTTTTCCTTGGAAGTTTTCAATAACGGTATGGCATGGTCCTCTCCTAAATTACCTTTTAGAACTAATACCTTCATACCTATAGAATTTAGGGGGATGACTGGGTACCTAAACAAGATCCCCGAGTGAAATAGGATTAGGTTACCTAGTTTTTATGGGTATGGTAGTATTGATGTTGAATAACATATTGGTTTGTTTGAAAAAATAATGCAAGAATATGAGAAAAAACATGAATATGTTTTCATGAAATTGTTTGTGTATACTTTGAAGGAGGATGCTAGGGATTGGTTCATCTCTCTTCATCATGGTTTATTGCATTTTTAGGATAAGATGGTAAGGATGTTTAGGTATTAGTTTAGAAATGATCATGGTTTTCTTTTCTCTGAGTGTGGTAGAAATGTAAGAAACTTGGTTAATAGAAAAGAGGCCTCAGGCAAGAAGAGAGATGAGTAAACTGGAATCAAAATACGGTCATTTGTCATAGGTAAGCTAGTTGAGTATGATATTAAAATATTTGGTAAATTTATTGGCTAACGCAATGAGGTTTCAACCTCTAAAAGAGGAAAATATGGTGAGGAATCAAAGAACTGAAGTAGTTAATCACAAATCATGGTTTTATAAATGATATTGTATTGAAGGTTGAATGTGAAGCTCATGTTGGTATTTGGAGTGATAAGTACTTTATGTTTCATGCTCTTTATAGTCAAGATGGCTTGGTTACTATTTTAAGATGTGGTTTAATTACTTTAGGGGACCACATGTTGGGTAATTAGATATTTTGTAGGAATGGGTTATCTTTGAATGATCTTCTGGCACTAAAATAACGGATGAATTTTATGCAGCCCTCATAGAATATGTTGCTCTCCCTTAGAGGGTAAAAATACAATGAAGCTATACCAGGGTCATAATTCTCTCGATCACGAATTTTCTCGGATAAGAAATGGAATGATTGCCAAGTATGAAGGGGGATTTCCCTCATGGGAAGATAGGTGTTTATTGTTCGATGCATTGGTAGAACAGAAAAGGAATATAAATTACAGTGAGTTATCAAGTGAACCTATTTTGATTCCTCTAAGGATAGACTGGGACTGCTCCATTATCCTTGGAATTCATGGTTTGGCTATCCAATTTGATCCCAAATTTAATGATTTAACCTCTTGTATTGGATACATTCATAGGGAACTCAATGTGGATGTTCCTATGTTGAAAATATTATGTCGGATCACAAAAGTCAAGAATGTGGTAGTATGTCTTTGTATTTCAAAGGGGCATGCATCAACTTACTTATAAATCCCTACTCATTTACTTGTACCCATTGCTTTTTAATTAGTTGACTGAATTTATTTATTTATCGAACTCTTTGAGAAATAATGGGGAAGTTCCCATATTAGGAGTGATATCCAGTTGGCAAAAACCCTCTCTTTGATATAATAAGGATATGAGTGCTCTATTGTCGGTGCTCATTATTTATTTGGTGAGCATGTGTCTTGTGAAATAAACATTTTCCCCTCAGCGGGGATATGGAAAACATGATTGTAGGACTTCTAAGTGATAATGAATATGTCAATTTTAATCTTAATTATTGCCTTGAAATTAAAAGAGTTTGGTTGAGTGGGGACTTGACCAAACATGAAATGTAGAAATATATCAAGAATTTCGAAGTGTACTAGAGCTTCTTGAAGTTGTCATATTCTAAGATATATAAAGAAGATAGAAATATTGATTAACATGCCTTACTAGTAGAATACGAATCATTTTATGATCTGGTTAATGGTATTTTAATTGTGACCTTGGGTGAGTTCTGTTTTAAAAGGAATATGTAGTTGTTGGTTTTTATTTAAGTGCCTTAAACTTTATATCTGTTAAGACCTAGCTCAATCCTTTATGCATCTTGATCAGGAATCTATACACCATATGGGATCCAGATTGTTTTAAATGGAAATTTTGGGCCCCGTGGACTGTATTGGTTAAAAAATATAGTGTATAGTTCTCTTTATTTGTTTTCCTATTCCTTTGTTTTTCCCATTTTCTTGTGTTTATTGGTTTGTGTTTTTGCACTATCTGTGTTATGCTATAGTTTTGTTCACTCCTAGGAATTCATTTCCCAATGGATTACATCTGGGCTTCTTCTCCTATGGTAATTTCTAGTTTTCTTTAGACACCCAGTAGGGGAGTCCATTGTAAAGCTAGATTCGATCTTGGTGCTTATAATTTCCATGTCCCATTCAGGTACCATGTGACTATTTTCGTGTCCCTTTTCCAAAATCGGTTCCCTGTTCACTTCCCATGGTTTCAAACTTTGTGTAATCATTTGTACCCATTTGTGAATTATCGACCTACATGTTTGCACCCTTTCCTAGAGAATTATTGCTTTACAAGATTGAAAATAATGGCAGTTGATATCTTCACGTATTCCTAGGACATTTGACCATCTTTGCAGGATATACACATTTTGTGTGAAATACAGTTTCCTCCTTGATAGGTAATTATTTTGGAATGATGGGAATTTGTGAGAAAATTACAAAGATCTAATTTTCATCTTTTAGATGTTTATGCGGAATGCAAGGTGAGTTCTCGAGCCTGTGGATTGAATGAAAATTATAAGGCGAGTGGTTGGAAAAAGGGGTGGTGAGATCAAGTTATTTTGCACGCCCGTATGAATGTGTAAAATTTTGGTTTGAATTTGAATCTCGAAAAGGTGTGTTTGGTTAGACATGACACGTGGAAATTGTTCAGGTTCCAGAATTAAATTTGCATTTTTCCTTTCCTTGTGTTTTTATGCTGAATGAAAATTTTATTACAAACCCAGATTCTCGGCCTTTTCTCTGGTTAGTACTTGGAGTATTTTCATATGTTCTGACATGTGTTAAATTTTAAAAAAATATTCCTTATTTTCGTGGCTTAGTCCAAAATCAATTGAGTAGTCAATGGTGAATTTTCCTTGTGGAATTATTTAAATTTGTTTAGTGATACATTCAATAAAAATTATTATTCGAAGAAATGGATTTTTCAAGTTCATTTTATAATAAAATTTGTACAATTTTTGAGTGAATTATTGTATTTTAAAAATTCTAAAATAGAATAAAATAGTACTACACGAAACAAAAAATAAAATGAATGGGTTGAAACAATATTTTCAGCAAACAAAAGGGGGTTCTATAAATGGTGCCCCTGCCCTTGATAGTACGTATATAAAAGGGAAAAAAAAATTATTTGATAAGGGGTTAGTTGTCAACAACCATGAATTCTCTTGAGAGTAGTGGGAATCATGTCAAAAGCCTATCCTCGTGGTGTTTGAATTCATCATGAGTGGAAACACAAAATATGAACTAAATGTCATTGTCTAAGCCTATTAAAATTCTATTGACCATCGCTTATTGAACTCGACTTGTGGCCCATTGAGAATCTCGATAAGCTCCATTTTTCTTCCAAGTGATTTCACCCACTCACGGAGGTTGAGACATTATTTCGTAAGTTTTGAACCCTAGCTTGTGGATGCTCGAGTTGCATAGGACGTATGTCACTTTGCTTACTAAATCATCATGGGTAGCCTTCTATTTTTTCAAGGGAGAATCCCTTGTCATCACTTTGAAGAATTTCGAAATTCAACCATGGAAGCATCTTGTGCAAAGAACCTCTCTTCTGTTTTGTCCATTCACCGAATTTGGGGTGACTTTCCCCCTTGTGGTGTATAGGTTGTAGTCCGGTGAAGAAACTCCATTTCTAATAGAGAAGGAACTTAGTAGGCCCTATAAATATGCATCTTCTTATCATGGAGCCTCAAGAAGTGATGGGACCATTGGTAATTCATAAGCTTTTCATTTAGGAGGTGTTTGGGGAGAAGGAGATGGAAGTGCAAGGTCTAAAAAATAGGGAAGGAGGCACACATCTTAACTAGTTTGTTCAAGAAATACAAAAGTAGCACATTCTAGGAAGATATTTATCGTGGATTGGATTAAATTTTTGAACGTTGAATACCACTGATGAAGGAATCATTCGGTTTGGTTAACTTAAATAACTCATCAAGGTTCTATAGTTCGACACTTGAGGGGTTTGCGTCTAAAACTGATGACATCATGTCAGGGGATAATTCACTGGAATGAAATATGAAAATTTCTACAAGATTTTGCTAATGGTTTATGACCAAGTTAGAATAGTAAGTTGATTTTAAGTAGGTGATTTGATCTGGAGTGATGTGTACAATCCATTGTGTTGTCATTAATTATCATATCCCTTCAGGATCAAATGGAACAAATTGGAGTAAGTTAAAGTAAATCATTCACAAAAGTGCATATCCCGGAGGTGATTAAATAAACATGTATTTAAATAAAGGTCTTATCAATTTAATGCCTTTATTTTCCCCATCACAATTTGATCTCAGGTGGAAAATCAAATCAGCAATGGGTATGATGTGTAAAATATTTCACTTGGTCATGTTGGCATGATAGTAATAGGGTATGGTTGAACAAAGATGAAGGTTATCAAATAGGAATATTCCCCATTATTCCTCAGAGGTTCCAAAGGATGGATCAAGTGTGAAAAATTTAATATTCTAATGGAATATTCGTTAAAGCCCTTATATAGATAACGTTTTATAAAGAGATCTTGGGTGTTAGGAAAAAGAGGAGATGGTTGTAACATTCCCATTTTAAGACTTTAGAAACAAGGGAATTTTTTTATATATAATGCTCTCTGTTCTAAATAAGGAATTATTTCGAACAAACATTTCATGACAATCAATCTCAAATAGATAACCATATGCAGCTATAAATGACTCGGTGATTCACCGATCTATTCATTTCATAACTCGGTAATCTACCGATCTATTTATGTTAACCTTAAGTATTGAATACTTATTGTATACTTCGTATACTTGGTTTTTCCTACCCTAAACCGGTACTGAGTGATCTGTTTAAGGAACATATTTGAATATTTGTTACCAATATTCATCTAATATCGCGTTGCTTTAAATTAGGTGATGTAGGACAACACAACAAGAAGCTTGCGATACTTTGGCCAAATTTTTACAACATACTATGTATGTCTCTATTCCTAGATGGCATACTCATCATTTTGGAATACATCCTTCACCTCACTCCTCTATTATCATGATTGGTCTTTACTGACTATCAGTCCACTTGTCCCAGGTTTA
Source organism: Taxus wallichiana var. yunnanensis (assembly GCA_018340775.1). Classification (NCBI taxonomy): domain Eukaryota; kingdom Viridiplantae; phylum Streptophyta; class Pinopsida; order Cupressales; family Taxaceae; genus Taxus; species Taxus wallichiana. The sequence goes on along the minus strand of CM031234.1, from coordinate 902,291,641 downwards.
ACCCTAGCCCTAGTTAGAAACATAAATTATTATAGGAAGACACTCACAATGACTTAGGGTAAATGGGCATACTCGGTTGACCTTAAGTCAACTGGGTGTGCCAAGGTACCCTGAGCCATTGGAAGCTACTTCCTATCCTAAATATGCCACTAACCTGACCTAGAGAGAAACTAAGTTCAAGTTCTTATTGTGTGTAGATCTGGATGATCAATGCGGAAGGGTGATGCCACATGTCAACTACAATGTTGTATTCTCGAGAAGACCCAAGTCTTCTTGAAAGTACAACCCTGCAGTTGGCATGTGCCAACATCCTACAGAAACTACCTCATCGAGATGTACATACCCCAAGGAGATCATTAATACATTGTTAATTTGGATTATGTCTTGATTACAACAACCCTGCTAAACCCTAATCCAACACTCCATAAGTTCTTTCCTAAATTTGTTTCATTTAGTCCATGAAGAACTTCCTTAACTTATGATTTCTTTTTAATGTTTGTTTTCTCAGTTTAACCAACAGTTAACCAAAATAGGACAGTGATATCATAAGTTTCATTAAAATGTACTTTAACTTTCAGGAAGGTTTAACAACCACATAAATCCAACTAAAGTGGACTTCATACAAAATGAAGTCTAATAATTAATAATCATATCTCCAATCCTTTTGGCTTACATTCATTTGAGAGAGAATGATTCTTCCTCTACATGATTAAGTGTTAGGGTTTATCATTCACAATATCCATAGTTCTTACTTCATGTTCATTACGCAACACATTACTATGTTAAATTTTTTAGATAAAACACATCATTTTATGCAACTTAACAAGTTGCATCATTATAAGGGAAATTGAACTAATTCCCTTTATCCATCTTATCAAAGATAACAAGATAAGCATAATATAATATAAATAATATCAACAAGATAGAACTTTCATCTTCTTTATAAAATTATGAGATAAATTACACAACCAATGCAAATAAATCACAACTCACAATTCATCATTACAATTTATAAATTTACAAGACTTTTCTCTTAGGCATACTGCATATCAACAATCTTCATTCTATAAGTATACAAATTTTATTTTTCAATACAACTAAAGAATGCATCATAATTCATTACAAAGAATCAAACTTATATCAGTGAATGCATCATATAATATTTTTCCTTCTTTTATCACTTACGATGTCCATCTCTAAAAATTGCTAGCACGGGTCAGTTCAATGAACTGAGCATGATAAGCACTAAGCATTAAAATGAATTACATTCCACTAATTGTTTCATTAAAGCAAGACTACTTTAATGAGATAATTAAAACATCATACAATAAGCATAAGTGATACCAAATAGAAAAGAAGTACATTTATAAATCTAGATCAACTTTTAAGAGAAGAGTATAATATAATAAACAATATCTGCATAAGAACTTAAAGTTCTATTGATCCTATCAATGGCTTGTAAACAAACAATAGATTCTACCATCCCATTATTTCATAAATCTATCCTAATCGAATACCACATTTATTTTCTCTATGAGACAAAAGAAGTGTAAATAACATGGTTCATTCTAGGATTATTCATATATATACTAAGCAAAAGAATAAAAAGAACCAATGCATACCATACCCAAACTTATAACATCTAAAAAATAGACCAGGTTCATAACATGAATTACATGTTCCTTTCCAAGATAACAATCTTGTAAATTCAACATTAAGATATACATCCAAACAGAATTTCATAACAATACAAGAAGGTATAGAAAATCAGAACAATCTAACTATAATTCTAATTCCAATTCTGCATGTTAGAAGTTATCAATCAAAGATCTGAAACCAACATTCATAATCAAGTAGTTCCATAAAGGAGTTAATCTCTACTCAAGTTCATCCCAAAAGATAAAGAGTACAAGAGACAAACCTACTCCTATCCATTTAAACTAGGCAAGGCTAGTCAACAACAGTCGAACCCATAAGTATGCATTCACTTATCAGCAGAACCCTCTTGGCTACTAACTTTCTACATTATTGCAACAATGATTCAAACAAAGTAGACTAATAGGTCATAAGAAATCACCATCTCAAAAGAGAATCGAGTACAAAGAAGTTTAAATAATGAGCCTATCCAAAGGCGGAGAAAAGGCAACTCTAATCGGAAAGGCCCATTTAAAAAATTGTTTCATTCCATTGAACAAAAGAAGCTCCAGCTTTCAAATCGAATAAGGATGAAAGCATATTGCAGTCCAAAAAACAACATACTAACTCCAAGAGAATACACACACACACACACACACACACATATATATTCTTTCTCAAAAAGAAGCCCAAGGACTCATTCACCGAATCGACAAAGAATAAAATCCTCAAACAACAACTATTAAGTTCGAGTTAATCACAAAACCAAGAATGAAGAATCACAAAGGCTTCACCAATAATACTAAGATTAACTAGTTCGTGATTCGAGAACTAAGCACAAAACAACGAACGAAGAAATTATCTTTTCCGTATAGATCTAGTGTTTATGGTAATAACACAACCATCCAATGAGACACAAAATTGTTTTAAAGAATCATAAGAGAGAGTAATAACCAAATACATTTAAGTCGAAGGTGTCCCAATACATTTCCACTTTACAATGCGAAATGGAAATTCAAAATGAAACTTCACAACCAAAAATTTGCGATAGAGGTGACTTAGTACAACACAATACAGATCAACCTGAACGCGGCTCCCTCATATAGAGGGGAAAGAACAATTCCTTCTATTCCCACGTAAATACCATCTCGATACAGTCATAGAACTGAAGTTCTATGTTCCTTAAGCAAGACATTTCTAGTTCCAAATCTCAAAGATATTTTTAAATGACTCAAACAAGCTTTCACCCATTTCTCTTGGTGAGTAAGTTGCTCAAGTAAAGAGTTATAAGCTTAATCATTTAATAAAAGAATAATCCAATACAAAAATACCATAACAGAATCGAATATATTGACCCAAATACAAACTCATAACACTCAAGTGTTAAATAAGAGTATAGTGTCAAACCCGAGCTTCACACAAAAACGTTCAAAACTTCACAAGTAAAATAATGTGAGTACAATGCCAAATATGAACTCCAAGCAATAGTTCAACAATGCATAAGTTTTCCAAACACTAGTTCCGATCAACACGAAGCTCCAACACAATTTTAATCAAAACACAAAGCTCCAACACAAGTCTACATCCAAAAATGCAACCCAGAAGCAACATCAAATGGAACTCAAGTTTCCCCTAAGCTCAGATCCCTATACTACCACGAAGGTCAGTTCAAAGCACAAAAACTTCGAATACAAGATCTAGGGTGTAAAAACAGAGATACAAAACAAGTTTCGCATACCATTTTCACTTGCATGCTGTCATAAAACTTACACAGAGAGATAGTTTCCAAAACAACACTATTTTAGCCATGGTTTCATATCAAACACAAGGATTCATAAAACCTAGAAAGAAAATAACCAGACAGACATGAAAACACGAATCTCTTGAGAGGAAAGTTGTTCTAATGAATCATTTAGAAGAAAGAAAAGAGTCTTAATAGTTAGAGCCTATCATGCCTGATAGTGCTTCCACCAAATCGAAGGAGACTTCCAACCGAGCTTCCAACTCTTTTTCTCCTCCACGAAAGATCAACAATCAAACATCTTTTCCTCATATGCCTCATATACTTTCCTTCGATCAAAAATAGGCCGAAGAAACCAAAAATAGCTTTGAAGTGAAGGTCAAACTGCTGGTTTGAAGAACTAATTAGCTCCATGTAGAGTAAAATATGCCATGCATGTAAAACCAAATAACCTCCTACAAACCTACCTTCTAAGTTTCCAAGATGGTTTGCACACAAAGACCAAGGCTCATTAATGCCATAAATGCCATTCATTCTAAAATTCCTACTTATCTTTCCTTGCCACCACCTCCTAAATCTAGCGAATGCCAATTCCACACAAAAATACAATTCCATCTTTTAGTGGGGCTTCCACGTATGCCTCCACCAAGTCTACTAGCCCTGCCAAATCTGGTAGTACTTCCATCATTTAAACCCTTTCAACTCATTTAAATGCCATTAGAACCATCACCCTTGAGACATGCGACCCCTTAGGTTCCCTTTAATAGTTTAGGATGGATCCCAATAGAACTTAGGTTAGTCTAGCAATAACCAACTTAGGTATTAAAAACATTTACCAATAGTATTTCCACCTTAGGTTAGATTCAATTCATAACCCTTTAGTATTAGATACTAGTTAAAATAGCCTAGTATTACTTTAGTAACCCCTTCCCTTATTCATTTAGGACAATGCTTAGGTTAGGACGCCAACCCATCAAAATAGAATAAGAGGCTTAGGTTAGAATAAAATTCAAATAAGTAAACGTAGCTAGAACATAGGTGTTCTTACCTAGCTTAGGCTACCATTAGGATAACCCTCAGGTTTTTAGGACTTTGAAATCCTCCTATGAGAATTGAATTTTACTTAAGTCCTTATAATCCTACCAAGATTAAGCACCAAAGACCAAAGCACAAACATACAACTGAACGAAAACATATTCACATCAGACCAAAGAAAGTTCAGTCTTTTGTGTCCCTCAAACTACTGAATGTAAAATTACCATTCAGTCTATGAATAAGATTTGAAACATTCCTTAGATCACTGAAATTGATCCAAGGATGAGTCAGAAGAAGGAATAAGTCTGCAAATCTTAAATCCAAATTGCAACTCCTCCTTCCAAAGTGAAAATAATTTTTGATAACCATATAATTTTAATCTAATGATTTTTAAGAACATAAAAGATTTATCCTTATCAAGCATGATCTTCAAGAATCAAAAGAACACATCTTTATCTAGAAAATCACATGTCAACACTTGAATGTAAAAGAGGAATATATCAGTTGTCGAGGGTGTTACATGCTTCCCTCCTAAAAAGAATCATCATCCCGATGATTATCTCATTTTTAACAAATTGCATCAAGGAAAAACATCTTATTCACTTTTCTTACCATATGTCAAAAACATATAATTATTATTTTTAAGTTCCAGAAATTAGCATTACACAATTGTTTATTCAAAACAAATAAATATCTGCCCAAAATTGGCATACTTATTGTATTATAAAGATAAAATCACACGTTTTTATCAGTCAACAAAATCAATTCTATTTAAATAAATATGGAAAGGCAGTTTTCATATCATCTAGGTTTTCCTAGGTTGCACTTTCTTCATTAAACTGTCCCATTAGACCTTGCATTGACTTATCTCATGATTTCTCAAATGCAACTGGTGAGTTTCAAGCACTCGTATGGGTTTAACCATGATTATTCCTAGGTCCTGGACCTGCAAGGAATTCTAATTTAACACATGTGATAAATCTGAAATGTATTTCTTAAGCAAAGAAATATGGAAAACATCATGCATTCATGAGAAAGTAGGAGGTAATGCTAAATGATAAGCTATAGGGTTGATTACTCTAACTATCTCAAAAGTTCACACATAACGAGGTGATAACTTGGCAACCTTGCCAAAAGTTATATAACTCTTTTCGGTTTAACCTGAAAAGACCTTCTCACCAAGTTCAAATTTCCTATCAACACTCTTTAAGTCAGCATAACTCTTTTGCCTATCTGCTACCTCTTTCAAGCGTTCACAAATCAATTTAACTTGTTGTTCCATTTTTGTAAGAATTTCAGGTCCAATTACCTCTCTATCCTCCATGTTTTCCCAACTAACAGGGGTTCTACATTTTCTTCCATATAATGCCTTGAAAGGTGTCATCTTAAGAGAAGCATGATATGTATTATTGTATACAAATGAAACTAATGGAAGGTACTCTTCCCACTTATACTGTTGATCCATGCAATACATCTGTAACATATCTTCTAAAACTTGATTTACTCTTTCAGTCTGTCCATCTATTTCCGAGATGATATACGATCTGAAATTCGATTAGTTCCTAAAGTTGTATTAAGCATTTGCCAAAATCTTGACGTCATTCTAGGATCTCTATCAGATATGATTAGTTCAGGTACTCCATGTAATCTGAAAATCTCATGTACAAATATTTTAGCCAAAATAGGAGAATCATCCTTCATATTTCCAGCAATAAAATGTGCTACCTTTGTTAGTTTATCCACAACTACTAAAATAACATCATGTTTATTTCTTGACATAGGCAACCCTTGTACAAAATCCATGCTTATTACTTGCCACTTGTACGGTATGTTATGAGGATACAACAAACCGGTACTGGGTGCATATGTTCTGCTTTAACACATTGACATTCAAGGCAATGTGTCACAAAGTCTATAACATCCTTTTTCATTCCTTTCCAGAAATATTGTTGTTTTATATCAGCAAGCATTTTTGTAATGCCAGGGTGTCTAGAAAAAGGTGAATTGTGAAATTCTGCTAATAATTTCTTTCTCAAATCATTTAGTGAAGGTATATAGACTTTGTTTTCAAATCGTAAGATTCCTTCATTATCAAAGTGAAAACCTTTATACCTCAAATCATTCGAATCTATGGCAAGTGCTGATTTTACTTATCGAAAGTAAGTGTCGATTCCATAACATTTTATACTTCATCCCTAAACCGAGTTCTTAACGTTATAAGAGCAGAAATGTGCTTCCTACGACTTAGAGAATCATCCACTCTATTTTCTTTACCATTGATATAATTGATGTCAAAATCATATTGAGACAAAAAATCTAACCACCTTCGTTGTCTTGCATTAAGATTTGGTTGAGTGAAGATATACTTCAGTCCAAGGTGATCAATTTTTAATTCAAAAGGTTTACCAAACAGGTAATGTCTCCAAACTTATAGTGCATGAACAATGGCTGCAAGCTCTCAATCATGTGGAGCATAATTCAACTCATGTAACTTAAGTTTTCTACTTTCGTAAGCTATGCCATGTCCATTTTGTAACAAAATACCTCCTAGACCTTCAACAGATGCATCAGTTACCACCATAAAATCTCCATTAGGATCTAGTACTACAAGAATAGGTGCTGAAGTTAACTGTTCCTTCAAGGTTTTGAATGCAATTTCACATTTTTCACTCCAAACAAATTTTTATCTTTCTTCTGTAAGGAAGTTATTGGGGCAACTATCTTAGAAAAATCTTTTATAAATTTCCTATAATAGCCAGCAAGTCCCATGAAGCTTCTAACTTCATGTACATTCTTAGGTGCAAGCCACTCTGTTATAGCTAGAATTTTTAAGGATCTACAACAATTCCATTCTTACTTTTACATGTCCCAAATAGTGTACTACATGTCAAACAAAGAACATTTAGACAAATTATGAAATAATTGTCTCTTTCTTAAAATTCCCAAAAATATCTTCAAATGCTCATGATGTTCCTCAATGCTTTTTGAATATATGAGAATGTCATCCAAGAATATAAGAAAAAATTTGTCCAAGTATTCTTGATAGATATTATTCATTAAATTCATAAATGTTGCGGTGCATTAGTTAATCCAAAGGGTAAAACAATGAACTCATAATGTCTATACCGAAAGATATTTTATGTATATCCTCATCCTTAATTCGCATTGATGGTATCCATATCGAAGATCTATCTTAGAATATACTTGATGCTCCATGCATCGATCAAATAAATCATCAATCCTAGGTAGTGGGTATCTATTCTTGATTATTTCTTTGTTTAACATTTTGTAATCAATGCACAATCTAAGGGTTATATCCTTCTTTTTCACAAAAATTACAGGTGCTCCCCAAGGTGAAACACTTGGTCTAATCAAACCTTTAGAAAAAATTTCATGAAACTGAGCCTTAAGATCTACTAATTCTGTAGTAGTCATTTGATATGGTGCTTTAGAAATAGGTTCGGTTCCAGGCTTGATCTCAATCATGAAAGAAAACTCCCTTTTGGGTGGAAGACCTGGCAATTCTTCTAGAAATACATCACTGAAGTCTTATAACAAAGATGTACCACATACAAGGTACATACTTTATTTTTGGCCTTTTAAAGTTGCATAGTTGATAGTTTTCTAACAGAAATCTCATGTTTCACACCCTGAATCTCTGTTGTTTTCTGCAGGTCGTCTAAACAACTAATGTGTTTTTCAAAATAGTCCACTTTGGCCTTATGTTCTGCTAACCAATTAACACCTATGATTACATCATAAGACCCCAAAGGTGTAACATAAAGATCAACTTCAGTGGAAAAGTTAGGTAAATCAAGGACTTCTCAACAAAGACACATATTAATTGTATGAACACCATTGTTCCCATACTATATAGTCCATGTTTTATCCATGTTTCTAGATTTTATTTTTAGTTTGGATGCTAATTTACTAGAAATAAAACATTCAGTATCTCTGGTATCAAAAATAATAGTTATAGGTAAGCCAAATAACTTACCCGGAACTTCTATGGGCGTGGCCTATTTCTCAGCCTACTTTTCAACTACTGTAGCATGTATCTTTTGCTACTGATTATGATCATCCTTCTTCAAAGGAAATTGATTCACATAATGATCTTTGCCATAGTTATAACAGCCTCTTACAGGTCCCTTCCTAGGCTTAGGTTTATTTCTAGCCTTAGAGTTATCATTCTGACCCCCATAGGACTTCTGTCCATTATTATTGTTCTTAGCAAAGTTGTTTCGTGCATTACCAACAAACTTGTTTATTCTTTTTTCTTATTAGTATTAGATGAAAACTTACTTTTCATTCCAAATTTCTTCCATGGTCCTTTCTTAGGTGCAAGAGATGATGAAGAGGAGTTGGGATTTTTCTTCCTTGCTTCCTCCTTGTGAGTGGAAATTACCTTTAATTTATGTTCCTGCCTTATGGATTTTTCAACAACCCCGTCCATCGTGGTTGGGTTGTGAACATCCACCTCTCCCCCTATAATGGACCAATTTCCCTATCTTGAACTTCTCATCGCTTTGTACTTAGGTACATACTTAAGGATTTTTGTAAATCACTCCCGATGACTTGGTTATAGTTAGCTTTCCTTGAGCTAAGCTCTAGAATTTAGTCATTTTCTAATCACAAGAAAGTTGTGGCAACCATCGTTGCCTAAAGTAACCTTTAAATTGATTCCATGTGATATTAGCTTCATCAATATTCAGCTCAACCTTATGGCTATCCCACCATAAAGATGCTTCATGAGAAAGATGATATGCTCCCATATCACCTTTTTTTCTTCTGAGAAATTCCTTATTGCAAAGTATTTCTCCATTTCACTGAGCTAATTCTCACCCCATCTCCTAATGTGGTGCCATCAAACTTGGGTGGACTTATCCTTTTTAAGTCATTAGTGAGTTCAACTGCCACCTAGCCTTTTGTTCTTAGGTGAGCAGGCATGTTCACATTGCTATTATCAACACCCACATTGGCGTTTTCCTCCGGAGGTGGCTGATTATTATTATCAGTATCATCTTCTTCCTCATTGCCCATTACTTGTTGTTCAAGTACAGCCAAATGATCTCTTGTGTCCAACAGGGCAGCAAGGATCTCATCAAGTTTCTGAGAATTTGCTGCTCATTCCTCGGGTGGAGGGTTATTTACAACATTTCCTCTTATTCTAATTATTTTCTGTTACAAGAAAATTTAAGTTTCATCAGATTATGGACATAATAGGTCCAAGAGCTACAAACCTTCACTTTGATACCAAGATGTAACATTACCATTTTAATACTTTAGAAATAAGGGATTTTTTTTTTTATATAATGTTCTCTTCTAAATAAAGCATTATTTAGAATGAACATGTCATGCCAATCAATCTAAAAAGATAACCATATGTAGCTATAAATGACTCGGTGATTCACTGATCTATTCATTTTATAACTCGGTAATCTCGATCTATTTATGTTAACCTTAAGTATTGAATACTTGTCGTATACTTGGTTTTTCCTACCCTAAACCGGTCTTGAGTGATTTGTTTAAGGAACATATCTAAATATTTGTTACCAATATTCATCTGATATCACGTTGCTTTAAATTAGGTGACGTAGGAAAATGCAACCAACAGCTTGCGATACTTTGGCCAAAGTTTTACAACATACTCGTCATTTTGGAATACGTCCTTCACCTTACTCCTCTATTATCATGATTGGTCTTTACTGACTACCGTCAGTCCACTTGTCCTAGGTTTAACCCTAGCCCTAGTTAGAAACATAAATATTATAGGAAGATGCTCACAATGACTTAGGGTAAATGAACATACTCGGTTGACCTTAAGTCAACTAGGTGTGCCAAGTATAATAACAGCTATAGATTTACAATGAATAAACACACAAAATAATCTTCTTCACACTGTATATTATCTTCTCTATCTGTTTGATGTATAATAGATTACAAATAGATAGGAAAATACTTTCCTATAAACAAGGTGATGGTTGTTAACAACCTCAACCATCTGAAAACTCACGTACAACAATAATCCGTAATATATATTGTTATATATTTGTTATAACAATATATATGTATAATAAACTAACATGTAACAAATTTTTACCTTACGGTAACATCCTAACAACCATGTGAATACTAATTCCTAACGTTCCCCCCCTTAGTGTTTACATGGTAGATAAACATCCACACACTCAACTGCAATATGCTCACCCTTGTGGCATGTCTAACTCTATGACTCATGAACTTGATCCAAAAGAAAGGCTCTCTCCTTCCATGGTTTTAAACAAGCTTACCACAAACCTTGATGTGACAGGAACCTCATCAACTATCCACCTCATGTGGTTTTTTGGATCCTCCCACAAACCCTTTCAAGATACATGAATTGACTTACTCTAGTGCTACTTTGTTCACCACTATGCTTATACATCAGGAAATTATGTAGGAAACACAACTTGCATATTACAAAACCACATAATAGAAGAAATACTTGAAAATATTTCACATTACTTCTGTAAGAATCATAATGTTCTTAATCATAGTCTAGATGTCATTGATCACTGTCACTCAATCTTGAACAACATATAAAACTACCACTACCACTAGAAGCTTTCCTTGACTAATTCGTTTCGGGTGCAGAATGGGAATGGAACATTGGTATGTATTCCCCCCCACAATGTGAAATTCCAAATAAGAAATCAGAAAGGGAAAAATGTATTGTGTTATATCATACTAACTGGATCTTGCTACACATGGTCACCATTGTAGGTGAACATATTCACCAGCCGACCATCTTCCAACGAAGTACGACAGTCAGAGGATCTCCATAGTTTTTTGCTCTCTTATACAATTATTTTCCAGTATTAACAATAAAGCACACCACTCAAAGCAATAGGAACACTACAAACTGAAGCACACTAATAAAATGGAAACCATACTGAAAATCATATACTCACACCATACATATGCCACCATAGCTTCTGCGTGGCCTCGTTGTTGGTGACTGACGAGAGGTCGCTATTCGACCTCCTTCCTCCGTTGCCTCCTTCCTCCATCTTCATGCTACTAGTTTAGTCGGATGTGATCATGAAGTTCAAAATACCTTCAATAATTTGGACGTCACGTACAAGTGAAAATGCGTCCAAAATTGAAATGCGGGAAATTTTTTATTTATTTTTCAGACTTTAGACAACGACACGTTTTATAATAGATAAACTTGACGTGAAGAAAATTTAACTCACAATTAACATATAATAACAAAACAATTTGTTTAACCACGAACTAAACAAACTCTAAACGTGTAGGAGTTAAATAACATTAACCAAACCTAAATACTTGACTATAAAAATTTTAAACTAAAAATTGACCAACTTTCTTTATATTTCCACACCTTTGACAAAACCGTGAATCAAGATATGAAGAAAATAACTATTTTGCATGGACATGGCAGGAGATCATGGTAAACAACTATGCATGGATTTCTTGTTTATATGGACGATGATCTAAACCATAGATATTTTGAAGAGGTACACGTTGCTGTTGGAGATGTCGAAGCTTTACTACAGCTCACAGACAAGTGGAATGCCATGACTTGCAAGCCTTTAAATGCAACCAAGAGTTTATTGAACTTGTAATAAGGAATACACGAGCTCCATCGAATTCATTCAGAGGAAGAATATACACAAACGACCTCAGTCCCACCGCAACCACTATGTCATGCTGAGAATGTAGCTTTGATTCTCAATGATGAAGAGGTAATGACTGTCAATAATATGAGAGTACAGAGATCTAGGCAATGATTGTTTTGACAACGTACAATGAACAACAAGGATCAATAAACTGCGGCCAAGTTTTCGATGCAATGTGGGTCGCCTTTCTTCCCTTTGAGTCTTGGATCAACACAATTTGTAAGGACAATGCGCAGATCAAACTGATTGAAACGTTGTATCAAAATGGGTTGGAGCTCTGTCTAGAAGTTTGTAAATCCTCTTGTGATGTTTGAGCCTGAGTAATGCAATATCAAAAAACTCATACCAATATGAAATCAATCCAAAGCTAAATGCAGAACATTATTTAATGAGGATGTCCATCAGATCCGGATAAGAATCAGAATGAGAAAGCCAGTGGCATCAAATGACATATGTATGAGTAATCTTATCACAGAGTTAACATAAACACTAGAGTCAGATCGGTATGCAATGCATCACGCACAGCTGGAAATCCTTCTACCAAGATATAGCTCAAAATAATTTCAACTTGTGGGAAGATCAATATTTGTATGTATTCTGTGAATAATTCATACCATTTATATCTATTATTCTGACAAAACAAATCACGCAGGCCAGCGTTGAGAAGTTTTTGACCGGGCTTAGTCTCGAGCAGATTTGTAACTTTGATCTCATGCAGGAGAGTTTCCTTCTTGTGTGCCTTCCCGGACATGACTGGTGAAAAATGAAATCTCTGTCCCTTCGACGAACTCACTATAATTATTTGGTTTGATCTGCAGCTTGAGAGGATATTCAACTGAAACCTCTTTTTAGAATTCGCTTCTTCACAGACCCATAAAAATTCTAAAATCTAAATCTCCATGAAACTAACAAAGCAAAAATTCATCACAAATAAATTTCCATCCACCAGGGCAAAAGAATACAATATTGCCCCTTTACTAATATCTCGAGAGCCATGCCTGCTCTGATACCAAATATAAGAGCAGCTACAGATTTACACTGAATAAACACACAGAATAATCTTCTTCACACTGTATATTATCTTCTCTATCTGTTTTCTACATAATAGATTACAAATATATAGGAAAATACTTTCCTATAAACAAGGTGATGGTTGTTAACAACCTCAACCATCTAAAAACTCACGTACAACAATAATCCCGTAATATATATTGTTATATATTTGTTATAACAATATATATATATATATATATATATGTATAATAAACTAACATGTAACAAATATTTACCTTACAGTAACATACTAACAACCATGTGAATACTAATTCCTAAAACCAAGGTACCTCAGAGCCTTTGGAAGCTACTTCCTATCCTAAATATGCCACTAACCTAACCTAGAGAGAAACTAAGTTCAAGTTCTTATTGTGTGTAGATCTGGATGATCAATGTGGAAGGTTGATGCCACATGTCAACTACAACGCTATATTCTTGAGAAGAACCGAGTCTTCTTGAAAGTACAACCCTACAGTTGGCATGTGCCAACGTCCTATAGAAATGCCTCATCAAGATGTACATACCCCAAGGAGATCATTAATACATTGTTAATTTGGATTATGTCTTTATTACAACAACCTTGCTTAACCCTAATCCAACACTCCATAAGTTCTTTCCTAAATTTGTTTCATTTAGTCCATGAAGAACTTCCATAACTTATGATTTCTTTTTAATGTTTATTTTCTCAGTTTAACCAATAGTTAACTAAAATAGGACAGTGATATCATAAGTTTCATTAAAATTTACTTTAACTTTCAAGAAGATTTAACAACCGCATAAATCCAACTAAAGTGGACTTCATACAAAATAAAGTCTAATAATTAATAATCATATCTCCAATCCTTTTAGCTTACATTCATTCGAGAGAGAATGATTCTTCCTCTACATCATAAAGTGTTAGGGTTTATCATTCACAATATCCATAGTTCCTACTTCATGTTCATTACACAACACATTACTATGTTAAATTGTTTAGATAAAACACATCATTTTATGTAACTTAACAAGTTGCATCATTATAAGGGAAATTGAACTAATTCCCTTTATCCATCTTATCAAAGATAACAAGATAAGCATAATATAATACAAAGAATATCAACAAGATAGAACTTTCATCTTCTTTATAAAAGTACGAGATAAATTACACAACAGATGCAAATAGATCACAACTCGCAATTCATCATTACAATTTATAAATTTACAAGACTATGCACTTAGGCATACTGCATATCAACAACCTTCATTCTATAAGTATACAACTTTTATTTTTCAATGCAACTAAAGAATGCATTAGAATTCATTACAAAGAATCAGACTTATATCAGCTAATCCATCATATAAGATTTTGCCTTCTTTTATCACTTAAAATGTCCATCTACAAAAATTGCTAGCACGGGTCAGTTCAATGAACTGAGCATGATAAGTGTTAAGCATTAAAATGAAGTGCATTCCACTAATTGTTTCATTAAAGCAACACTGCTTTAATGAGATAATTAAAACATCATACAATAAACATAAGTGATACCAAATAGAAAATAAGTACGTTAATAAATCTAGATCAACTTTTAAGAGAAGAGCAGAATATAATAAACAATATCTGCATAAGAACTTAAAGTTCTATTGATCCTATCAATGGCTTGTAAAAAAAAAATAGATCCTGCCCATCCCATTATTTCATAATTATATCCTAATAGAATACCAAATTTAGTTTCTCTATGAGACAAAATAAGTGTAAACAACATGGTTCATTCTAGGATGATTCATCTAAATCATAAACAAAGAATAAAAAGAACCAATGTGTACCATACCCAAACTTATAACATATAAAAATAGACCAGGTTCATAACATGAATTACCTGTTCCTTTTCGGGATAACAATCTTGTAAATTCAACATTAAGATATACATCTAAAAATAATTTCATAATAATACAAGAAGGTATAGAAAATCAAAACAATCTAACTGTAATTCTAATTCCAATTCTGCATGTTAGAAGTTATCAATCAAAGATCTGAAACCAATGTTCACAATCAAGTAGTTCCATAAAGGAGTTAATCTCTACTCAAGTTCATCCCAAAAGATAAAGAGTACAAGAGACAAACCTACTCCTATCCATTTAAACTAGGCAAGGATAGTTAACAACAATTGAACACATAAGTATACATTCACTTATCAGTAGAAACCTCTTGGCTACTAACTTTCTACATTATTGCAACAATGATTCGAACAAAGTAGACTAACAGGTCATAAGAAATCACCATCTCGAAAGAGAATCGATTCAGAGAAGTTCAAACAATGAGCCTATCTAAAGACAGAGAAAAGGTAACTCTAATAAGGAAAGGTCCATTTAAAAAAATTATTTTATTCCATTGAAAAAAAGAAGTTCTAGTTTCAAATCGAATCAGGATGAAAGCATATTGCAGTCCCAAAACAACATACATCGACTCCAAGAGAATACATATATATATATTCTTTCCCAAAAAGAAGCCCAAGGACTCATTCACTGAATCAGACAAGAATAAAATCCTGAAACAACAACTATCAAGTTCAGAGTTAATCACGAACCCAAGACTGAAGACTCACAAAGGCTTCACCACTAATACTAAAAGTAAGTAGTTCATGATTCAAAGAACTAAGAACAAAACAGCAAAACAAAGAAATTATCTTTTTCGTATAGATCCAAAGTGTCTACTGATAAATAATAACAAAACCATCCAATGAGACCCAAAATTGTTTTAAAGATTCATAAGAGAGTAATAACCAAAAAGATTAAGTCGAAGGTGTCCCAATCAATTTCCATTTGCAATGAAATAGAAATTTAAAACAAAATTTCACAACCAAAAATTTGCATGCAGAGGTGACTTGGTACAACACAATACACATCAACCCAGAATGCGGGGTCCTCAAAACAGCAGGGGAAAGAACACTTCCTTCTATTACCATGCAAATACCATCTTGATACGATCATAGAACTGAAGTTCTATGTTCCTTAAGTAAGAAATTTCTAGTTCCAAATCTCGAAGAAATTTTTAAATGGCTCAAACAAGCTTTCACCCGCTTCCCTAGTGAGTAAGTTTCTCAAGTAAAGAGTTATAAACTAATCATTTAATAAAATAATAATCCAATGCAAAAATACCATAAAATAATCGAATATATTGACCCAAATACAAACTCATAACACTCAAGTGTTAAATAAAATCTGAAAGTCAAACTCGAGCTTCACACACAAACGTTCAAAACTTCACAAGTAAAATAATGCGAGTACAATGCCAAATATGAACTCCAAGCAATAGTTCAACAATGCATAAGTTTTCCAAACACTGGTTTCAATCAACACGAAGCTCCAACACAAGTTTAATCAAAACACAAAGCTCCAACACAAGTCTACATCCAAAAATGCAACCCAGAAGAAACATCAAATAGAACTCAAGTTTCTCCTAAGATCAGATCCCTATACTGCCACAAAGGTCGGTTCAAAGCACAACTTTGAATACAAGATCTAGGGTGTAAAAACGAGAGATACGAAACAATTTTCACATACAATTTTCACTTGCATGCTGTCATAAAACTTGCACAGAGAGACAATTTCCAAAACAACACTATTTTAGCAATGGTTTCATATCAAACACCACAAGGATTTGTAAAACCTAGAAATAAAAATAACCAGACAGACATGAAAACATGAATCTCATGAGAGCAGAGTTGTTCTAATGAATCATTTAGAAGAAAGAAAAGAGTCTTAATAGTTGGAGCCTATCATGCACCGATAGTGCTTCCACCAATCGAAGGAGACTTCTAGTCGAGCTTCCAACTCTTTTCTCCTCCACGAAAGATAAAAAATCAAACACCTTTTCCTCCTATGCCTCATATACTTTCCTTTGATCAAAAATAGGTCGAAGAAACCAAATATAGCTTTGAAGTGAAGGTCAAACTACTAGTTTGAATAACCAGATAGCTCCACGCAGAGAAAATCCACCATGCATGTAAAACCAAATTACCTCATACAAACCCACCTTCTAAGTTTTGAATATGGTTTACACACAAATACCAAGGCTCATTAATGCTATAAATTCCATTCATTCAAAAATTCCTGCTTATCTTTCCTTGGCACCGCCTCCTAAATCTGGTGAATGCCAATTCCAAAAAAATACAATTCCATCTTTTAATGCGGCTTCCACATATGCCTCCACCAAGTCTACTAGCCCCTACCAAATCTAGTAGTAATTCCATCATTTAAACCCTTTCAACTAATTTAATTCCATTGGAACCATTTCCCTTGAGACATGCGACCCCTTAGGTTCCCTTTAATAGTTTAGGATGGATCCCAATAGAACTTAGGTTAGTCTAGCAATAACCAACTTAGGTATTAAAAACATTTACCAATAGTATTTCCACCTTAGGTTAGATTCAATTCATAACCCTTTAGTATTAGATACTAGTAAAAATAGCCTAGTATTACTTTAGTAACCCCTTCCCTTATTCATTTAGGATAATGCTTAGGTTAGGATGCCAACCCATCAAAATAGAATAAGAGGCTTAGGTTAGAATAAAATTCAAATAAGTAAATGTAGCTAGAACATAGGTGTTCTTACCTAGCTTAGGCTACCATTAGGATAATCCTTAGGTTTTTAGGACTCTGAACTCCTCTCGAGAATTGAATTTTGCTTAAGTCCTTATAATCCTACCAAGATTAAT
The DNA here is from genome assembly GCA_018340775.1 of Taxus wallichiana var. yunnanensis. Lineage (NCBI taxonomy): Eukaryota > Viridiplantae > Streptophyta > Pinopsida > Cupressales > Taxaceae > Taxus > Taxus wallichiana. Next base: position 902,273,801 of record CM031234.1, on the reverse strand, counting down.
CACCAAAGACCCGAGCACAAACATACAACTAAATGAAAACACGTTCACATCAGACCAAAGAATTTGTAACAAACAAAGTTCAGTATTTTATGTCCCTCAAACTACTAAATGTCAATTTACCATTCAATCTATGAAGAGGATTTGAAACATTCCTTGGATCACTGAAATTGATCCAAGGATGAGTTAGAAGAAGGAATAAGTCTACAACTCTTAAAGCTAGATTGCAAATCCTCCTTCCAAAGTGAAAATAAATTTTTGATAACCATATAATTTTCATCTAATGATTTTTTAAGAACAAAAATATTTATCCTTATCAAGCATGATCTTCAATAGTCAAAAGAACACATCTTTATCTAGAAAATCACATGTCAACACTTGAATGCAAAAGAGGAATATATCAGTTGTCGAGGGTGTTACAATGGTTTTGAGGAAGATGAGATAAATATTCAAAGGGGCTCTTCAAGAATCAGATATGTATTATAGGATTTCACACCATTTTGTGCAAGCATTGTTATACTTTCCATTTTTTCATTTATGTTAAGATGGTTATAATTGTATGACCATTAGCGAGGCTTTGAGAGAATTTATATATGTGCCTCTTATCCTTCCATATAAATGGTTTTTTTAGAAGTTAGGTGATGTATGATTTCCTTATGAATCTCATGTGGGTTATGTCTAAGAACTTATATGCTAACACTTGATCATTGATGGTTAACTAGTTTGGGTGGTGAAGAGAATGGTGTCCTTTAGTGGTACTTTGGGGTATCATCCTTAAAGCCTA